>CAWUFW010001735.1:0-455000 GCA_963921515.1 Calotriton arnoldi | reverse complement strand
TGTGCCATGTCGACTTTGTTATTTTGTCTGCACCAGGCCATGCATGCTGCTGTGGCAGTCTGCATGGCCTAGGTAAAGGGTCCCTAGGGGACCCTCTTCAGTCCAAAAGCCCTTGGTACCCAGGTACCATTTACTAAGGACTTACAAGGGGCCTCAAGGGCCAATTGTTGAATAGTTCTTAGGGAAGACGCGCTGGCACAGGGGACCTGCTTGGCAAGTACCCTGTGGACTACAATCGAAACATCAAATACCAGACAAAAAGTGGGGGCTAGCCATGTCAAAAGAGGCACTTTCTCACAGGAGTGTCTCGACCGTTGACATAACTTTCCCACCAAATAAGTGGTAATAATACCAGAATGTGCTGACTGATGGCATTGGGATCAGGTGTACTTGATTGAAACCCAGGTCTGGAGTTAATAAAACGAGCATGAAAACCATTTATGTCCACTGGCTACAATAACCACCCTCCAAGACTCGAAAACGAAGAATTAAATGTACCATTCTGTATCATGCTATTTAATTGTTCTTCTGTGTAATTTGTAAAACTCTGCCAATTATCAAAGCGGGCAACAGAGAGAATGGTCGGGGCATTCACTGCTTTAATTTTAGCCAATCCCAAACAAATAGTCTGCTGGATTGTTTCATTCAGAAAAATAATTTTTGGGGGAATTAGACCGGCTCGAAACAAGGTTTCCGTGCCCTGAACCTGCCACAACTTCGTACTCCAAATCGATTTTAAATCAACAGTGTCCTTCCAATAATCATAACCTTTAAAGGCCAACTGACTGATAAACGGTGCAGTATATATAAGCTTAGTTTGAGTAAGCATATATTTCTTTGGTGGTGTTGGAGTTAAATTAAAATATGACATGGAGTCTGAAGTGTCAGATCCCTCGAAATAAATACACTTCTCTTTTGCAACTCCTCGGAGGGGGGGGAGTTGGACAATGTTCCCAACTGTGTATAATTAAAATGGGGACGCTGTCTACCTATTCTATGTAGAAAATGATGCCCATAATGATGATAGTAGAACATCTCTGTATAATTGGCAGAGTTAAGGATTAGATCTTCTGATTCAAATACAATATAATACTCTAATTCAGAAAGCATAGAATTTACAGTATCAACATCCCAATCATTAGAATGCAACCCAGGTACAATTAAATTACCCATAGAAACTTTGAACACGTATGGTATCTGCAGGATCTCCGTAGGAACAAATTTGTTGAATGGAACTTTATCCCAAACAATTCCATCAGTCACTGGAACGGCTGAAACGTTCACGAGGGACAAGTCTCTTTTCAGTTAATGTGATGACAAATGGGGGGCCAACACCACGTCCACTAGTTCTGCAACAGGACATTCCGGGAGGTAATGGGTGTTGATCAGTAGGAAAACAAAAAACGGTCACAAATCCAATCCTTATGAACAGGAAAGCAAAGTATGATCCAGACATATATCCAAGGAGGGACTAGATAAGTGTGTTTTAACCATGAAATAAAAATATGAATCCGTGCTGGAGGCGGATGCAAAACAGAAGAGCTGGCAGAAAATAATCCGGATCCATATAGTACCCAGAGGTGTCCAACTGGAAAACAGGAGGTTGGGACTCAGCAGTAGGACTTAAAAATGCCAACTGAGATGGACTCGTCAACGGTGGATCATTATAAATGACATCTGTTGTAGAAGACATGATAGTAGAAACCAGTATCGTGTCAGGGAAGTTATTGGCGGAAGACTCATCCTCCCCCAGCCAGGGAGGATCACCACTGGTGGTGCTCACAGGCTCCAAAGAAAAGTCTTGCAGAAAAGAATTACTATTTCATGGCATACTATGAAGTATCGGCCACAGGGTGTAGTTTGACATGTTCAATGGGGACAATGCTATTGTCCTTATATCCCGGCAGTGGTGGCAAAATCAAAGTTCGCATACCTTGAAGCCCAAGGACTGGAACAAGAGCACGGTGCGTCCGGCCGAATTCCATTTTGATGGCCACCTTCTCTCGAACCAGATCTCCAATTTTTGGAAGCCAGCCGGAAAGTGGAAGAGGAACATTAGAAGTCGAAGTATGAGATGCAGGTTAATGTTTGCATGAATTAGCGTCATGGAACTCATGCAGGTCCTGTACGACAGCACAGTGGTCATCTGTGTCAAAGGATATGGCAGCCGCCACAACGTCTGGACCATCAAGGTCTGGAACATACATGTTGATGCCAAAAAGCATTTTGTAATGGGTCCACACACCCAGAGATCTTTCAGGGAGGTTATTTAATGCTTGTTGGAGGTTATTTAATGCTTGTTGGAGCCCATAAAGATGGCTCAACCAACTACAGCCAGTACCTAATACTCCAGCCGTTAAGGACTGCTTAAAGTCACCGTTCATTTGCTTCACAACAGAATTACCCTGGGTCTATACGGCAAAGTAAAAATGCACTTGCAAACCCACGAACGTCATCGAATCACAGTACACTTTAGAAACGAATGCCGGACCTTGGTGCGAGTGGAATGCGCAGCAAGCATATGTCCCGATAAAAACTTGCAAGTCTTTAATAACTGTTAAGAGCGTCAGCCGAGCGTTGTGGCCAAACCTAGAGAAAGTATCAACTGCAACCAAAATATATTTGAATGCAGTATCTGAAATCAGTGGACCACAATGATCCAAGTAAATGCAGCCAAAAGGCCAGTTGGAAATAAACAGAGTTGTCTGCGGTGGACGAGACACAGTGGAACTTTTGATTTGTTGACAGATGTCACAAATGAAAACATTTTCTGGTTTGTTGGTATAAACCTTGCCCTCAGTAGCGTTGCTGTAAGAGCAAAATAGTGGCAGCCACAACGGCATGAGCAGAAGCTACACTTTCATGTGCAGCAACAATTAACTTATTTCCGCGGTCTGCATTGGAAACCACGCGATCACCAAAGGCAGGAATAGCAGCAAAAGGAACATTTTGATCATTTAAGTGGTAAGAACATTTTGAAGGGATGCCCTTCGTTAGAGGGTTGCCGCTTCGAAACGCTTTCACGGCAGCCAAGATATCATAACCGATACGAGTTTTACAGCGTGTTACAGCTGCTATTTTAGCTGTGGCTACTGAAGATTTGGCTGTTTCATCAGCCAGAGAATTCCCTGTGGCATGTGTTCCCACACGCTGATGACTCAATGTATGTATAACATGAGTTTGTGGCAAACTATCCTTAAGATTTGCCACTTTAACCCAAAGCAGTTTGCGCTTTATTGTGCTACCTTTGGAATCCTTAAAATCATTTTGTAACTAATCATTAAAGGACTGTACACAGTAATGCAAATCACACACAATAAGGGTGGTGAAAAACGCCATCTGACAGAGCCAATAACAATGGCGTATGCGGCCAAATATTGCCGCTTAGAACCTTTAGCAGGTTGAGCATAACCATCAGTATAAATGACAGACTTCTATTGATCAAGAGGCAGAATCAAAGAAGGCAATGGGGATTCATATTGCAAAAATTCTTGTGTTTGCAAGGAAGGGTCAAAGGTCAAGTCCACATCCACAGATGTTAAAGAAGTAGCCCACTGTATCCAACAAGGGTGGAGGGCTTTTGCATTAGGAAAGCTGGCTTTCGTGACTTCCTCCATGGCAGGTACAGGAGAAACAACAATGCGTTAACCTGGAGCAAGTGGCTATTTCTTTAGGATGGCCATCTGCATAGCAGTCAGAATTTTTTGAGTCGAAGCAAAACGCATTTCCGCAGGTGAACATAAACGCGATTCATAAGCTATTGGTACGGTTTCACCTTCGTTGAAGATGAAATATGTAAAACCAATTGCACCCGTTAAAACGCAGATGACAATTCATAGTATTGACACTTGTATGTAAATGGCGTGTTTCAAACAAGTCAGAAAGTAAAGATCTGAGGGTCAGTATGTTCCAACGTCCAGTACGAAGCAGTAAAATCAGTATGTATTAAGGCATAAAAAGGTTTAATACGTTGTGCATAATCAGGTATGTATGTTCTGCCAAAATTTAAGAATCCCAGGAGGGACTGCAATTTTGTAAGTTTACTGGGAGGTTGTAACCGAGCACACTTTTCCAGAAAATGAGGGGCAAGACTTTTCCCCTCATTCTTAAGTTCATATCCTAAAAAAGGACACTGAGAAAAGCTATGTAAGATTTATGTTGAATTTGTAACCTAGGTTCGCAAACCACAATATAATGCGATCCACTCTCGCTAAATGGGGGTTCAATTCATCATCAGTTAAGTAGATATCATCTACATATGATAGAGCATCTGGGTCAATTTCATGAAGAATCGACTTATTTCTTGTTGCAAAAACTCTTGGGCTATTCTTATAGACCACAGGAAGTCGGGAGTAGCACGTATGGAATCCCAAAGTGCTAAAGGCAGACCAGTCACGTCTCTCTGGAGCCAAAATGTGACTGAAAAAACCATTGGAAATATCCAAAGTGGCCTTATATTTTTAAGGAACATCATTATTAATGAGCGCAGTACCATGGGTATTTTGTACTGCAATTGTACGTGTAGGACTGTTTAAATGTCTATAATCTAAGACCGTGCAATATGAATGATCTGGTTTCAGTACAGGAAAAAGAGGATTATTCATCGGAGACACAGTGGGTTCAATTACTCCCTGGTACTCCAGCTGGGAAAGAATTGCTTTAACAAGTGCTTTTGCATCCCGTTTAATAGGATATTGTGGTTGTAACCGAGATGTAGACCGTATAGGAATAACATGGTAAGGAGAATCTTTATCCCACCCAGTATGATTACGATAAAGTGTGGGGGCCAATGCAAGGGCCCATTCAGATACTTGCACTTGTTTGACTTCGCCAGGGCCAAGATGAGTGGGGGCCAGTCGACCTCCACCAAGAGAATCTCATAAGACCTAGCTAAATTGTCCCAAAATACAGCTTCAATGGTGCGTTTGAAGTCACCTTCAATTTGAATATCAAAGTCATACAGCCTGTCTGGGCGGCCCACACGGGTGTCCGTGGTATCAATTGCAATAAATGTCTCAGTTGCTTTTGCTACCAGAAACTGGTGGAGAGTCGGTCGTACAATGGTGGCTTCAGTCGCGCTGTCGAGGAGAGTCACCACCCAACTCCTGTTCAAGAGGAGGGTTCTCACCATCTGTGGCATATTTAGCAGTTAATGCAGCAACTTTATTTTCCGAAAAGGGTGTTTATATGGAGGAGGTCTATCCTACTTCTTTAACTTCATGTCAGATAAGCATTTTGTCTCCCTTTTTGGATTCACGTATTCTTCCGGTCAGATTGCCCTCCTCCGTCATATTGTTGATCAGAATATTCCTGAAAGGAACGAGGAGAACATGTATCAGATGACTGATTTATTTAGTGCGATCACGAAAATCGTAACAGCTTTCAGAGGTTTCCGAAGGTGGAGAATCTCCGCGTTGTCTAGGCTTTTGTGGTTTAGGCTTATCCCATAATTTCTTAAGAAATTTACGGGAAGGTCTGGAATCCTTGTCAGAGCTAGGCTTGCCAAGCAGTGGTACTGAAGGTGTGGTCCTCAAACTATTACGTCCTAGAGACGTATATACATTAGCAATAATGACAGGCAACTCGCGTTCGCAGTCAGCTACTGTCACAGCAGCAAGTCGCTGGAATATAGCCAAAGACGCTGCTTTACCTTTAACATTAGAAAGGATCATTTCGGAGACGGGGAAATTTCCCATAAGTTTCATCCCCAAATCGAGGGCAGGAGCTGCCCAATACTCATTCTGTATTTGTTTGAGGACGTTCGGAAGAACGGACATAAAGGGAGTACCACAACAAAGAGTGTAAACAGTGGCAAAATAGTCCCTGGGGTATTGATGTCCCCTAGTGGGGGAACGAGGCCATTGGGTAGGCACATGGTTAAAATTCTGTGCTTGTCTCATGGTCCCGTAGGGGGAAACAATGCTTCAAGTTTATCTATTTTTTTGGGGCAATCCAAAAGGGTATTTCTTCACGATTTGTGGGTCGTTTGTCCATAACTGAATGAACAATTACAGGACTTATAACTGGAGCTCCAGATACCCAAGGTTGTCCTTGTAGGGCAACCCTATCTGGTCCAGCCAGTAAGGCATGTGCAATGAATTGGATCATCCGTCTATATAAGATAAGAACATTCTATAAGGCTCAAGTCTGCACAAGATTTATATTAGCTAAATGTGGATAAGGGGTATAATCAGCTAGTGCCAGCCATGTGGCCCCATCAATACTTAAGGGGCCTATGTGGACCGTGCCAAGCAGGTGGGGAAGGGCGCCATTAAACCAGGTCTGATGTTCCCAGACGGTAAGAGGAATTTCCGTATGTGCATATGGTCTACAGGCATTAGGAACTTGGGGTATAGTGTACTCATGTAAAGTATTATCATTAGCATCGACAGCTGGGAATGTGATCCACGAGTAAAAAATTCAAAGCCGAATGCTGCATCCGCTTCAATGATAAAAATCACAGGAGCACGCGCATTAGTGACTCCATGTTGTAACAAGTGCTGAGTAACTGCCGGACAGCAGTTAATAGGAATAACAATGGGCTGAGCCATAATTAAGGAGGGATTTAAAGCATAGCCCAATGATGGCTACAAAACCTTTACATATTCAAGCTTGAAAAACCAAACAGAACTAGGTAGTTCCTAATATCTGTGGAGGATAAACCCCTAGCACCACAGATGTCTTCGGGAAATGGTGCTAGGGTATTGTGGACAAACACTACTCAGGGTTCCCGCAAGTAAGTACCAGACCAAAGGTTGGCAGTGCCATGTTGCAGGAATTCTGCTCTAAAACAGAACTATGCTTGCAACCATAGAACATTAGTATGTGGAGACTGAGTCACCACACCACCTCAGTATCTATGAGTCCCAGTCTAACTAGTTCTAGTGTCTCAACTGCCCTCCTAACCTTACCAGAGAAACCACTGAATTGACACCCCAGAACAAAACATTCTCAACCCTCTCAGGGATCGCGGTAACGGGACACACCTTTTCGCTTTCTCACACGCGCTTGTCCACAATAAGATAACCAGGAGAGACGAAAGAAGTTTAGAATATTTATTTAAACTATTGTGCTCTGAAATGCAGTACATGTGCCACAATTAGAAAACAAACATACTAAAAATACTGTTAGCATGGTTAATAATCTTTAGACCATAAAAAGCCCTGCCATTTTATAGGACAGAGGAACCTAACCCCCCCCCCCCTCAACCCCAAGCTACGGAAGCTAAATGATTAGATATCCAAGAGCTCTGGGATTACTGGCAGACCCCGTACCTTAGCATTCACATATGGATGTTGTACATTTCAGCAATCGCAGTGTTCTTGTCTTCGAACTCTCGTTCCATATGTGTGTTTTTGTCTCATGTGCTCATCTATACAAGACATGTGTGACATAAACAACAGCTGCATTCTTGTGTTATGTCTAGGTGCTACTGCCTGGCTAGAAAGAACAACAAGGGACACTGTTGTTTGACCTGGTCGGTGGTGTTCAGACAAAATCCCAGGAAAAGAAAAGAACGCAAGAACATATGCAGGTTCCGTGAGAAAGTACAACGTGGCACAAAAGCGAGCGTGTTTATATAGTAACATGTGCAAAGGAAAATGAGGCCTACAACGTGCACAGTTAGGCTGACATAGGGAAAATTACAATGGGCAATGCAGGAAACAACAGTAAGCGATTAAGCTGTCTATATTTCTCACAGAACAACCTGCCGCAGACACAGGAGATGAGAGCAGTCATTGTACTCTTAAAAATAATCTCCCATAAATGTGGGTGCTCAACTTATTTTCAACAATTGGGGAGGGACACTTTTTAGATAACCTCATGACAAATAACTTTTTCCATAATGCTGGATTTTTTCTGGACACCTTTCTCTTTTTAGATGGTTCACCTTTAGTTGGATATTCTTAAACTGTTCATATCTTCCAATATAAGTAGATGTCTTTCCTTTAGAATAGGGCGAGCTATACGAGGTTAATGCTGAGCGGCACAGAGTCCTTTTTGTTTGATGCAACTGGTTAAAAGAGAATCGCATTAACTTTTCTTCGATGATAATTTGATCAAAAGAAATTTAAAAAAACACAAATAACAGACCAATTTGGGTTTAAATGATCCTGCTACAGTGAAACTAGTTCTATTTTAACTGATGGGGTACTCTGATGATGTTCGTAACGAGACATCCAATTAAAACATTGTGGTAAAAAGAATTTAAGAATCCCTCTACCTCCTCTCCAAATCCTTTCAATCAAGGAGGACTTCTCCTGTTGGTCCTGGGCATTCACATTCCTGAATGTGCAGACTTTAAACTTGCATCTCCAAATCAAAATAAACACTAGCTAGATGATATGGGGGTGGATAACCCTCCTTTACTGAAGACCCATTTGTAATAAAAATAAAAAAAAGCCATTAAAAAACATTGCCAACCTGTTTTGCAAAGGTATGCATTAATCCTTTGAGGAGGTTTCTCTGGACTCAGAGGGCAGATGCTGGATGTATCCGAAGGAAGATAAAGAAAATCATTGTTTTCGATTTATGCCCAGAAACAAAATAAACACCAGTATTACACTCCCCTTTTTACAGCGAGTGCCATGTTCTCCTCTGGAGACCTACTTACAGGAGATCTAAATGCACTCTCAGACACACTGAAAGATCTATTCATACAGCCAAAGAAAGGTACTCAAAGGATCCCCATGTCTCCTAAAACACTCCTGCACCTCTCCCACTGCTGTCTAGTAAAAACTTTGAATAACTATTCTAGCTGACTCTGCATGTAGTTTTCACTCCTCGAAGAGTTTAAACTTACTATGCCACTCCATATGGGATTATACCCCATTTCGCCATTAATGTTTAAGGGAAAACCTAAAGTCTGAGATCTTTGGAAAGCCAAACCGATTACGCCCTGGTGTACCATTCATGCCACCTCAACTCAATATATCAGAAAAGGCCTTGAGTTTCAAGGATAATCTTCTGCATGACCAGTTCCTGAAGGAGAATATTGATGAAACTATCAAAGATAATTTCCTTGATAGAAACAACAAGGAGTTGTAGCATGCTTTCTCGGCATATGTATATGGTAACAACCAAACGCGGTCGATAAACATTTACAAAAAAGAGCAAAGAGAAAAGTAAAAATTCAGCAACAGAAGCCTAATCACAGTTGAGGAAAGACACAAAGCACCAGTTTCCTGAAAGGGATAGGGGCAAACGATGCATAGGAGAGACAAGACTGATTTATTCAAGGAGGGAGAAAAACCAAGTCTGCTTGACAACAAGCAACTATCACCTTAAATAGAAAGACTTTAGGTTTTTGAGGATGTGTAATAAGATAAGGAGGCTCCAGTGGTTAAGATTAAAGAGAAGAATTAAATATCTACTGTGAAGGAATAGTGTGATATGTTTCTATTTGCAGCACTGATGGTTCAAACACAAAAAAGTACCTCTACAAAATTTGCACGATGGGACGGAGACATGATTGCTGATTTTGCATTATCTGGGAACATAGAAATTACAATTTAACAATGCACCACCCCATTATAGCTTCAGAGTCCTATTCTTTTTATTACTTATATATTTAAAAATTTAAAAAATAAAAAGAAGAGGTGCACATCTAAGTTTAAGAGAAAAACAATTCCTTTGAAAAATTATTCAGCCATTCTAGGAAACCTGCCCAATAATACAGATCATAAAGGACGCTACTATGTCTTTGGTAGAGTTTTGAACCACAATACCAGCCTGTTCTCAAACTGTCTAGTAAAAATAATGAAACCCATCTTATCAAAACCTATGCATACACACCAGCTTTGTTCGCAACAGTCAAACCCATGATAACCATGACAAATTTACCTAGGGACACTAACGAAAACTGCACATTTAGAGCCAGCAAAAAGTGTCTCAGTGCCAGTATTCTGAACAAATGAACAAGTTCAGAAGGTGCAGAACCAACCTCTGTCTTCTCTGGGACCATGAGTTAAAGGAGTAGAATCCCATTCTCCGGTATTAAAGAGGCAACACTTCCATGGCCTCTTTTCTCTGCAGGTCAATGTTGTCAGACACTACCTTTTCTGCTGGTGAGGTCATCCCGAGGTCCACACCCACCCCAAAAGGAACAATACATTCATTGGGTCTCTGGATTAGCTGAGAATGTTGTCTCTGCCAGGACTGTATTGCCCTGAAATAGCCATGACATATCATGTACTGTTGGCGGGACAGCCTTGCTGGAGAGATGAGACCCAGCGCAAGATATAGCTCCAATGTTCTTAAAGCAACCCAGGGAAGAGTATGCCTTCTCTCTGAACAGCAGCTCGCCATTGAGGGTAGCCTGAAAATCTCACAAGAAGGCTGTGGAATACATAAAACTATGACGGCCCAGTGTGACCATAGCTTACATGGATCAAGCCAAGGAACACACAGCAGCCAGATCACAATTTAAGATCTCTTGACCAAATCAGTAAATAGCTTTTTAAAGTGGGCCGATAGGTTGATTACTGTTTTTCCTGATTCCCACAGGGCATGGACTTACTATACCAGTAGGCAAATGGTGTTTGGTGCGGAGAAGACGAGACAGTAGAATGTATCTGGCTATTTGCTTATAGACTGGTGGGACCGAAAAGGCTTTTTTCCATGCAGCCATGACAGATTAAAAAAAAATCAAAAAAAATCATTAAATGGAAGCAAAGACTTTAGCACTAAAGAAGAGAATTGCAAGACTTCTATCAAAATGTTAAGACTTTGCCACTGCATGTTCAAATTGTAAAGGTTCTGCTACTTTTAATATCAAACTGGTGAATGAAAAGACTTCTTCTTAACGAAGGGCCAGAGAGGTAAGGAATGTCCCCTTTAGGTGAAGTGCCCAGGCCACTTACATTTTTTTTTAAAGTCCAGATTCAAGCCAGAGTTAGCGTTATAGTTGGGGAAGGAGTTCTCTTTTTTGTGGTAATAACCCTAATAAGGAATTAAAAAGTACATCAGAGTCGGAGCCAAACAATTATTCCATCTAGGCAAATCTCTGAGCCAAAGGAAAGTGTTCCAAAGGTTCTTCAATAAAACATAGTTTTACTTTATCACTCGGATAATCTAAGACGACTTTGAAGGCGGAAGCAGAATTGGTTCAGAGTGAAATATGTTGTGGTCCAAGAGTGGAGTCTGTGTTGGTGTTGATGGAGACTTCGACCAAACGGGGGATGCGCATAAATACTGCTCTGTTCGGTCACATCTGGGGTAGTTTGGAGTCAGTGCAAAGCCGCATGACATCGCCTACCAGTAGGCAGGAGCACCGCTAGAAATTGTTAGGATTGTATTTGGCACCTGGGAGATACTCCAAGGTGAAGAATCTGTGGGTAGAAGTAGCCATCAGAATTGTACTTTGATAAGCTTGCAAGCTTTAAATTTACTGTAGTCTAAGTATGCAAACTTTTAGTACCATTGATTATATTAACTTTTTTTTTTTTATTCTAAAATTGCTAAATTCTGTCAACAGGATGTCATGCCGTAAAAGCAAGCTACCCAAGAAATAATAAATGTTCTGTAAAACATTTCCAGAAGGCATTTGCCTATTAAAATATAAGAAATCCTGCCTGTGTCACATGTATTTACACTGAGTTTCAAAGTATAGCTGAATAGGTAAGAGTACCATAGACACTAAAAGGTATTGATAAGCAATTTTCCATTTATTTCACTCTATGAAGGGATTACACAAATGTTACCCAAGAATAACACTTGTAATTCATGTTGCCACAATAACCAAGAAAACAAGTTGACGTTTGTGTAACAGAGTGACTTAACACACAAATTTGTCATTACATTTCTTTCTTTGACTTTCAAAACGTGGATGGATTTGAACGTTTGTAACTATACCTAGAGGACCAAAGTTCTCTGATGTAGTTTGTATGTGCGCTCATTTACAAATTACATTCTCCAACAAATAAAACATAACAAAATAGTTGCCATTTTCAAAAGCAAAACAGTTCAATGTCAACATTTACAAATGCAGTTATAGAACCAACATCTCTATGGGGAGGTTTGGTAGAAGAAGTTCTAAATTAAGAAGCTTTTGTGCAAGGCACCTTCCAAAAAGCCTCTGATAACTAATATTATGGCTACATTTTGTAAAATATACAGTATGAACTTGCCTTTGAACAGTCAGTGCTGAATGCTACACCAATCCAGTGACAGTGAGAAAATACAAGATTACAGATAAACAATATACTGAAGTTAAAATATTAAATTGATGAAAAAGGTCCACTGGTACGTGGCCTCCATTACTGATCTCCCCAACCTGCTCCTTGAGAAGTCTACGTGTACAATGACAGATCACATTTACTATAAATGAGATTTCAGCAAATGATGAATTATAAAATCGGTGTATCCAGCAGAGCAAGGACATCCTAGTTGTGTAACAATGCACTTCAATCAAGTATCATTCATTCATAGTTTGGTAAGCCTGAAAACCTTAGTTTTCGGAGTCCACACAAACTTGACAATCTATGTAGTGAAAACTGAGCAGTTTTAGACTATAGTTCATCTAGCCAGATTCTTGAAAGGAGGGGCGGGAACTAAACAAGGCCTCATAGACCTCTACTAAGTAAACTCATGACAACAGAAAATACCCACTTGTCTTGGGTGATCTTCTCCCACTCTTTCAAGAAGGCTGAAATCCTGCCACCGTCCTAGTGGAATGACCTGAGAAGTGGGAGAGAAGGAGTCAAAAGCTCTCCTTGGTTGCTTTAGAGAATGTTCCAAGTTTTAGGGGCAGTATCCTCCGCTGAGAGACTCACAATCACAACTAAAATATTGATCTAAAAATCAATTAAACAGGAATTCAATACATGATTTTACACAGTGAAGAAACTCATTGTGCAAAGTCCACCACTTTTAAACCCACTGAACCTGGGAATAGCAGCATTTATGAAGTTACCTTCACGAACATCTCTAATTTCACTTTGAGTGCTAATCGAAAAACACACATTAATGCTGCAATACCCAGCCATAATGCAATTAAATTACTGTGTGGAATTGCCTACCCGCGTTACTTTATTATAAAGGTTAAGCACTTTCCAAACAGAGTAGTGAAATGTGAGCCACACAATTCATGTACAACTGGTCCAAAAATAGCAAATATGGCTACTTAGCATCAACATTCATACAGGGAATGAAAAAGGTTAAAAAAACTATGGTATTTGTGCATCAACACCCTATAAAAATGTAGCAAGTCTTGCTCTACATTGGAATCCCCAGTTCTAAGTAGCACTTACCCCTCTCATTACCTTAACAAATATTACAGTGCGTAAAACACTCTTGTCCTGTTTTGTACCAGAAACACTGTTGTACGAGTAGCTGTATGCTGCTTTTAACTGAGGAGGTCAGGACGGTCGAGGAAGAAAGTATCACAAATTCTTAGGCAAGAGATTAATAGGCAAACTTGAAAAGTAGGTTCAGTTTTTCATCCTCATACAATATGCATAGAAAGGTACAGATTCAGTCTTGCCATTGTGCAGAATGTGCCCATAAATAGATAACTTTTTGTAAACTTTGAGAACATACATTTAGCCAATGCTGTACTCAAAATAAAATACTTTGTGATGCATGTATCACCACGCAGCTCAAACAGGTGTTTACGTGGCATTGCACATTTATTACTATGCCACTGCACCAAGAGTGTATTCCCAATTTGTCATCCCTGCAAGATGTACACTTCTGAAAATTAGGTAATCAAATTTAGGAAGAGAAACCTGCCACTACCTACAAAGAATGAAAACTGAACACATGTTGTCAAAAACAAAGGAGTCAGAGGTAACATGCAATACTATATTGGAACATCATCACATTTAATACTGAATTATTTAATAAGGAGATGCAGAAAAATGCTAGTAATTACCAAACACCACGAACATTTCAAGGCTGAGATGTTTGTAAAGTAAAAAGTAAGTCCGTTTTTATATAGCGCAGCTGCTCACCCTTACGGGTCTCAAGGCGCTGGGGGCCGTCGTGGAAATTAAGTGAGCTATTGCCCAGAGTCACATGGTGCTGAGCTGAGCTGCCGCCGGAGCCGGGGATCCCTGTGCTCCGAAGTCAGCTGCCCTGGCCGCTGCACCACACCTCTCCACTAGGTGAGCATTATAAATAAACCTCTGTAAATCAACAATTCTTTGTAAATTGCCTTGAGATTACTGGTATGTTTTCTTGTGACACTGCAAATTCTTGACTTCAGGTTCTTGTCCACTTTATGGGGTATCATTTACAATCGAAAAATGTAAGGAAAAAACCATTACCAATGACAAAGTTTACCTTTGAGTGGGCTGGACCTTCTTCACTCAGAAGCTTGTATTCAGGCTGAACCTTATTGAAACGGGCTAACTCATTCACAAGACACATTGGGGTTTTCTCTTTGGGGTTTGCCATGTTGGAAGTAACTGGAAAACATTTAAATAAATTGCAGCTTTATGAACAAAGATTAGCAAGCAATTTTAAGACTATTTAGTTCAAATCAATCAAATCAAAACATAGCTTTATTCGATTTCTGTTTAGAGAATCATAAAAGTGCATAAAATCACATAAGTAGTACACAAGAAAACACAGCAAAAACATGAAATAAATAGACATCATACATTGAATCATGCAGTGCTCGGACGTTAAAGGTCACTTGTTTGGAGCCCCTTTACATATTTAGGTTTTTGGACAATTACACAGTCACATTAAAATCGATTTCCTACATTTCACTACACTTTTTAAATACATTGATAAAATCCATACTATGTATTCATTTTCTAAAAACTGTAGTGCTAAAAAGGAGGGACGATTTGGTCTAAAACCAAACTTTTTTAAAAGGGGTAAAATAAATGTTTTCCTTTGCACATTATAAAGTTTACAGAATAAAACCACGTGAAGTGTTGTTTGCTCCGAACGATCGTCACAGGGGTACAGTTGCATAACTCTCGACCAATCGTTCATATTTGGGAAGCTTATTAGTCTGTGCAGTATCCCTAGTCTAAATCTAGTCAATAATAGTCTGTCATAAGTGCCACAGACAAGTGTGAGATAAGGTTGAATGCTATGCGTGGTTAAGATCGTTTGGTTATACAATACTGTGGGCTTTGACATTTCTACTGTTAGTCTAAGTGATTCAAGTAGGGTTAAGCTTTTCATTTTTAACACTCTTGTCAAGGTAGTCATTGTGCTCGGCTCAGTATAGAACTCTGGGTGGCCTAGATCATGCATAAAATCCTGCACGTACTTTAGCCATGCAATTCTTAAAACGCCACCCAGTTTAAAGATATAGTTTAAAATGCCCTTATTGAGGTTGGTTTCCACTGATGTCCAATTCCTGTGCCATAACAGGATTGGTTCCACTTTTATAAGATCTGTAATGCATGGGACACCCAATTCAGAGTGACAAACCTATGAGGAGGTACTGCCCAGGGCTGCCAATATGCATCTTGAAAACATGTTTGACAACTTGAAGAGCCTGAAGATTTGAGTATCCCCAGACCCCCAGCGCCATACATGGCCGTCGAGACACACTTGGCTTTGTATATCTGTAATAGCTCACGCGGAGGCCTCCCGCCCAGCTATTTCACAAAATTAACTAGGGCGGCGGTGGTTTTCACGAAAGCAAGTTTTCTGGCTTGCACCGCTTGGGTCCAGGTACCATTTTGGTCGAAGAGAATGCCCAGATAGCTGAATCGGTTTGTAAAATCTATCTTCTGTTTGTCAATGTACATGTCTCTACGTTTGTGGCTGCCAGTGCCTCACCTCATGACAAAGGTTTTTGATGCATCTACCCTTAGCCCCAGATCGTGCATAAAAGCCAAAAAACTGTTCAATATTCTTTGTAATCCTACTGGAGTGCGAGACATCAGAACGACGTTGTACGCGTACAATAGGGCGGGTATAGGCCGTCCTATTTGGGGGAGGTCTTGGCACTTGTTCATCAGTGCTTGGCCTAGACCATGTATATAAAGAATAAAAAGGAAGGGGGCCAACACGCAGCCTGGTCTTACTCCTTTCTTTATTCGAAACGGGTCTGTACATTCTCCATTGGCACCATAACGTACCCTCACTTTGGCGTTGCTATATAGTGGTCTTGAAAAGAGGAGGATAGTGGGCTCCACTCCTAGGTCCTGAAGAATCCTCCAGAGCTTGTCGTGCCTAACACAGTCAAAAGCTGCTGTGAAGTCGACGAAGGCTAGGAACAACCTGCCCTTCTTTGCGAGGGTGTACTTCCCTATGAAGATGTTCAGGTTTAAGCTTTGTTCAACGTTTCCTAGCCCCTTACGAAACCCAAACTGTAACTCAGAAATAATCTTATTTTCATCTGCCCAATCCTGTAGTCTTTCGAGCACGATGCGCCCGACTACTTTTACCAGCGAGTCTAATAGTGATATCGACGATAACAGGCAAGATCTTGATTCCCTTTTTAAAGATTGGCACTAAAATTGATTCAGACCATGTTTCTATAAGATTGGAAGAACAACTGGCTGTTATTACCTGTGTTAGCAATGGGCCCCATAGCACCGTGTTGTTTTTTAATAGATCTACAGGGATCCCATCGGGCCCATGGGGCGTTTCCACCCAGGCTTACCATAATTGCACGATTGACTTCATCCAGGGTTACCTGGAGGTCAATAGGAATTGATAAAGGTGCCGTTTCGTCGTCACCTAATGGCTGGGTTTATAAATTGTTAGCACACATACCGATGTTAAACGTATTGGTGAAGTGCTCTACCCAATGCGCCTTCTTTTATTGCGATTTCAATGGATGGAGCATCCCCGGGGGCAGAACTTGCTCGCAACCTTAATGGCTGCTTGAGCGAAGAGCTCCCCGTCGCCATCAAACAATCCTTTAATTATCCGACACCTGTGTGAGGTTCGCGCAATACATTGAGCGGCTCTCTCCTTCTGGGGTACAGCGGAGCCGGTGGCGCTGACTACGGAGCCGCTACATCCCCAAATACCGAACCTACGAACTTTGCCTGCGGCGGCCTGGTGTTGAGCCGCGATCCCCACGCTGGTGTGACGAAGGAGGGGCGACCTGACGTCCGTCGGCTGCCGCACGGTTTGGAGCCACTGGGCTGTGGCGGCGGAGCGGTGCTCCCCTGGTGAGTTCGGCGGCGCGGTGGACATCCGTGCTGCGGCCCGCTGTGAGCCCGGAGGACCCCGCACGGTGCAGCATCGAGTGCGTGGTGGTGATTTCGCCGTCCGGCGTGGCGGCCTCGAGGCGGCCGCTGGGCTGTGGCGGCGAAGCGGCGCTCCCCTGGTGTGTTCGGCAGTGCGGTGGACCCCCGTGCTGCGGCCCGCTGTGAGCCCGGAGGACCCCGTACAGTGCAGCATAGAGTGCGTGGTGGTGATTCCGGCGTCCGGCGCGGCGGCCTCGAGGTAGGCCTTTCCCGACCTGAGTGGAAGACGCTGGGGGCCCCCCGCGAGGACCGCAAGCCCAGTGTAGAGCGCCTAGCCTTGGGGAAGAACAGCTGGTGGGTCCCCCCCCCTTTTTTGGAGCGTTAGGCCGGAAGGCCGCTGCGCGTTGGAACTGCCACAGGCCCCTGGGTGAGTGGGGTACTCCCGGAGGGCAGCCCTAACACATGGAAATCGCGCTGCACCGTAGACCCCCAACCGGAGACAACACGTGAAGACGGCGGGGCACGGGTGCTGCCTGGGGTCCGCTGCGGTTTGGTGAATCCTGCGGGGAGGCCTGGTTTGCACGGCCGCCACTTTGAGCTGCATGAGACGGTCCTGAATTTGTAGTCCTGGTGCCCGGAGCTGCGATGGCACGTCCTCCCCTTCAATGCTGAGGCTGGGGCGCGCTCATTACTGAGGCTGATGAATTGTCCCTGCGAGGTGCTGTGGCGCTGGTGCTCCCTGGGAAGCGCTACTTTCTTTGAGGAGAGGGAGCAGAGTATCTCTGGAGGTGGAAGCCCCCCTTAAGACTTCGTTTGGACCAGCGTTCCACTGCCTGGCGGATCGTGGCTGGACCACCCTGCTGAGCTTTGGCGACTGTTGGATCGTTGGATCGGCGTTGTGGGACTGGTGCATGGTGGTAGAGAACTTCTGAGGAGACGCGTCTTGGTGCACTTGCTGCTCTTCGCCTGCCCGGATTGCCGCTTGGCTCATTATCCAGGCCGGACGCACGGACTGCACCTGGACCGCTTCCGCGACCCTGCTACCGGCTGCCTTGGTGGGCGAAGAGTGCGGAACTTGGCAGCTCAAGAGCCTTGTACACGATGGGTAAAGTGGACAAAACGCAACCCAAATTAACCTTTGACCAAAGGAAGGCTAGGGGGAGAGACAACGCTACTGAAGATGGAGACAACACGCAAGACCCGCCCCAGGAAGAACCAGAGAGTGATATCCGAGCTATGCTCTCTGCCATGGAAAAAGGTTTACAGCACAGACTCTCTGAGATAGGCAAGAAGATTGACTCCCTCTCATATCGGATGGACAGAATGTCTGAGAGAATAGACAAACATGCAGAGAAATTAGACATGTCAGAAAGGCGGGTCACTGAAGTGGAGGAGGTACAAACTGTGATGGACAGAGCACAAACAAATGGGCAGGGTGTTGCAGGTGCTACAGGACAAGACCGAAGACCTCGAGGCGCGATCCCGTCGCAACAACCTAAGGATCATGGGTCTCCCGGAGTCCACCCAGACCGGCAATATGGAGAAATTTGTGGAGAAGTTACTGACAACGCTGCTGGGCGGTGACACGTTCTCCTCTATCTTCGTGGTGGAAAGAGCGCAACGCTCCCTGGGCCCTCGCCCGGCCCCTGGCGCTCCCGAGGCCAATAATTGCGCGATTGTTGAATTATCGTGACAGAGACTCCACCCTCAAGGTCGCCAGGGAGAAACAACCATTGCAGTATGAAGGATCTACTATATCTCTCTATATCCGGATTTTACGATACGTGTCCAAGAGGCTCGCAGACAGTTCACCTCATTGAAACGGCAACTTAGAGACCTAAACATTGACTACGCCATGCTGTATCCGGCCAGACTCAGGGTTAATCGACAAGGAACCTCAAGAATTTTCACTGACCCAAACGCTTTACAGAAAGTGCTAAAAGATTGGTCCAAAGAACAACGTAATAGCCCGGTCCGGGACTCCTCGGCGGGAGCGGAAGGCGGACACCTTGATGATCAAGACTAAATTCTGATGTGCAGAACTCACAGATAAGGATGATGCTTGTGGAGGGGAGCTGGGGTAGCCATGCATGATATCTGATGGGAGGGTGCTGATTTAGTTTCTAGTATAGACCCGACGGGCGGCTGGAGACTGCGGGCCACTGATGGAGACATGGGGCCTGATGCGGGGGGGGCGGGGGGAGGGAGCCTACGTCAGACTAGAATTTCAAAAAGTGGATAACGAATCTTGTTTGCATATGTAAAGGGGATGTTATTTTGCATTTCGCACCAGGTGTACGATTTGTGGTTGGATGGCGCGGGGGGTGGACACCTAGTTGGGGTCAGCCTACACCCTACTAGTGGAGCAACATCCGCCTACGAGTGCAACACACCTTTGGGGAAAGTTTATTGGAGGGGAGGGGGGGACATAGTTCTCAGATCTTGCTACGTTGGTTGACAGCTGTTTCAGGTGGGGAAGGGGGGTCCTTTGGGAGCATATTCCACAGGCACAGTTGGGGGTAAGCCTGGTGTGTGGATTGGGGGGGAGGTCGTCTTGGGAGACTTGGTAGCATGACCTTTTTCTTAGCTCAGCACATTTCCAGGCATGACTGGGGCACAATACAGGTGATTTTGTCCCGGGCAAGAGGCGGCAAATGTACATGTTGCTATGACAGACCCTAGTATACCCGCCACCGTGACAGCCACGTGTAAGCTTTGTGCACTCACGTGGAATGTCCGAGGCCTTAATGACTACAAGAAGCTTTGTAAAGTACTGGCCTACCTGACGCGACATGACATTGACCTGGCCCTACTGCAAGAGACACATCTCCCACTTACCAGCTCGATGTTAAGGAGCAGGGGACTGGTGGGTAATATACATGCGGCTGGTTTCACTACACATGCGAGGGGGGGGTTATTACCTGGGTGAATCCTAAATCTGCTCTCCAGCTGGTACTTGTAGAAACAAACAGACGGACGATTCGTGATTACCAGGTGCAGGGGAATGGGGATGGACCTGCTCATTATCAATATATATGGGCCGAATTTTGACAATCCCGTTTTTTACGACACGGTCTGCTAAGGTGCACAAATACGGTGAGGGACCACAGCTCTGGGGTGGAGACCTTAATCTAGTTCTGAATCCACAGAAAGATAGATCCGGGGGACCGCTGAGGCACACTTCGGCTGCTGCTCGATCGGTGATGGATGCTATGAAACAATCTGACCTGTGCGATGTGTGGCGACGACACCCGGACGTAGGGGGCTACACACATTATTCATCATACCACGATCTGCAAACAAGAATAGACTATTGGCTGGCAACCACGCGATTACAAGAGAGACTTTTGACCGGTGAGGTTTTACCACGGACGCTTTCGGACCACTCCCCAGTATTGATAGTGATAGACACCTCCCAACAGAAGATTCTTCCCTTTACGTGGAGGTTTCCGCCCTATTCGTTGTTGGATGCGGTCTTTAAAGATGAACTAGCGGAGGCGATTGACGCTTTCTTCGTTACAAATGTGGGGTCAGTAGACAGCTTTCAGGTGGTGTGGGAGGCGTTCAAAGTTTATATCCAAGGTATAACTATGGCTAAACACTCTGGTGTTCTTCGGGTGCTGCGTAAGCGCCTTGCGGACCTGGAGACAACTTTGGCAGGCTTGGATGAGCGACTTCGAACGGGGGCCGATGCAGAGGTATCACAGGAATTCAAAACCGTGTGAGCTGAATATCACGAAACAGCTGACGCTGAAATAAAACACCTTGGTAAATATGCCACAGCTCGAACCTATGGAGAGGGCGAACGTCCGGGCTCAACTTCTTAAGAAGCGGCGGGAAAAAAAAATTTGTGGCGGAGATTCGGACTGACGAGGGGGAGGTCCTTACGGAAGAAGCTGCCATCGCAAACAGATTCCGACAATATTATACACATCTATACTCTTCTCGTAGTGCAAATATGGAGGCCGAAATCTTAGATTATTTAACCCACATAAAACTGCCGTGGTTAACGAATACACATCGAGAGAGAGAGATCGAGAGAATCATCACGGCTTTAGCAGGTATGAAAATCGGGGAGCGCGCCAGGTGTGGATGGTGTAACAGTTACCTTTTATAAGGCTTTCGTGGACCTACTTGTCCCGCAACTGGCCGCGCTGTTTGACGACATGTGTGTGTCAGGTACTATGCCCCCCTCTATGAGGGAGGCGATTATTGTCGCCATTTTGAAACCAGGCAGGCCTTCTGACGAGTGTGCCTCATATCGCCCGCTTTCCTTGCTCAATGTAGACACAAAAATCTACGCAAAGATCCTGGCAAATAGGCTAACGCCACTGATTCCACTCCTGGTGGCCCCGGAACAAGCGGGATTTGTTCCGGATTGTAACATTACCTATAACTTACGCACGGTGTTCGGCGCGATACAACATACTAAACCAGAGGTCCCAGCAGTAGCTGTCTTTCTCGTCATAGAGAAGGCATTTGACTCGGTGGAATGGCCATTTATGCGACAGGTTTTGTGGACGATGGGTTTGGGAGAGGTTTTCCTCCAGTTGATAGGAGTTTTGTATAGTGCACCCACCGCTCGGATTAAAATTGGCAACTTGGTTACGGACACTATACAGGTCACTAGGGGTACGCGACAGGGCTACCCGCTCTCTCCGATTCTATATGCGCTGATAGCAGAGCCGTTGACTTGTGCTCTCCGAAAGTACCACAGTTATAAAGGTATACGGTTTCCGAATTATGAACTGATTGTCTCTGCCTACGCAGATGACACGATTCTGTATGTCCGAGACCCTGAGCGGAACCGCTCTACTGTGTTACGGGAGGTGGTGCGGTTTGGTGCGATTTCAGGACTCCGCGTTAATTGGTCTAAGTCCCTAATGCTCCCCCTTACTCCAGCCACTGCCCAGTTCGCGCTGGATTACCCATTACAGTGGTCGACGGATGCGATTGAATATTTAGGGATTAAGGTACACACTGACTCGGAGGTTGTTTTCAGAGAGAACTATGGTGTGGCTATTAGCAAGCTGGAAGATGACCGTTGTCGCTACTGGGCAGAATCTCCGTTATGAAGATGGTAATATTGCCTCGCTTTTTGTTTCTTTTCCCCAACATACCATTGGTGCTCCCGAGCTCCTACTTTAAGCGACTCACTACGCTAATGGTGAGATTGGCTTGGGCGGGCAAGCAGGCAAGGGTCAGATGGCAAATACTAACTCTTCCGTACCACATCGGGGGGGGGGGGGGGACTAGGAGCGCCTGATTTGGATTTAGATTACAGGGCAGCACAAAGCGCGCATGCTTATCAATGGAGACCCGCACATCCCCCACTTGCGCATAGAAAGTGTTGCGGCCGCGCCACTTTCACTTCCAGCCTTGCTGATTTTACCTGCGGATCGCAGGACGGGGATACTAGATTCAGTTAATGCGACTACACATGCTTGGCACTACCTCTTGAAATTACAGGCGGGAGCTATTCTACACTCGCCGCTTACCCCCCTACAGTGGTGCCGCTGGCTGCCCCCATGTACTGAAGGGGGAGTCACTCGAGCGCTTAAATCACTGGGAGTGCTAAACATAGGAGACCTGTTTGTGGAGGGCACGGCGCGAAACTGGGAAGACCTGGGGGGGGTGGTGAATCTGCAGTATCTTCCCTTACTAGATTCCAATTTCACAGAACGCGACAGGCGTTGTTGACCATCTTGGGGCCAGACCTGTCGGAACCGCCGGAGCTCCCGGCCTTAACTCCGGTCATTAAAACTGCGTCGCAGACGAGAATAGTGTCCAGAATATACAACATGTCTATGTCCGATAGGAAACACCGTTACACCAAAGCGCGTTTGGCATGGCAGCGAGACCTAGATAGGGACATTGATGATGACATGTGGACGTATTGCTGCACGAGTACTAAACTCATCTCATTAAACGGCAGACATCGACTGATTCATTTTAAGTACATAAACAGGGTCTACTACACACCAGAAAGACTGCACCGATATGGCCTTAGGGACGACTCGTGCTGCGACAGATGCGGCGAGCAAATAGCTGATTTCTTACACCTAGCCTGGACTTGCCCGGTTGTCTCTAAATTTTGGGATTTGGTTTTTAGGGAGTTGGGAGAGATTACTGATGTGATGCTCGAGCCGAAACCGGCGCTGGCCTTACTGGGCTACTCCAGGCCAATAACTAGTAATGTGCGTAGATTGTTTGATATGGGCCTACTACTGGCCAGACGTAGGGTGGCGATTTGCTGGGCCAGGCGACCCGCTCCCACGATAGCGCAGTGGGCATCAGATATGCTGTATTGTTGCACCCAAACGGAAAACTATGGTGACCTATTGCCTCCGCGTAATAGACCTAAGAATTTTTGGGCTCTTTATGTCGCATACCGAACTTCCAAGAGCAGAGCGGTTGCACCCGTGATCGCTACGACACAAGATCCAATGGAGAATGGGTTGGATGCGCGGCTCCCCTAGGTCACATATAGTACTTGTGCAGAGTCCAGAGTGTTATAGCTGATGGTCTAGGAACGTTCCCTACTATGAGATCAGACGACGCTATTGGGAAGGGTCTCACATGCTGTGGGCTGCCTGTGGCCATTGCGTGGGGGCGGGAACAGCTAACCTAACTTACTTTGTCTGCCCTTTGTTCCCTTTTTTTTTCCCTCTCTTTTCTACTTATTGGAAATGTGCTGGAGGTTTTCTTTGCTACTTGACGCACCTGCTTTGGATATGCTACTACTGAGTCCTACTTTTGTTTTGTATGAATAACCAAATAAACTTAACAAAAAAAAAAAATGGAGCATCCCCAGGATCCAGGAAGGGGGTTTTTACAGCCCTCGAAAAGGCCGTGCCATCTTTGGACAGCGAGGCCTCATGCAGTGCCGCCCAAACCTCGTTTCTCAATGTCACCTTGCGCTTCATAAGTGCATTTTTGTAGGCCCTCCTGGCCTGTCTGATGTCATGTGTGCTTCTAGGGTTTTTGTGTGTTTCATATTTTAATTTGGCATAGGCCCGCGTACACTTTGTGTCGAACCACCCTTTTGTATTCCTAACTGAATTTCTATTTTGTACAAATAGAGCCTCTTTTATGGCTCCTGTGATCTGCTGGAACGAGGTCAAAACTATTTGTGATTGGTATTTTCATCCATCCAAGCCGAAAAGCCAGATTTGCACTTAGTTACAACAGTCCTTGTGATTTCTAGAGGGTCTACCATCGACCATTGCAGGGAATAACTGTTCACTCTATTTATTGTTAAGTTTTGAGGAACGTGCGAAGGTTTGGCCCCATAGTTTGTCTGTCGTTTTAGCTGTGTAAGGGAGACGCTCTGTGGGAAGTGATCGCTCAAAATGATGTTATGAGTAGTGAATGATTTGAGTATCTATTTGATATCAGTATGTAATCTATTGTCGTAGAACATCCTCTACCATTAAAAGTGCATTTGAAGGGGGCAGGTGTAACACACATCTCGTTAGCAAAACCTAAGTCATGGCCGAATATTACTTCATTTGAGGATTCCCCATATTGTGAGTGCGGGAAGTGCGTATCACTATTCCCATCTTCATCCGTAAAACCGCATATTTTCCTCCCGTTGTTTGGGCATAAGGTGGAGTTGAAGGCCCCCCTCCCCCCCAAATAATGAGCGTGACCCTTTCACTATCGCTGTGACTGGATTTCAGGTCCTTACCTAGTTTTTTCAGGATCATCCCAATCTGGTCAAAGGGGGCGCTATTATAAAAAATTTGTCAAGGCAATACAGTGCTCATCATCAATATACAGTACAATCACTTGATAATATATTTCGTCAAATTTCAACTCTATTTTTCTCACATTTACCATGTTGGATATGTAGGCAGACAAACCCCCCTTTGCCCTCCCATGACCCCCTACCACTGCCGCGGTGTGAAAAGTTTGGTAACCGTTGATGTGTACTGCGTCTTTTACAAAAGTTTCTTGGAAGCACATGATAGGAAACTTTGATATAAAAATCACCCCACAGTGGGTTTGCCAGTTTAGATCGGATGCCTGAAACATTCCAATAAACCAAGTTGGTCAGGTCGCTACGATTGCTACCAGTAATCTTCTTTGGGGTGGCATCTGCAGTGGTTACAGTAGGGACGGTGGGTAGTGTCTGACTCTGACTTATGCCAAAAATAAGTGTAGTATCCCTGCTGGTTGACTGATATCTGGCAATTTGACGCCCGGATTAGGCCGACTCAGTGACTGAACCTCCTTCAGTGGTATCTTCTGTGTGTAAGTCGGGGCAGTGTAATTTAGATTATACCCGTGTCTGCTTGATCTGGTAGGCAAATTTCTATCTGGGTCCTTCATATTTTTAAGATGTTGTTCTACATCATTGTTTGTCAGTCAATATCTTCCAAAGTGTTGAGGCTATCAAAGCGATTACTTACTGGGACACTATACCTGTAATGAGTTTCAACTGGGTAGTTCCTTCTCATGTTTCCATTACTCTGTAGCTTTGGTGGTTGATAAAAGTATCCTAATGGAACGATGTTTACTTCCTGAGGCATGATAACATTGCTCCCTGCTCTTTCAAGAATGGTCCGCACCAGATGGGGGGGGAGGGGGAAATCTAAATGTTAAAACCATGCAATCCCCCACCAGGACTTTGCGAGTTTTGCCTATCCAGTCTATTCTTCTGACCATTTTAAATTCTGAGAAGAGAGCCTCGGTTACTCCTGTTCTAGTACTCAGCCAATGTAATGATTTGTTCAAGGCGGTCCAAGATTCACCTTCATGTACGGGGAGCTGGAGGACATTTACCAGAACTATCGTTTAGGGAGTTGCCTCTGGTGGGAGATCTAGAGACTGAGGAGTGGTTTGGGGGCGATCCTTGGAGTGTGTATGGGATCAAGGTCAGGTTGGCACGGTAGAGACGGCGCGATGTTTAAATCCCTCCCCTGAAATGTACTGTATGTATTTCTCCTACCATAGCTATGGGGGTACCTTGCTAGACCAGGGAGGGATTTCATCCCCCGCGTTTCTAACTGGTTCCCCTGGTTCGCCTCTACTTGTTTCCCTTCAAGTTGGTTAAAAAAACAACCTATTTTCAATTTATACAGCGCTGAGCTCTACTAGAACCTATTTTTAGAAAAAAGGGAGCAGACTACAGATTTTTTTTTTCCAATTTCAGCAATCTTCACAATTGAATGGGGGATTTTACTGCAGGATCGGACTCTACTCTTGTAGCAATTTTGACCTGGTTGCTCCTACACCACCTTCATGTGCGATCTATAGAAACACACCATATTGAATGCAGCACCCAATCAGGACCAAAGTAGTAAACCCTAAGCCTGCAGCCCTCCCTCACACTCCTCTGAAGCAGCGTTTCTCAAACTAGTTAGAACAATGGCCCACTTTTTTACAACAACAAACTTCAGCGACCCACCTAGGTTTAATGGACAGGAGGCGGGAGATTTTTTTAATGCAACTAAAGCATCGTGTAGCAGCACACCATCATTTATAGACAGCACTTTGTTATTTTTTTTTATTTTTTATTTTTTTAAATGGCCACTAAATTTGCGCAAACAGTTTTACTGATAAACCTATACTGCACACAAATGATAATGTGTGAAATCGGGTTTCAGTGAACATTTATCATTTGGGCATCACCAAGCTGTGTCTTGATTTGCTTTGATCCTATTAAAATGTTTGCTTCCATCACACTTCAAACTTTCCCCCCAAAAATGTGCTATGTTTGCTTTCCTAACTCCTGAATGTGTACAGTTCATTTACAGATAGTTACATTTTGTTGCGTTATAAAAAAATAAAAAAAGACACCCTATAGCCTTTCCTTTCGAGCGCTCTGTACCCCCCGCAAGATTATCACATAATTCACTTTGCTTCCTCTGACTGCAAAGTGAAAGTAGTTAAAAACACCAAACCCCTGTTAATAGTCTGCAATTTGTCAGAATACATAGCCTGACATTACTCTATATCTTTGAAGAGCAGCAAATAAGACCAGCTAAACACAGAATTTAAAGGCATCTTCATTTATTGTTTGGACTTTCACCACCCGCCAAAAATCGCCTCACAACCGACCCACGGTTTGGGAAACACTGAGCTGGGGTATTTCAAAGTTCCCCAAAAAAACATAGAACAGGAGGGCCACATGGAGACTGGGTTGCAGTTAAGGAACTGGATGTTTGGGCAGAAGGATAAAGTAACCTTAATCCAAATGCGTATTTTCCATTATCAACTTCAGAGTATTCCTGCACCTAGGAGTGGATTCCTTCCACAGTTGATTAATACAGAGCTTTTGACTGCCAGCAAGCCCCAACCATTGCGGTGAGTATGTGCACTCTCACCAGCTCCCTTTGATTTAAAAACTAAGCCAATCGGGGTGTGCTTTTTATATAAGATAGCGGTTAACGGGAGGGCACTTGTAACCGGAAGGAACCTACTCATCCTGCAATTCCCAATTCTCAACTTCTAAACTTGTGGCTAGATTCCACAGGAGTCAAAACAGACAAACCGAGGAGGAAAAGTCAGACTCAAACAGCAGAGACATGAGATGCACGGTTTCAGAAAACCTCCTAGACAAACTTAAAGTGTCTCAAGAGCGCAGTGACGGCAGAATGCATTTGGAATTGCACGTGTAGCAGCACATCATACTTCTCCAATAGGTACATTCCTGGAAAATGCCACAAATGTTACCTCACCCTGGTGAGGTCTGCAAGAACACTGGCTCAAGGGTTGAGCTCGAAGAAATACAGCAGTGGGTAAAGCAAAGGCGGCATCTGCAACCACTCTGGCAGCGCCATCGCATCAAAGGTCACAAAGACTGAGCTGAGGACTCCATGTGATTGGTTCAATCTCTTTATGGAGTCTCTCAACAGGCAAAGTATGGGGGAAGGTGAAAAGTCGGGGGAAAAGATTCCTTCGATCATGCAGATTTCAGACAACACCTCTGAAATGAATACCTTCAGAGTCAAGGAGGTATGAGTCCAGAGAACTGCCTGTCCTTGTGAATGGCGACAAGCGAAGTTCCTCTCAATTGATTCCAGTGCTATGCTAGGTTCAACTGCAAGACACACATGTAGACCTTGGCATGGGAAACCACCATGATGCAGAGTACTATAAAATGTCTTTTTGTTTGTCCTTCCAACCACAAAAAACAAAAGTTGGGAGATCATTACGGGAACTCCGATCCACTACCTGGACCTACTGTACTGCAACCCATAACTCCACTTACTTTAGCACCAGACTGCCTACTTGGTCTGTTTTTTGGCCCATTTGCTGTGAGGCACTTGTGAGAATTATACTACTCCAGTAAAAAAAAAAAAAAAAAAAAATGTGTTGGGGGGCACACACTCCGACCATAATAATACTTGGGCAGAGGTGGATTTGCACCTTTATCAATATGGCGCTCAAGGTGAACCAGAACAGATGGATGCATTTCTTAACAAAAAATGCTGAGCACTGGTAATTTATTTTGCGGCGCGGACTCTCCTTCCCCCTATTTTTTTGATTGTATACATTCTCTGGGCTCCGACTGAATGGATGGTTGTCGAAAATTGACGATCTCTGTGCAGTTCGGCGCCGACTGAAGTCTCCACCCAATATGACACCCATTTTACTTTGCTGTTCGCAGTCTAGTTGACAGATGCGATACGCTGGAACGACGTTAAATTGGCTAGTCTAGCCGGTGCTGGGTCGGTGTTTACAAAGGCGGTTTGCGAGAACCAGTGGTGAGTGTATCGAGAAGATGTTTGGTCCGAAAAGGAGTCTTCTTGCTCCTGATAGTTTGTCTTGGAGTTTTGAGAATGGTAAACTGGTTTTTGTGAAGCGGTTATGTGAGCGCTGTGGTTGAGGGCACAGTAAATTGCGGTGAGTGTATGATCTGACACTCTGCCTGAAAGAGGGGTTTCTCGCTCATTTGCCACCTTGGCGCTGGAGAACAGTAGCCGCTTCATGAAGAGGTGATGTGTGGGCGCTATGCTTTTCGGGCACTTTAAAACTGCGGTGTACTTGGTATTTCACATTTTGATTAAAAAAACTGTAGTTAACACCCCTTTAGCAATGAGGCTGTTTTTCCCGCTATGCAGCCCATATCCATACTGAGGGGCGGAGGCTACAATCGCTATGAATGCCCATGTGGATGCAATGTTTTGAATGTAATGCATTATGTCTAGGTGATATTAAGCAACCTAAAAAGGTCTAAAAGCCTTGCATTTTTAGCAGGGAATGTTTTACCAGCAATACTCTTTGTAAAAATGGACGACATGTTTTAAAAGCATATGGATGATGTTCCCCCTTCTCAGGCAACAACAACTTGAGTCCAGACACGTAGTCCCTTTGGCCTACTTGTAGGCGTTCACCTGGGGGTCATATTGTATTGTAATTGCATTTATATAGCGCTTACTACCCCTGACGAGGCGTCAAAGCGCTTTTTCGGTGAGCAGCACACTACTCCGGAACCCAAGAAAGATTAGTGTTGAATTAGTATAGTGAAATATGAAAGTAATTTGAGTGGTGGATAGGTTAGTCAGTTATTTGGATTCAGAAGGATAGCGGAGAGATAGAAGAGGGAAAAAAAAGTTTGCATTTATATAGCGCTTGTTGCCCCTCATGGGGTGTTGAAGCGCTTTTTTGGGCGATTAGCACGCTACTCCGGAACCCATAAAGGATTAGTGGTGAATTAGTATAGTGAAATATGAAAGTATTTTGAGTGGTGGATATTAGTCAGTTATTTGGATGGAGAAGGATAGCGGAGGGATAGAAGAGGGGAAAAAAGGTTTGCATTTATATGGCGCTTGTTACCCCTAATGGGGTGTTGAAGCACTTTCTTGGTGAGTAGCACGCTACTCCGGAACCCATAAGGATTAGTGGTGAATTAGTATAGTGAAATATGAAAGTAATTTGAGAAGTGGATATTAATCAGTTATTTGGATTGAGAATCCGTCATGATTGCCCGCATCAGAATCTCTTGATGCAAAGATATTCGTTGCAGAAGGTTTTTCAGTTAACAACCAGGAAAAGGATGAAACAGCTGCATGAGAAATACAACCAATCTTCCCAGCTGCAGCACTATTGAAATCACTGGTCATCTGGACACTGCAGAAGCAACCTAGCATGAAGAGGAGCATATGGGAACCAGACAATACATAGTGCCATCAATCCCAGACTAGCTGATACTTGGTGGGCAGTTGGTTGTGTTGAGCTTTTTAATGAAAGGCACTTCAGACAGATAGAACAAAGTCACAGCTGAAGAAAATTCTTTTGCGTTTTGGGTGCCCATAACCACTCATAGTAGATGGACTGGACTGGAGCAGACATGGATTTAACAGGGTTGACTAGTAGACACAAATGTTGACCTTGACGGCAGTCTGTAAATGACATTGCCTTGGAGTGAAATCTTTGCTGATCCATTCTTCTATATCCAGGTAAGCAAAAGGATAATGTTACTTACCCAGTAAGCATCTGTTCCTGGCATGCAGAGCTGCAGATTTACATTTACATGCTGTGCATACCCCTGCTATCTAGTGTTGGATCCGGATGTTTGCAAGTTGTTTTTGTTCGAAGAAGTCTTTCCAGTCACAAGGTAGGTGACTCCTCCTTTCAGTGATAGTGCGCATGGGCATCGACTCCATTGTTAGATTGTTTTCCCGCAGAGGGTGAGAATGGAGTAGTATGTGTAGAATAGAGATGTTCATGCGTATGAATGTGAATTAAGAACTACAACTACTACAGGAGACCAGGGAGGTGGGTGGGCGCATGGGAATCCACAGCTCTACATACCAAGAACAGATACCCACTGGGTGTAGGAAGCTGGCTCTGTATATACTATACCAAAGTGAGGTATAGTGTGCACAGAGTCCAGTGGAACTCCAAAGGTAGGCAGAGGTAAAGTTAGATAGCACCTCAGTCTCTATTTATGGTAGTGTGGTCGAGCAGTAAGCCAGCACCAGAGGACAGTGTTAAGCATTTGTTGTACACACTTAGTCAGCAAATAAATTCACACACTCAAAGACTGAACTTCAGACCAATTGTTTTTGTATAAAAAAATATTCTTTTAGTTATTTTATTTTCTAGAACCAAGCAAGCCTGGCACAGGTAAGCAATAAATACTTCACAGTAGTAATGCAGTTTGTAAACAGTTTGAATTGTAATTGTATATGCACATTGTTTTGACTTGCAGTATGGTTGCAGAGAAATGCAATATTTTGTAAATACAGTACATAGACTTGAATGGGCTTTTCAGTAAAAATACTTTTTAGATTACTTTTCTTACTCCGAGTAGTATACCTGGATACTACTCTGGGACATTTCCTGTAAACAGGTAAGTAAAATCGTTTTGGTTAAATAGTACAATTTTAAAGAATTTCTTTAGGTTTTTAAACTCCACATTTAGAAACTTTTCCAAGAAAAACAGTCAATGTTATCCTTTGGGGAAAATAGGGTTATCGGTTTTGAGGCAAGTATTTGGTAGTGGGAGTTGAGGTTCTGGGGGTAGACTCCGGGGTCCCCCAGGGTCAGGTATGCACTCTCATTACACCCTCAGCGACACTAGGACGGCCGGGTGCAGGGTGCTGAGGCCCAATGTCATCCAATGAGGGATAGGGGGCCTCCGGTTGGTGGCTGCTGGCGAGCAGGCTACAAGGCTGTGGGAGCCAAGCTCCTGGTGTTCGGCTCAGGGCAAAAGGGGATCCGGTTTAGCACAAAAAGTGCACCCTCAGGGGCGGCTGGGTGCAGGGTGCGGCGTCTGGAGCCCTGTTTTAAATGGGGATTTTCGGTTTTCAGCTGCAGGCTCGGTCCGGGAAGACTTCCATGAGGAACCAACAGCTGGGCAGGTAAGTTGGAGAGCTCGGGGACGTAGGTGCACCTCGGGTTCTCTTCTCCAGGGCGCAGGGCGGCTGGATGCAGGGGTGTCTTTTGAGGTCGGATTTCACCTTACCGGGCCACTCTGGGTTGGGGTCGTCTCCGTGCAGAGGCTGCAGGTGACGTCGGGGAGTCCTGGAGGGGTCAACCCACGGTGGACTCGGACTCTGGAGAGCTGGGGGACCTCGCTGGGACCGGTGGGCCACTTGAACTCGGGCCGTAGGCGACGGGTGCAGTGGTGGTTCCAGGTGTCGGGTTTCTTTTTCCTCAGCAGGCTCGGAGTCTTTCTTTGGTGTTTCTTCTGAACAGAGCTGCTGTTCACAGGAGATCCGGTCTTTGTTGAAGGCAGTCAGTCCTCCCAGGGGTTCTGGAGGTCCCTGGCTGCAGGACAAGACTGTTTGTAGCGCAGGATCTCTGGAAACTGCAGACGGACCGGTAGGGCTGGGGCCAAGTCAGTTGTTCTCTGCAGTCTCCTCTGCTGGGCGTCTTCTTTCGTCCTTTTTCTTCTTAGGTTGCGGGAATCTGCCTTCTTGGTTCAAGCTGCCCCCTAAATACTGTATTTAGGGGGCGTTTTAGGGGTCTCAAGGTCAGTAGCCAATGGGCTACTGACCTTAGGGTGACTACACCCTGGGTGTGCTCACCCCACGTGGGGGAGTGAGCACAATCCCTAATCCTGATTGGGGAGTGCCTGCCATCTGCAAGATGGCGGACACTGAAGATTGGGATTCACCTCGCCTCCCCCACCAGAGGGGTGGAGTTGACAGAGGTGGGCACACCTTCTGGGCTAGCTAGTTTTTCCCGCCTGTCTTCACACGAAAAAGAAGGGAAGCCAGGAAGGGCGCCTGCTCCTGATAGCAGGAGAGGCTGGGGGTCGCATTACAAAGACTGCCAGGCCTTTGAAGCTCCCCTGCCACAGATGGCTCTTCCTGGCCTGGGGAAGGTGTGAACACTCCGCCCAGGAAAGGCTTTGTTCCTGGGCTCAGGGAGCGAAGGCTCCCACCCTAGGGGTCCAGAAACATGTCTCGTGGTGGCAGGCTGGTGTGTACCAGTCAGGGAACCCACCAGAGGCTGGTCGTTTTCAGGAGGCATCTTTAAGATGCCTTCTGTATGCATTTTCATTAAATCCCACACTGGCATCAGTGTGGGTTTAATGTGCTGAGAAGTTTAATAACAAACTTCTCAGTTTTTTATGTTGCTATTATGGTGCTGTGGAGTTTGTAATGACAAGCTCCAAGCACCATATATTCTTAATGGCAGCACTGCACTTACAATGTCTAAGAATGGACCTAGACACTGTAGGGGTACAGGGCTCATGCACCTGTACCCTCACCACTGGTATAGGGAACCCAGCTAGAGAGAGGGGTGACTAATCTGTGCCAGGGCAGTGGGTTGTAGGCATGGCACACAGGGATGTGTAATTCAACAAGAACTGGGGCGTCATATACGCCCCCACCAATCGCACAGCTAGCGCCTATCTGGCACAATTGTTTTCACTTAATCGTACGTACTCCAAGTAATCGAATTTTAACCGATCCATTTGTCAATAATTCAGCACTTTTCCATCGTCCACACACGGAGTGGTATGCCAATTTTCAAATTTCTTATATTCCAGCTGGGCCATACGAACCTCATTTTCAAGAATACGATTGACGCAAATTCGTCGAAGACAGTGTTTTATTAAAAGCCCAATGCATTTCGGGCAACTGGTGCCCTTCATCAGGGGTCACTGTAAATGACATACAAATCAGTTTACAAATTAAAAACCATTATTATTTACTATTTACATTGTGATTTTGCATCATGTAATATAAATGCTTCCAAAGATGTAATTTCATCAAAATGTAACATAACAGTAAAACTTGCGCATGTGCTTATACTGCCACGTTTCCCTCAAACCAGCAGAATTAGTGTGAACCCTTCATTAACCCATTCTATCGCACTCTGTACCAAAAACCTTCCTTACCCATCTTCACATTCATTCAAACAATCATCCCGCCTTTTTCTTTTTCTCCCAATGAACTTGTCTTGCGTTTACCACTATTCTCTCTCTGCCACCTACTCATCCCACTCTACATGCACCTGACTTACTCAAGTGCCTTTTACCCTTTTAACAAACATAACCAATTCACCTCTTTACATCTGAAAACCATGCACCCATTCACACTCATTAGAACAGTCATGCCTCACTTCTTTCCCCAATAAACATTCATTACACGTATACCAATAAGATCTCGCCCCCCTAAAACATCTCTCTCCATGCAACCAACTTTTTATAAACAACCAAATCAACTTTTGCTCTTTCAAACAGACACCACCAAATAAACCCATATGATCCAACATCCGTGCTCATACTCTCACTCTCATTACTTACTTCTGCCATATCCAACCTCCCACTCCCCATTCAGCTATAGCAAATACACCCAAGGTGGCACAATAAGTGCTGCAGCCCTTAGGGGTCTTCCCTGGTCACAGTGCCCTGGGTACCTGTGGTACCATTTACCAGGGGCTGACCTCTGGCCAGAGATGCCAATTAGGTTAGTTTTGGGGAAAGAACACAGGCCCTGGGAACCCGATTGGCAGGGACCCAGGGCACATCAAGTCAAAGTGCATCAGTAGTCTGGCAAAAAGTGGGGGGGTACTGCAACAGAAACCCACTTTCCTACACTGGGTAAGTAACATTATCCGTTCGAGGCATGTGAGCTGTAGATCACATGCTTTGCATAGACTAGATAGCAGTAAACTCCCAAAGCGGTGGCTAACCTGTTGTAGTCGCTTGAAATAGAGTTTTAAGTACCGCTTAGCTATATTTGCCTATTGTCTTGCTAATAAATCTACGCAATAGTGTTTGGTGAATATGTGCGGTGTAGACCATGCTGTTGCCTTACAAATATCAGCTAAGGGAATATTTCCCAAGAAGGCCATGTTAGACCCTATTTTGCGAGTAGAATGCGCTCTAGGGGGTACTAACAAAGTTCTTTGCTTTAACATAACATGTTTGGATATATTTTACTATCCATCTTGCAATACCCGACTTAGATATAGGATTTCCCTTGTGAGGTGGAGAAAAAGCAACAAATAGTTGCTTTGTTTTCCTAAAATCTTTGGTTCTTTCTATGTAGAAAAGTATAGCACGTCTAATAACATCAAGTGTGTGTAGGGCTCGTTCTGCTACAGAATCAGGTTGAGGAAAGAACACAGGTAACTCAACTGATTGATTGATATGAAAAGCAGAAACTACTTTAGGGAGACATTTATGATTGGTAGGAAGAACCACTCTCTTTGTTAAGTTGAAAGAAAGGCTCTTGTATTGTTAATGCCTGAAGTTCACCAACTCTCCTTAGTGAAGTTATCGCTATGAGGAAAGCAACTTTCCATGATAGGAATTGTAACCGACATGTGTGCATTGGTTCAAAAGGTGGACCCATTAGCCTTGTAAGGACTTCTGTTTAAGCTCCACTCTGGAGCAGGGGGAAAAAGAAAAAAAAAATCATGAAACCTACTCATGCATGTATAAGCAGGAAAATAGGCCTTCTAACAGCTCTGGGCCAATAGTATACAATTAACCTGCAGACCCACCTTGTAGAGTTGAGTCCTGGTTAGAATGGCATTCTTTACTACGTTAACATTCTCATCTCGCAGTAGCATGTTGAGGTTGGCAATAAGCTTCATCAGTAGTTCATTATCACGCTTGCACGCCTCTTTCTATAGTAAATATCACATGTCCATGTTACAAAAGAGAAGATTGGAGCGTGGAGGTGTTGAATATTATTTGTATATGTTTCACTTCCAGTTGTCTATCCACTTCTTTTAATACAGGTCCGGTGCATAACAGAGTGAATACTGGTCTTCATTCCCGATGAATATGCAAGTAAGTCTTTGTGTGGCAATGAAACATGTCGGCTGTTCACAATAAAAATGTCTAAACGTGTGTCAGCGTTGAAAATCAGCATCTAGTAGCTAGAAAGGAGGCAAAACGTGGGGGGGCTAACTGCAGCAAAAGCCCACTATATAAAGAGCCAGCTTCCTACATACACCAGAAGCACTATTAGCTTTAGTCTTGGTATTGGTTCCTCCCTGTATTTTAGGAGAGTTGCCATTGATGATAAAGTGAGCGAGTTGGTGAGTAACAGCCAACTGGCTCATGGGGGTCGCTTACGTGAAGCACTTCCTATATTTTCATAAACTGGTTCTTCTACATGTCCTTTGTCACTGGGCCAGATCAAAGTATCATACCTAAAGGCATAGGGTCTGTCTCTGAATGGGTATTGGAGATTGACCTTCCCCTAATAAAGACTTAGGTGCTAGGGTGTTGCCCTTCGAGAAACATGTGTGACAACTATCAAGGGCTGTGTTGTTGATATGCCTCCTATGCAGTCATACAACAATTCTTGACTTAAGACTAGCTGATCCCAAACAATCTTGACAGGGCCCTCTACTACTAGGGCTTCGCCATCATCTTATCATAAGCAAGGCAGCCCTATGGAAATGTCTCGTCTGTATCGGTGTTCAAGCTGCAACATCTTTTAGGAAACATGCTATCAGCAAAACCTCCTCCTCTCACCCCCCCCTCGCCCCAACTACCCACTCGTCACACAAATATAGATACCTGAGGAAGGTGAATAGGATTGTGTAATACTTTATTTAAAAAAATAAAAGGGCCAACATTAATTTTATCGATTTACGATGAAGAAAAGACCAAGTTGTCAGACAGCACGTTATTAATAATTCTGGTAGGTAATACTTCATTCAATGTATGATCTTTTTTACCTGGAGAGCTTGTACAGGATATGAATGGCTTTACATTCTATAGGCCCATGTGAACATTTTATTGTTAGTGTTGGAAAAATTAACTCAACCAGCAAGCTTTAATTAGGTGCATTGGCATTAAACCAACTACCACGCAAAAAGTTCACATGGTACTACATAGTACTGGATATGAAGGTAATGTGATTAAAAGATAGAGCATTGTATTTTGCACTTTAGTAGTTGGGCAGTTGACATCGTACTGCTTAACACAGAATTTCACCTGCTTTTACCTACATGGAGATCTTTTATACTGTACTTAACCCACAACAAAAACATTCCCTGTACGTATTATTATTTGTCGAATTCTAGTCGAATGACTTTCGCTTTTAAATCTGGGTTAATAAAATGTGGCACTCTCAAGAACACCACATCACTTGCCCGGGAATATAAACCACTGAGTAAACCTACAGGGGCAGGAACACTGGGCTCTCTTCTCTCAGGGGAAATGATAATTATTTATAAAGGTACCTTCTTATTACAAAAGGCAATCATTCCAATGCAAGGTCAAGGAACTTAAGATTGACGTCAATAACATTAATAAGTCTTTTAGATTAAAAAAAACAACAAAAAAACACAGCAATGTAGAGACAGCATCCACATACGTAAACATTATACAAACAGCAGCCAAGAAAAAAATCTCATTACTGTGCATTGCATACAAGCCTATCTTAGGGATGCAACTTCCCATAAGCAGACGATAGACAAGGTACCCGAAGGAGGAATATGCAAACAAGTAACTGGTCTTCCCATTACTCACCATCGTTTCTACTATTCCAGACAATACCTGCAGACTATTTCTGAACACTTTAAACTATTCAGTTTTGTACTTTACATGAGAAGTTCATTCCAGGGAGTTCATATTTCTTGTACTAGCCAGGTAATCAACATTTTAAAGAGAAAACCTAATGGAGTTAAAAACTGAAGCGAACCCAAACTTCAAAACAAACGGTAAAGAAGTTAAGCACATGACTCTGGTATCCCCCTTGCGCTCCAGCAGTTTCATACATCAGACATTACACATTCATTGTGTTGGAGTAGACAAATATAAGTGAAAGTTCATTGCACAGCAACGTTAATGCTCCAAATGACAATTGGTCAAGGCACAATCATTAACTTAATGTAACTTTCATTCACTTTCTGGCACACCGTTCCATTTGGCTTCTTCTGGACTCGACTCAAAAGTTGCATTTTCAAAGAAGGATAAAAAGTAAGAGAACACTAAGACAATAGTGCAATATTGACAGTTTCGAACGAAAAACATTCACAAGCATTCCAGGAGTTAAATTTGAGCAATTTTACAGGCATAAACATCAGCACTCATGAAATGTATGCAAAGCAAAGAGAGTTTAACAACATTTTTAGTGCTGTAAGTCTGCTAAAGTTAATTGTGTTACATGGAGAAAGTCTGATCTGCTACCCTTACCTGCAGCTGAATTTGAAGATGTAACAGATGCAGAAGGTAAAGCAGAATTCTGAATGGGTCTACCTGCATTTTCAGAGGGCAGCAAGTTATTTGTAGAAGGAATACTCAAAGGTTGTGAAATAGAAGACTGTTGGTTCTTATTCAAGATTTGGCTCCCGGAGATATTAGTAGACAGATTCTGAACCTGCGACATGCTCACTTGGCCAAAAGCAAACTGAAACAGGTCACTGTCTTCAGTGCCGAATATTCAGTGCTATGGTGTCTACAAATATACCTGGAAAACAAAAAGAAAATAAAGCAGCTGTGGTGGTATTGAAAACATTTAAAGGCACATGCAGTACTGTATACTTAAATACTTTATTGCCCCAAATTACTAAACTTCATTAGCTCTGTGGAATGTTGGCAGAATGAAGAAATAGGATGTCGGGATTGTGATGAAATGATACAGGAAACAATACAGAAAGAGTAATAAAAGGGAACAATAACAAGATGGCCTAAAATCTAGAGAGAGGAAATCTGAATGTTGGTCAGTTTTAGTTCATGGCTGCTAATTAGAGGACCTTAAAAACAGGCCACTATTTCCATTCACTTTTATATTTTTTACCATCCCAGGGCATAAATAATCCAGACATTTTTGCAGCATTATTTCAGAAACGCTAAGGCAACATCTCTACTCAATGTGCTAGTGATCACTCCTTTCTGTTTACAATTACCTTCAATCAATTAGATAAAAGCCCTATAAACCGATGTGTACCAATATTGAATCTGAACTGCTTGTAGTCAAATCTTCCACCCAAGTAGGTCAGAGAAGTGGGCTCATTGTATGGATAATCCATCTCCCTAAATACACAATGTACTTTGAGATCTGTAGATTTTTAAATAACACTTAATTAGGATAATCAACCTAAAAATATAACATACAAAATGCTTTGGAAAAACCCTACTTATATATTGTTTTGCCATTGTTAGCACACTTCCATCAAACGCATTTATTCTAAAGTGTTACAGGGTATTTTGGTATCCCATTAATCTCTCCCCTATCAAAGACACGTCCATTCTGCAATGGAAACAGATGGACAGATATCTTCCGCCATGTGCCTTCCTTTCACCCACTGAGTTTAACAAAAGTCAAGAGTTTTTTTGAGAGTGGTATAGACAATGTAAAATAAGGCAAGTAGACCTTTACAAACTAAACTCCAATCAAACAAGATAATGAGCATTGCCTTGGTAACAAACAATCTCTCAGGAAAATATGGTCACAATTTTCAATGGGCAAGAACACTTTTTACTTCCTGTCCGAAGAACTAGTTTTTCTAGTATATAAATTTCTTGTGGATTATTCTTGGATAGCCCACACATTGCCTAGCTCCTCTATGATGACTAACTTCCTATGCCTAGAGATGTGGAAGAATGCTGTAATGACCCTTTCAGTAGCTCATCAATTTTCAAGTGAGCATAATGTATGCAGGGATACTAAACACCAATCCATATCCCCTAGGTAAGCATCCTCTTTTGGGAACCCTTAGGTGGCAAGCTATGTAGGAGGGACTGCAACTAATCTTGAAGCCTATCTTGAAGCCTGCTTGCTGGCTAAAACTTGTTCTGGAGGACTAGCATCCATGCTCCCTGGCTATTCTTCATGTATCTCTTTAACAAGGATAGGATAGAAACAGATTCTTCAACGTACAAAACATGCAATTGGCTACGTTTCTTCTAGCGAAAATAGGATACAGCAATAGAATGGGACAGATTTACACTAAGGTCATAGCAAAGGATGAACAGTGTGCTAATGCTCAGACAGGAACTCTGAAGAGAAGTTTGAGACAGACTACAGCAGCTTAAGCAGTCATTGACAGTTCTGCATTGGAACCTTCATTCTAGACACTCCTCCATACAGGGAACCATATCGATTCACTCTGGACTCTGCAGTAGGTGCAGGACAATCATCTTTCAGATGAGAAATCAGTTCAGCACAGCTGCCAGATCTCACCTAGAAGCATCATAATGGGGTCCCATTAGAGCCCGAAGCTGGATCTGGATTATTTTATTCAAACACACCATTGATGACAATACAGAAAAAGGTAAATCAATCAGAATGTGCCTACCAGTGATCTGAATCCAAATGACAATCTTTAAATATGCAGAACAAGAATGTGTACCAGTTTATTGCCTTCAATTTGTCAATCACAAACATTACACCGCCTTGCCAAGAGTGACACAGAGTCAATCTATTCTAAAGTTAAGCAAACATCATTTAAAAAAATGTTTTAAAGCACAGGTAGAACTAACAAAACATAAAAAAAGACCAACTAAGGCAATAATGACATTATTCGAGCTATAAAGGATTATGCAGAATATCTATTGGCAGGTAGTACATAACAGCATGTTTAGGAGTGTTGCAAGCATTTGCTAAATCCATAACATCTATTTCTAAAACTACTGTACAATTATTATAAACAATTTAACAAGCCTTTCAATTTTCAGCTTAGGTGGCAAAGGTTAGATGCTCCTTTGTCTTATAAAAATGAAAACATTTCTAATAACTTTTTATTGTTTAATTGTATAAATGAAAAGATAGCTGCAGCATCAGTACAATGCTATAATCAATGAGTATAGGTATGTTCGATACATTACATATTTACTCGTATCAGTTTTTAAATTACAGTTCGGAAGAAGGTCTGGGAAGTAAGCCCACCATAGTCCTCCAACCTTCCCATGCTTCTTTTGCAAACAGGGATCTTGTACACAAATTCTTCTTCTTTAGGACAATACCCCATATTTGTCTAAGCTATTAGTTCTGGGAGGAGTGGGGGTTAGATGGTGGGGTGTTGGGGGGCTATTGTTAGATCTGCAGTGCCATGCAACTTCTCTTATCACATTCAACATACCCATTGCAATCAACACTTGTTCACCCATTGGTTGTTCATTCCTCCATTATACCCAGTAGCACCATTTTGGGAGCCATGATAATTTGCCTGCTCATCACCTGTGTTAGCATGCAAGGAAGTCTAGTCCAATAATCTACGATTGCTGATCAATACCACAAATTATGGAAATCTTATCCAATTTCTGTTTTACATCCATGATAGTAATGGTTATAGTTCAGTCATTTCCCAAATACTTTTGGGGCTATAATAAACTCTGTGGCAATATTGGAGTTGCATCAGAACATTGTAGATATTGCCATGGTTCACGAGGCCATATTGGCCTTGCTTCACTCGCCTCTTCTAGGGTTCCTAGCTCTTGCTTCCATCTAGTGCAGAGATGACCGAACAGGTTTGGCAGCTCTGTAGATCCTTGAGATATTTTGGTTCCAGAGCGTTGAATTTGGCTATGGTTGTTAAAATAAGTTTATGCACTTGAAGTGCATGGCACAACAGCAAGTATCAATAAAATATGGGCTAGTGTAGGGAGTATTCTAATGTCCGTTATTAAAATTCTTTTTGTAATTCCCTTCCTACATGTCTTCCAGATTTGATACCCTATCAGATCTTAGGGGCGGAATCCCTCAAGGTGCGACACCTGTCGCAACCACATGCAATGCCAAAGAGGGGTTTTATTAATGGGGATACCTCCCATCCGTAAAACCTCACAGCCCACTGCCAATAGGCGGTGCAAGTAAGTCTGTGGGCCCATAAATTAATTTCAACAGTCCATGTTTGTCTAAAAGCTCCATTTACAGTTTAATACTGAAGTCACCTTGGTCAGTCACTGATGAGATTAATTTGTGTCGCCCAATATTACTCTCAGTATTATGCCCAGTTAGACTCATGTCTGCCAACCTCTCATAGGGCAATTGCAGCATTTTTTTAAAGGCCATCCATGATGGGCAACCTAAACATAGGTAATTGTGAGTTGAGGCTTGTAGCTTCATGAGCTTGTTTAGGGGATGCTGTAAAGGTAATTCTACAGCACATATACGAGGAGTGGGAACGAGATAATTTTTAACATTGTGCCCCTTCCAATTATGGTGAAAAACCACAGGAGTATAACCCATAGACCAGGCTGAGATCTGGGTGAGAACGAGAAAGCTAACAATATCTCAACCGGATTTAATGAAACCTAATATACATGTATGTACAAAACATTACAAAAAAGAAAGCGGAGACTCCAAGTTTGTTTGAATGTGCTCATGGCATCATATATTAAAAACACAAATTATACATAACAGTTATATCAGCACTGTAGGCATAAATGCAGAGGCAACCCTAAGAAACTTGGTGCACGTTGTGCTCGTGACAATGGTGACGGCGCAAGTGACAAGTGAGAAAACACAGCGGTGGGCACAAAGAGATAAAGTGGTATAGGATATGTACAAAATAATTGGTTCAACACAAGGAATATTTTAGATCATTGGTAAGGGTTTAAAGCAATTCTGTGAACAAAAGTTGGGTGTGCGCCATAAATTGCACTGGTAAACTGGTCGACGGCGTTTCGATCCTAGTGATTCAGGATCATCTTCAGGACCGGGTTGCCAATTTAAGGGTGCTGTAGATCAAGAAAAAGGTGGACTTGAAAATTCAAGGATAAATCAGGACGTCTAGAATCAGGTCCTAATATGTGAGCGGCAGCGTAGATGAGCGTCTGCGCGTGAAGAAGGAGCCGGTGCGGGCAGTCCACTGGGATCTCAATGAGGAAATCGAAGAACAAGGTGCAGGGTCGGGTCCCCGATCCACTGCAACGGTAACAGGTCTCGAGACACCGGAGGACTCCGCACACGATTGTGGCAGCCCGGAGATACTCGTGTACCCGACTTTTTCAGATTCCTTCCGCCTCATTCACGGAAACAACACCCGTTACCGTTGCAGTGGATCGGGGACCCGACCCTGCACCTTGTTCTTCGATTTCCTCATTGAGATCCCAGTGGACTGCCCGCACCGGCTCCTTCTTCACGCGCAGACGCTCATCTACGCTGCCGCTCACATATTAGGACCTGATTCTAGACGTCCTGATTTATCCTTGAATTTTCAAGTCCACCTTTTTCTTGATCTACAGCACCCTTAAATTGGCAACCCGGTCCTGAAGATAATCCTGAATCACTAGGATCGAAACGCCGTCGACCAGTTTACCAGTGCAATTTATGGCGCACACCCAACTTTGGTTCACAGAATTGCTTTAAACCCTTACCAATGATCTAAAATATTCCTTGTGTTGAACCAATTATTTTGTACATATCCTATACCACTTTATCTCTTTGTGCCCACCGCTGTGTTTTCTCACTTGTCACTTGCGCCGTCACCATTGTCACGAGCACAACGTGCACCAAGTTTCTTAGGGTTGCCTCTGCATTTATGCCTACAGTGCTGATATAACTGTTGTGTATAATTTGTGTTTTTAATATATGATGCCATGAGCACATTCAAACAAACTTGGAGTCTCCTCTTTCTTTTTTGTAATGTTTTGTACATACATGTATATTAGGTTTCATTAAATCCGGTTGAGATATTGTTAGCTTTCTCCTTCCAATTATGGAGCATGTGCCAGCACTCCATATCACACACTGGAAAAATAAATAAATGTTTAGGTGCCAGTGTTTGTTTGTCCTTTGGGATGTGCACCCATTTCAGTTTACAAGTATATGGGAACTTTTCGTAACTACCAGTGACCAGGATGCATAGTGACTTTTACCAGTTCACCCTGAAGCATATCCATATAATGGTAATATTTGCATTAGCTTTGCTAATGCACTCCAAGACTTTTGAATGTATAGAAGCATATCGTCATTGTTCAGGGTTATTCTGTTCACATTCATTCAGTGATCCATTCACTGTTACCCGAGCCCATGGAGATGAGTAAATGATGTTAATATAGCTCATGAAGAGTAGACCAAAGTTCATTCTACCTTGAATCTACAACAAAAAAGGCCAGTGAACTGAGTCACAAGCCTTGTCAAAGTCCTCTAGGACAGAGGAGCTAATGTCCCGAAGTTCATCTGCTGCAGAAAAATCTACCTACAGGAATTGGCATGCACTTCTCCCAGGCATGAAGCCACTCTCGTCTTTATGCATCAGAGAGCTGATTGCTCCGACCAGTCTGTTGGCAATCATCTTGGCCAGTATTTTGGCTTCTATATAATGAGTATATAGGCAAGTATGAGGAGCAATGTTTAAGGGACTTTCCATGCTACCATATTTCCTAAATTGTGGCACAGTGCTGGTCATGGGACAAGGTGCCATTCTAAAGGGCCTCTTTCTGTAGTGCCAATGGATGGAGGGCTAAGAGGGAAGCATACTTTTGAAGAGTTCCAAAGGAAACTCATTTGAATGGGGCATTGTAAGACGCCATAGGCGAGATGCCGACTGGGAACTTCTGCTCAGTTGTTAAGGAGGGTTTCCAGTGCAAGCCAGTCTTCTTCAGTTAGCAGTTGTAGCATTAGGTCCTTAACTATCGGATTTTCTTTCTTGGCAGTCAGGGGTTCAAGGCCTTGTATGGTTTCACATATAAGTTAGTTATCAAATGTATAGGCGATTTTAAGGGAATCCATCATTAGGTCTCCCTGTGGACCTTGGATCTAAGAGATTATCCTAGTTTCTATTTGTTTTTTGGCAAGCCAGTAGAGGAGCTTGCCAGATTTGCCCCCTGCATCATAAATCCTATAGTGCGAGGCTGTCCAGGCTAGTTTACCCACATGCAACATGAACTGTCTAAGGGACTGCTTGGCTACTTCTAATGTACAAAGGTTTTGACATGGAATGTGGCTGTTAATTTCTTTTCCATAGTGTAAAGGATTCCTTCTAAAGACAAAATCTTTGTTTTGCAGTCGTATGTTTCCCCTATTCGGTATGACGTCGCTTGTCATCTTTTGGTTTAGTTAAAAAAAAAAAAAAAAAGCCTGCAATTTCCACACAAAGGAAGTCAGCAAATTCACTGTCTAGCAACCAACAGGCATTCAAGTTCAAGATTCCCCGGGGCCCACTGTCGGGACATGCCAGACAAATTTCTATGGGTGAGTAGGACGATAAGTACCTGGGAAGGATGTGTGTGCAGTAGTGGGACGTACACGCTTGCCAGCATCCACTCCACTCCCATCTTTCAAGAAGGCCCAAAATTACTACATACTTCCCTAATCTGTTATTGTGCACTGTACTGACCATTATTGGGAGAGATTTAAGGAGGTGAATGGCTACCCCGCAGGAACCTCTCATGAATCCAGAGTAGTAAACTTGTGAGTACACACAGAGGCCCAAAAACTATATTTTGTGCCTAGCAAGTGTGTCTCCTCTAGGAGCAATACTTTTGGCGAGTCTTTTTTGGAGTGTTGGGGTACCGCACATATTTTTATTGCCTTGTTGAGACCGTTGTCGTTGCATGAAATTAGGCTGTGGTCCTGAAGATGTAGACTGAGACAGGGCAAGTGGTGTAAATGCACCTATAGCGCCTTGATTGTACTTACTTAATGTGTCTCAGTGTAGCTGTCAAATGAGCCAACCAAAGAAAACCCGCAAGCCACACTTCTTAAAATAAATGATCAGTCACCAAATATACAGACCTGTCCATTACAGGGGTTTCTAAATTAAGGTGAAAGGAAAACTGCCCAAAACGTATTGCCAGCCCAGTTAATTTCAGTAGTGTCTACAAGAATGTCCCTCCACAGTGATAAATCCTATTTATCCAATCTGTGGGGGGCAGGGGCATGCTTACTACAGCGTATTTTTAAGCTCGCCCCCAGGAGTGATGAGCTTTTAAGTCTTGCATTTTGTAACGTTAGGGCAGGTTCATTTCGGAGCGATGTTGTATTTGGGTCTGGGGTGACAGGTGTTAAGCGTAGCTCACTCAGTCCTTGCTTATACATTTTCTTCTCTTTAATCTAATCTAATCACTCTTCCAAAGAATAAAAAAAGTAGGATTTATCTTGGTGCAACATTTTCAACTTTAAGGGGTAAAGGTGTACACAGATGAGCTCCACTGCTCCCAACCTTTGATGGTGGTAAAGGTCTTACGCTGCTGTTAGATATAGTCCAGGAAGATCATCATCTTTGATGATGCACTGTTAAGGTCTGGGTTAAGGTGTGCAGCTCTGAGAACAGCATAGCAATCTAGATGTTTAAATTCGAGCAATCACGTCTCGGATGTGCACCGAGCAGGGGTTTTGGCGTCAGTGCATGTTGCACTCTTTCAATTATTATATATGCGGATAGTCCCTCAGACAGCATTCAAGATATCAGCCATGGTGTGATGAAGCTTTCCGGTCATGTTCCTTTTAACACCTCTGGAATACCTGTGAATAGGAAATGGTTTATCCGAAATCTGCCCTCTGCATCCCTTGCTCTTTTCTCCAGTTCTATGGGCTCTTGCAGGAGTGCGCCTTTGGTTTAGAGGGTCTGCAATTCGTCTTCCATCACTGAGATTCTCTCTTCACCTTTAGTCATACTGTTCTCCAAGTTTCTTAGGTCCCGAGGCAGGAAGGACATCTTCAATTCCACCTCTAATTTTGTTTTTTTGAGCAGTTCTGGTGTCACCTCTAGGACCTTCCTGCTCACTCCAGAGACCAAGGCTCTTGAACCCAGGGGTGGCAGGAATACAGTGTCGACCCTTAAATTTCGCCTTAGAGCCATACAGCTACTGCCTTTCACTAATGCCCCTGCTCTGATGGGCCTGAAGGATCCTCACGGAGCTAAATGATAACGCATTGGTCTCAGCAGCATTTTCTTTCACATTATGTGCAAGTGCAGCAGCGCAACTCCAGTGGTCTGTTTCTAGCAATTTTGCCTTGATGGGTCATCGGATGGAGCTTGACTCTTTGCCATTATTCTGCTTGTTGTCCAGGGTGCGTCAGCAGAGCAGTGATTAACAGTAGGAGCCAAAGATAGTGATGCTAGGGCAAATTTGAGGCACTGCAGCAAGAATTACCACAGCCTCTCGTGATGGACCACCACACCATGTACAATTGCTTCTGCATGGGTAGAGCAGCAAAGCCCACCTACCACCAGGATGTCAACAAACTAAGGACAGACGTAGAGCCAACATGTAGCAGTGTGAATCAGCATGTGCCACTGTCCAATCGGCCACTTATTACAAGAGGTTCTATACAAGGGATCCACGGATGGAACCTACCTGCCACGACACAAGCTTGTTCTCTTGGGCTTTCCATGTGGTCCGGGTGTTTCAAAAGTTACATTGGAATCGGGCCTTTAGAGAGTTAATGCTTAAATACAGGTACACTCCTTTCACCAAGTCCCACGGACTGAAGGTATCCCCGGTACATACATTTTCACAATAGCTACTTCTTGCAGCAGGTCTCAGATCCCTCCACTCTCAGGACAACAAAGGCCCAAATCTTCACATCCAGATCTGCACCAACACCGATCTGTGCCACCAGACGATCAGTCATCAAAGCCATGGCTCCAGGGGGTGAGTGAGTGACAGACATATGGCTGTCAGACTCGTTCCTCCCTCTGGGGCCTTTGAGTTGAGTTTACCCCAAGGCGGTGTGGAATCTCACAATGCCTGTAGTCTCAGCTGCCATCCATGCCGCAACAGTGTGCCTTTCTAGGGCCAGGGGGATGGCATCCAGGAGGCTACCAGGAAAGATCACTTTCTCTCCACACCTCTATGACCTTACTGCTCACTCCAGAGACCAAGGCTCTTGAACCCAGGGGTGGCAGGAATGCAGTGTCGACCCTTAAATGTCGCCTTAGAGCCATACAGCTATTGCGTTTCACAAATGCCCTGCTCTGATGGGTCCACTGCCTTGGGGTTCTGTTTCTGTGGGTGGAGAGGACATTTTTCAGGCTCTGCCAGTAAGAATCATAAAGGATAATTGCAGGCCTAGATGAAGCTCTCCTAATCCGTTTGTCATCTTTGGCTGCTTGGCCATGGCCACCCATGAAAACATTTTTTGCTTTAAAATAATTATCAAGCTTTAGACAAAATCTGAGGTCTTAGCACATAAGGGCGGTCTTATCCTCCACTTCACATTAAAATTGTTGTTAGAAAAAGATACCTGAATGCAATCCATAACAACGTAAAGATAAGGACATTGAGGTATACGAAACCAGGAGATAAGGCTATAAACCGGAGAGATACAACCGTCTATGATGGGGGATAAAAGGGTACAGTCCAGTCTGCGCTTATGTTCATTTAATGTACGTGGGCTAAATAATAATGGGAAACGGCAGCGGGTTGCAGCTGAATTGCGGGTGATGCAACCCGACTTGGTGTGTCTTGAAGAAACTCACATACCATGGAATAAGCTGGGTTTTTTAATGAGATAGGGTATACATTATTGGCCTGCACACAACAATCCACCATGAATCGAGGGGTAGCCATCTTGGCTAAGAATGGGATACAAGGTACTGGCATGACATTGGTGGACAATCAGGGTCATTGAATGTGCAAGGGGGGCATTCAGGTTTACTCTGTGCTCTGAGTATGGGTCCAATCTGGACAAAGCAGCAGTATTGGAGGGCCTTAATCTAGAATTGGCATCATGGCCTACCCCGTTGATTCTCTGTGGGGATCTTAATATTCACCTAGGCGGCCAAGATCTCCAGAAGAGGTGGAAGGACTATAATGGCAGGAAACCTAAAGTCTTTAAGGCATTACAGCACTTGGTGGAGGATCATGGTCTGATGGATGCATGGTCTACATTACAGAGTTCAGACCCGGGCTTCACGTTTTACTCCTATCCTCATAATAAATTAGTTCGGTTGGATTACTTCTTTGTGTCATCAGCATTGCTACCGGGTGCTAGAATACAAGTTTATCCAAGAATTACATCAGACCATGGCCCATTAGCGATAGACATACCGGTCAGCAGTAAAAATAACTTTCCTTCTCGGAGGTCCTTTTCGTTTGACCGGAAACTTTTAAAAGATTCTAACTTTACAAATCATATGAATAGTTGGATCCGGCAGTTTCTGGAAGTTAACCACAAATCGACCTCACAGGCCTATGTCTGGGACACCCTTAAGGCAGGATTCAGGGAAGAGGTTCTGAGTTATGGGCTTCACAGACAGAAACAACTTAGAGTTGAGATCCAAGAGCTATATGGGAAACTCAGGCTAGCGGAAGAACTGATGCGAGAGATACTGAAGGGAGGGGGATGTTATTTCTTTACAATCAGAGGTTGCCCGTTGCAAAGCCAAGATTAATTTATACTGGAGCAAAGAGATTGCTATTAAGTATAATTTGTTTAAAGAAGAAAGATACGAGTTTGAGGAAGCCACTGGGCGATGCTTGGCACAAAGACTTCGCTCCAAAGAAGCTGCACAGAGAATCCAAAACATGAAGGATATACAGGATAAACTAGTGGAAACCCCACAGGAGATACTGTAAGTATTTCATACTTTTTTTAAAACTCTATATACAGAGGACAGCCATGAGGAGGAGGGAGTCGAGACGTTTTTCAGGGGCATAGACTGTGAAAAGCTGGGCCGGGCAAAAGGAGCTACCCTAGATAATCCTATTACCATGGAAGAACTAGAAGAGGCAATAAACAACTTGAGTAATGGTAAAGCTGCGGGACGAGACAAATTGCCTCTGGAGGTTTATAGAACCTTCTTCCAGGAGTTATAAATCGGAGCTATTGACCACCCTGCAACAAGCAGAAGGTGGGGTAGTTCCCCCATCGTGGGAAGAAGCAAACATGGTTTTAAAAAAAAAAAAAAAGATAAACTAGCAGAGATCCAAGGGTCCTATCGACCTATCTCTTTGGTAAACTGCGACGGGAAGATCTACACTAAAATCCTAGCTTCCCGGCTGGCTAAAGTCATCACCCCACTTGTATCATTGAGACAGCATGGGTTTATACCAAACAGGGGCACAGTCAACCATATTAATAGGGTGGTATCCGTGTTGGATACAGCTAATGTGCAAGACACCACTCTAGGCCTGGTTTTGTTAGACGCCGAGAAGGCGTTTGACCGCGACTCATGGAACATTTTTAATGGGGGACACTACGTTCCTTGGGGTTTGGCTCTGGGTTAATCAAAGCAATTCAAGCTGTGTACAAGACCCCCAAAGCTCGAATCTGTATTAATGGCTTAGAATCGGAATATATATATCTCACAAGAGGTATGAGGCAGGGCTGCCCGTGCTCCCCACTCCTATTCGCATTATATATAAACCCGTTTTAACTATGTTAAAAAGGAACCCGAGAATTAAATATGTAGGTTGTGGACAGGAGCAGCTCCGAGTGCTAGCGTATGCAGACGACATTGCGGTCGTAACAGCTGATCCGCTGGTAGCAATACCCGAGATAGAACGAATGGCACATAAGTTTGGATCTGTGTCTGGGTACAAACTCAACGCATCTAAGGCACAAATTCTATGCACGAATCAGACCTGAATCAGAGACACTAGGGTGACTAACGAAGTAATTTATTTAGGGGTCAGGATTAGGGCATGCTTAAATAAATTAGTAGTAGTTACCTGGAATGCGATTCTCACAAGCGTAAAGAGCCAACTAGATAGAATGCCTCCACCCTTCAATGGTGGGGAGATGCAACATATTAAAAATGGTAATTTTACCTAAAGTCTTATATTTTTTTAGATCTGTACCATTGGAACTATCTAGGGGACAGCAGCAGCAACTGCAATCATGCTGTACTAGATTTTTATGGTCTCAAGGGAAACCGCGGAGAGCAATGCGTTTTATGTCACCAACCCGAGAGAAGGGTGGCTGGGCTGTACCGGATTTTACATTTTATTATTATACATGCATCCTACAAAACATCCGGATAATGCTTACTGGGAAGGATGTAGTTAACCCTGCAGAGCGCCCATCTATATATCAGATGTTACTCGGTGGAGGTGGGGAATTGTCTATTTAGAATATTGGAATTTAATTACTATAAAAGAACTCGTTTTAAGGTGGTAACAGCTGTTTATAAGGTAGGGAAGGTAGTACGGAGAAAACTACAAAGCGAGGGGGTTTGTCATTATACACCTATAAACAAACCCATTTTGCTACCTGCAGTCTTTTCTGATAGGGTGGCTCATAAGTGTGAAGATAAACGGATTACATGTAAAGGCAATTTATATAAGGACGGAGATCTACTCTCCTTCTTGACAGTAGCTGATAAATACAAAATCCCTAAAACAGAATTTTTTTTAATTTCCACAGATGAGGGATTTCTTGAAGAAAAGACAAAGGATTATTGAGCCGTACGTATTAGTTGAGGCCAGACGTAAACAGCGGATCGGCGTCATATACAATTGTTTATTAGACACACAGAGATGATCTAGAGGCCCAAAAACATAAGATGGAGGAACCGATTGAGATGTCAAGATATACATATAGATCAATTGATATGGCAGGGAGAATTTTAATATCAGCTAACCTAAGAACACAGCACTATAAAACGATATTTAATTTATACCATACTCCTGCGAAAATGTTGAAAGGGGGGGGAATTAATGACGGGAAATGTTTTCGGTGTGGTGCAGATTCGGCTGATATTGTACACATTTTTTATATGTATAGGCAGTGCTTTAAATGGAAAAAAATAAGTGCAGGTACTCACACAAAAAAAAGTAGTGGATTGGGGGCGGAGTTCGGGGCGGGGCAAGTGGGCGGGGCTATGTTTTCCAATAAATGGCACACTGACGAATCAGTACTAGTGCTGCAGTTTTTTATTTTTTTTTAAAAGCATGAATGCATTGATGTAATCTAGAGGGCCGGGATTTTGTTTCATGCAAATCCCTCATTTAAAAATTGTTGATGGGCGCAGATTTGCGCGCGATTAAAACAATGGGCATACTAACAAGCTGTGTCCCTGAACAATGTGGCCCACGTTCGCGCCAATCAGGTTTTTTTGTCACCTTCAGACCCCCTCTGAAAGGGACCCTGCAGCGATACTCGACCTTTCACTCCAGAGATGCACACGCAGTTCTGTGTTCTACTGAAGGCGAGCTGCTCTGCTGGCGCTTTTGAACCAGCGCAGCCCAGGCTTCAGCTTGGTTTAAAAGGCGCTTTAACCCATTGTAGGCCGTGCAGAAAGACCTGCCAAGGATGGAGCGCAGCACCAACCGCATCAAAACCGGGCCGTTATAAGTACCGGTACTCTCCTTTCCCGAGGAAAGGTCCCGGTACTCAAGGGGAGAAAATATAAAAGTGCTGGTACTCTGTACCGGTGATTACCGGCCCATTTAAAGCACTGTGTATAGGAGATTAGCTCAGTTTTTGGGCCATATAGAAATGTTTCTCTCGGAAATCACTGGAGTTGAAATAAATATCACATCGTCCACTATGTTGATGGGTATAGGGGATGATATGACCAAGGGACATCCAGCTTTCGAATTCCGATATTTGATTTTTATAGCAGTTGCTGTAGCTCACCTCTGTATAGCCTCCATGTGGTTGCAAAAGGAAACCCCTACATTTGAAATCTGGAGAGCTAGATTTTATGTCATCTTTAATCTGGAACATAGTTTATATGCTCTCAAGGGGACACGGAAACTAGGGTTATTAATCTTTGGGCCTGTGATCAAGCATATGAAGGATTAATATGAATTTATATATTGGGGTTTTGTATTTTGCTCATAGGGTTTTATCCGGTTTTTATGTCAAATGAATTTGCATTAACCTCTCAGGAAGTAATATGGAGATTTTATGATGTACATCTCATCTATGACATGAATTTTGTATGTACTCAAGTATTGGATTGCAATAAAAATAAATAAAAGATACCTGGAAGGAATTTCTTTGAATATTCTGATACTAACACTTTTCTTATGTACCCCAGTTAACAGGTGACTGAATTTACTAAACTATGGTAGCACCTTAAGGCTGTTGGCATAACCTGCAGTTAATCACCATCATGAATTGCTTTTTTCGGGGATAAAATAAAACATAAAACCAATACACATAGTATAAAGAATTTAAGATATAAAATATATAAAATACATATACTTAATAATTCATGTGCAATTATTTACAAATCTATCCATGCAGGGGTCGGCGCTTAACAATGAATTCAGTTCAGTTATAATCACAGTTCCAGCTCAGGGCCCCAGCTATATCTTTATTATTCCTACGAGGATCTTATATTCGCATGAACCACAAAATATGATTAGTGCCGATATTTCCAGTTAGTTCTATAGAATACTGGGTAGGAAAAAGCATGAGCAAGATCTCAGTTATACCATATACCAAAGTAAAAGCCCTAACCGCTTCCTTTGGAGCCAAACAACATGTAAAAATGTAGTCATGTCAAATACGATGAGTGGGCTAGTATCTGATTGTAGTACTCTAAAGGCAATACAGAGGTGTCTGAAGCCCAAATTCAAGCTTAAGGGTCTAAACCACTTCCTTCTACCCCTTTTGTTCATCGGCCAAAAGAATAATACATCTTCTAGATTCTCTATTACATCAATACAAGATTTACAAGTGCCTCGATCATAGGAGCTATGCTTCTACTTATGGTCAAATCTGTTAATAATGTTTCCAGTCTAACTTTAATATACAATGTTTTAGACTGGTGTGGAAGAATGCCATCCATATAGGGTTCGAGAAAAGGGACTGGCTTGTAGGCCAGAAACCTGTTCGTCAGACTATTAGGTTTTGTATTTCTGTGGCACAACTCTAGCACATAGTCCCAATAGGCAGATTTTTACAATATCCTGAGTTCCTCTAATAATAGTTGAAGGATCGTGCCAGAAGTTTACCAATCCCAGGACCTGGAACCAAGATTTCATACGGCAAATCCAAGGTATAGTATAAGACTTGACAATATTCATAACATCTGCAAGGCCATTTCTATATGATATCAGCTCGGGGGTTGACCACAGACTAATCCATAAGAGGAGAGCTTTTAGACAACTAGGTCCCCTTGGGCCCCATGTCAAAAAATAATGGTAACATAGGGGTACTTTGGGACGAATTAAACAAAGATCTCAGAAAGTTATTCTCCTTGCATGTCAAATCTTTGATTTTACCTATTCCCCAAATTTCTGTCGTGCAAATTGACTCTAGGCTCCCTAAACATAGATTTGCGGTGAGGCAGATCTAGGCGTCGAGCCTCTGTTGTTTTTACTACTACCAAGAATCTGTGAAGTATTATTGCACAACACTTCTGTATATGTGATTTCCATGTGTGTGATTTGTTGATTCTGATTGCAAGATAGTCAAATTAATCAACCTTGTGTATCTGTTTATCCCTCACTGTAAAATCACCTATAAAGCTTTGTAGGGGTAAAGGAACATGTACTTGGATTTTGAGATACGAACCTCCAAAGGTTGCAGAAATCAGTACATTTGCTTAATACGTTCTGTAGTCCCGTCTGGGTTTGTAATGTCAGGAGAGCGTCAGCCGCGAAAAGTAGCTAGTATTGGCATTCCCTCTAGTTTCGGGAATCATGGACGCATCAACTAAGTATGACGTCATTTACGTATTAGAAGAACAGGGTAGAGATTAAAAAGTACCCTCGTCAGAACCCTCCTTTATATGCCCAATGCACCTGGTCATAGTTCTCAGAAGGGGGCTCAGATGGAATTGTCTGGAATCAAGATCGAATGCAGTCCTTAAATCAACTAATTCCACAAACAAGTCCTAAGTTAACCTCAGGTAATTCTTCGTAATTATAGTGAAACAGAATATTTGATCTATTGTGCTGACTTTAGGTCTAAAACCTGCTTGAAGGGGAGATGATACCCGTATCTCATCCATCCAACCTAATAGTTTATCTAATATACGATGACAGAACACTTTCTGTAGATTGTCAATCAGGCTAGTTCCCTGGGGTGCTCCTATTGCCCTTCTTAAAAATGAGAAAAATTTCTGCTTCACACCATGAATCAGGGACTCTGTCACGAGACATGATACTAAAAGAAAAGAGGTTAATGCAAGGGCCTCATAGTGGTCTCATAGCGACACAAGTCCCTAGGAACACTATCAGGCCTGTGTGCTTCCCCCGGATGTAAAGATTCAATGGCTTTGATGGTATCTTCCAAGTAGAAAAAAAAGGTGTCAAGACCCACAAATCAATTATCATATTGCAGGTGGTTGTCCACCTGCATTGCATTAGTATCCAGATTATAATTGGAATGTAGGTCAGCAAAATATTTTTCCCACATACTATTTACCACAGAATATTATTAGTGAGGCTACCAGGAGCTATGAATTGCCAAAAGGCAGTTGTATCTCTTCTTTTTTATTTTTTAAGAGATCGAAACAGTTTGCATCAATCCAATTCTGCCTGCTAATGGACACTATGTTTGTATCTAGTGCCACCTTCTCCGATTCCCTATGGGTTACAGGATTTAGTAGCTGTGATGAATATAAATTATGCCTTACGGCAATTGATTGTAAACCACGGTTGGTCTTAGTTGTTAAAGATTTAGATGGTTTGAAAGCCTTTGTACACAGGTTTGGTAGCTGAGTAATAGCAATGTCACTGCTATGATGGTCGACAAAAGGGCCTACAATGGCGTTAAAATGTGTCAGGATTAGCGGTCAGTCTAAGTCATTTGACAGATCTTTTGTTCAAACGTGGGAAAATCTGGAAAGGCTGGGCAGGATACAGCGGGATCCGTCTAGAGCCTTGCGAACAGAGACCATGGACTGTGAAGGAGGATGTGAGGTTAACCATGCCTCAGAGGAACGGTGGAGGGATACGTCAGGCTACAAAGACAGGGGAGGGGGCGGATAAAGGGGTTTGATTAACTTTGGGCTCAGGAAACTGTTACATGCATTAGAAAGGAGATGTACGCTTTCTGCAAGCTACTGTTGTATTGTGTAAAACTCATAAAAATTGTTGGTAATAATTTAAGATCTTTTTTCCTAAGTGTTGGACATATCCTAGATAGCTTGGGAGCTAACAAAGAGTCAAAGAGTATATTACCCCTCATTGTTCAATGCAACACATTATGATTGCTATCAGCTCTTTGTATTACTTTGAAGTCTACTATGTCAGACCATAGTTCTATATCCAGAATGATATAGTCTACGCTATTACACACCCCTCTTGTAAAAGTGTACGATCTATGTGCACCTGATTTAGATCGCCCGCTGCATGAATGCAAGCTGCACAATAGAGTTATAGAAGATAGCTGAATGGCTGCTGATGTTGAAGATTTAATTAGGTCAGCATTTTGACTTGGAGTCCCCTAGCTTCATCTTCAAGATCTGTGACAGCGTCCATATAGTCCAGTGGCTCAGAGATTACACTGAGATATCCTGCTAAAGGTGAGGTTTAGCTACAGTACTTGATAAATGATGATCAAATAAAGAAAGATTAGGCCTCTATTTTTTTTAGTGTAAAACATTTATAGATGTTATATATTTTCACCACTAATCCATTCTGCCCTGGACGTTCAGACCAATAATGTTGGGATTTTCTGTTGCTAGCTTTTTGTTTACAAGATTTCAAGATAATTTAATCCCAATTAGAAGGCCCCCAGAAGCGCAGCCATCTTTAGATGGACTTGCTTTGACATTATATATGGTGTAGCCAGATCTGAATAATGGTTTTGTGGCCCATGTTTACTGCAAGATTATAAAGTCGTATTGCACAATAAAGTTACACTATGCTGGATCATCAATTTTGTCATGCAAGCTTGCCACATTCCAAGACAGCAGCTTTACAGCCACAAGACCTCTAGTGTGCTCAGACGTTAGCTTCCCATAGCTTGAGTTAAGGTTGAGCTGGTCAGATTCCCTTACCAAGGGAGATTTCTGTACTTGGGTACTGGTTCAGTTAGGCTTACATTCTTCTGATCATATGCCCTTGTGGGGGCTGGAATGAGCAGGATTAGAAGAAAATGTTTTGTCTTCAGGGGAATGTATGCTAGTTACATCAGAGATAGTCTGTTTGTTAGACTGTAAATTACATAGCCAGTCAACTATAGGCAATCACCTTCCCTCTAACAGTTACCTGCTGTCAGCCCTCTTACAAATAAGACAATAGATTATTGTGAGATTTTATATGGAAAAACTTAGCCACCAAAACAAGGAATACCAGAACTCTGCTTTTCACTGATTGAGCTCCTGAAATGGGTTCTTTATTATTTCCAGGTTTTCAGAGTACACTTTGCCCCAAAACTCCACTAGATATCATTATGTCTGAAAGCTTCTGTTCTAAGACGAAAGTCAATCAGGCACACAAACAATATAGCCCTATGATTTTGTCTACAGTCTGGGGGGCATCATTTCATTTAATTTCAAAGTCCCAATAGTTGTCCAGAATCTCAGTCCGCATGTGCCAACAGGTACTGCACTCTTATTATTTATTAAGTTGAAAATGTAAGAGTTATGAGAGGTGTTGCTGTGGGCTTTAACAAATTATTTAGACTCTCTTAGGTAATAATTTGCCCACTGCCCTGTGATTTAATGACTGTCTAATCATTGGGTTGATGGTTATGTGGAATATCTGAGCTGTATTGGACATGCATGAGGTGTTCCGCTCTATGTGTTTATAATAGTCGTGTGATATCCTGTCTGCTAACACTATGAGCCGTTGACATAGGATCTTGTATTAGCATTTCTTTTTTAGTTCCGCCAGGATACGAGTGATTGTTTGTAAACCTGTATGACATGTAAAAGTAAGCACTGCAAGAGAAAGCTGTAAATTTTGCAGGATCAACAGTCAAGAAAATGGATGATACGCAGATGAATAGTGCGCTTAATTTCAAACCTTGAGCCCCGATAACACTACATCGGTTAAGAAACATAGCCTTAAAGAATGTAATGCTTCATCAAAAATTGTGGGTGTGTTAAGTGCAAACTAGTAGGAAAAGTATAAACCATTTGCCCTTCAAACAAACTAAAATGAAGGAAAGGGGAAAAAAGGAAGATTTTTTTTATCCTTATAGCAGTATTTCAGAAATTTTACAAGATATTTCAAATACGAAAATTGATCGAAGTTGAAGAGTCCGTTTGTCAAGTGCACAAAGATAACAAAAAGATATACACCCTCATTCCGTCATTTGCAGGACTCCTGTATCAGTAATAGAACATCCGGTACTCTCAAAACCACAGGATCAATATTACCACACTCCTCCACTGAGTAATAGAAAGTTACAGCAGAAATGTGTGTTTCTGCAGCTATTTTCACATGCAAGTCCCACAGTCTGTGCCCACTGCAAGGGGGTGGGGGGGTTTACTCTGCCAGGAATTTATCTGACAAATAGGTCCTCATAAAACCACTAGACTATGGTGCAAGACACTGTAGAGCACAACATTAAGATGCTACCTCTAAAAAATAATTTGAGATATTGCAGTCAACATTGCATGGACTCAATACTTCCTGAAGGCGGCATACAATAAATTCAGCCAGGTCGCGTTCTACTCAAGACAGGAAGCACCACATAAGCCTAACGAATCATATCTGGCTCACCTGTGTAATCTTAGGACATCAAAGAAGAAAACATATCTTCCAAATGCATGTCGTATATTTTTCAGACTGGATGACCAATAGGGAATACAAATGTCTACCTTAGGTGAAGAAGCGTTTGAGAGATGCTTGTATGTTAATGTCATCAAACTGTCAGAAATATAAACATCTGAACAAAAGACTGCAATGAGAAATAATATTTACCCTTGCTGAATGGTGGAGGAGGTGGTTCTAACTTGCCAATGGTCAGTTATGCGATCATATAGGTAGGGTGTGCTCGTATTTCCTATGCAGCTAACAGCTGGCAGTTAAAACTCTGTCTTTAGTGACACCTTATCTACCCTGTTGTGGACTCCTAACAATAATGTAGTATTTGATATCTATGACCAAATGTTTGTTGATCTGATAATCTACATGTGCTTCAATGTACAAGCATTATTTTAAAATGTTACAAGAAAACTTAATAAAATAGGCTTTAAATAAAAAATTAAACAAAAACACATGGGTGTGGATGGAAACCAAATCTCTTAAGGGATTGAGACAGGACCAAACGCGATACTCTCCTGTGGCTAGATAACAGCGTGCGAAGTGACCAAGAAGTTGAGGTTCATAAAGTGTGATACAATAGCATCTCCAGACTTGGGAACAACTGGAACACAGGAGGTATGAAATGGTTTACTCAGCTTGAGGCTACGATTAGAAAGATCAGAAGCCTTTAAATATCCACAAAATCAGCACACTGAAGGCTTTCGACTGGTTCAAATGCACATCATCCACAAGCTGTACTTTGCACAGACAAAACTGCAGAAAGGGGGGATATAAATGTCAGCTACAACCTTGGGTACATGGATGTTTTTCCACACCCTTTGGGAGTATACTATATTATGAAACTTCTGGGGTGACACTGGGAGGGCAGTATTGAGCGTACTGGAAGTAAAAATAGAGGTTTCAGTTGAAATGGCAGCCTTGTGAATTTCTGGTTAACAGGACCTACATAGACGTAAAGATTCCTTAACCTAAAATTCACAGTGGCCCACTAAAAGCGTGCAAAAGTGAGTTAGCCTTGGACCTTCTGAATGGAAGATCTACTGCTACTAAGTACTTTTGTATGGCAGCAGAAAAGACCGCTTTGAGAACTAGTGGACTCATGCCTTTATCGGCTAAAAATGGGGACCCAAAAACCTCACACAAATTTCAAATTAATTTGGAGCAAAAGCCATGAGAGGTGAGGACCCAGCAGTTTGGAACCAGCAAGCCAGAAAATGGAAATGAAAACATACTATTCAAAATTTCAAGGCCCTAGAAAACAATACTCTACTCCCAATACTTAAACACTCTGCATGCTACTAATGTTGAATGTACTAATAGGATGGCTAATCCACTTATTTTTTATGCAACAGTGAAGCATCTATACTGCTTTGCTACATTGTGTTCTCCGCTAATTTGGGCAACTGGCAGTTGTGGAGCCAATAAAATCACACACAACATAATAAAGATCTATGGTAGTACTAACCTTCAGAAAAATCAAAATCAATGGCAGTGACTGAAAATCAGTGCCCTTTATAAGCAGAGTTTGTGTTCAATAGACATGTCAATTCCATAATACAGAACACTTGAGTGATGGGTGACCAGACACAGGTAAAGATATAAGGAAAATAACCAGAGTCCAAAAACCCTGAACAGTGCCTTAGAAAAAGAGGCAAGAGAGCTCCATGCAAATCCAGATTAAAATTAGTTATTCTGGGGTTGGTTTTGAAAATTGATCCTGTAAAGAAACGAAGGTTAGTCGCACCATTGGAACTTGAGAGAGAGAGAGAGAGCGAGTTCACAATTCAACTGTATGGAAAGGCAGGTGAATTACATTTTGTCTAAGGAAGTGGAAATGTATTCAACATAAGTAGCTATCTCACACTTCAGTGCAAATCAAAGTCCCAAAACACTTTTCTTTTACACTAAAAGCAGGCATTTTAAGAGTGTGTAAAGTCAGATACCTACAGCGGAACAGAAAGAAAATCAATTATGTAAAGAGCATGCTAGTCCGCAAAATAGAAAAGTTAATGAGACCAGAGGAATATTGTTCAATTAATAAATACATAACTGTCAACCACCAATATGTGATAATGAACACAGATGGAAGAGAATTTCTATAGACAAATGCTAGGGATGCAGACAGATCTGCAACAAAAACTCTGGTTTGAGTCCAGTGAAAAAGCACATCCACATGTAGTATATACACATACATATATCATGGACATAGCTACAGAGGCACTGAAACGCTTTACCAAGAACGTAACAAAGATACTTTGGTATTAGTATGAAAAATAAGAGCCAGAATCAACAGTAACATTGTACAAAAGATCAAAATGACAAGGTGGGTAAGGAAAGAGTAAGCAGGATGAGGGCTTACTCATTTTGTAGACATCGTTTGAATAAATAAGGTATGAGGTGTTTGCTAAAGGAGAGGAGATCTGAATTGTTATTATGGAAAAATGTCACTTTCAATATTAACTTTAGTGGATCCATTAAAAACGGCTGTGCTCATGCAGTATGATAATGTCCCATTAAAAAATAAATAAACAAATCATCATCATCATCATCATCATCACAAGCTTTATTTCGACATAAAGTCATAAGAGCAGCATAGATCAAAGATAAAGCCAATAAAATATGTATGAATAAAAGCAGATCCAATAAGAAATATACATTTGATCATCCTCTAATCTAATTAAAAAACAAACAGTAATTCATCATTTTGTTTAGACACTGTGCAATACTTAGAGAGACTTTTCATTTCATTTTCTCGCGCTAGTTATCAAAAGTTAAAAGGAAATAAATAAAGTGCTTGTGCATGGTGATATTTAGCAGTAGTGCTATTAAGGCTTAAAAATCTTAGCTATTATCTATGCAATGAGGGCTATGTCTTGCTTGCGAGCGCCTTCCACCGTATCCGCGAAGCTTTCCCCAGGTACTTTGCTACACAGCAGGATAAAAGGGGTCTAGAATCTGACTTGAGAATACGGAGTGCAATATGGTGCTCCCGCGTACCAAGTTGTCTACAAATCGGGCTCAACCATTTTTTCCGTAATGCTTTGTACGCCGGGCAGACAAACAGCAAGTGGGCAATACTTTCCGTAGGCGCTTTGCAACTAGGGCAGTGTTTTCCGTTGTTTACGGACCACTTTGCTATCACTTCACCCACTGGAAGAGAGCCAAACCTGAAATGCATATAAAGCATTCTGTCTCTAGGTACTTTGATTAGATCAAGGTAAGGCTCATAATGTCTACTTAATTTATGGAGGTAGAACTCAGTTGTCAACTTGCCCACATTAGGTCTATTGATCTCTCGCTGGTCCACCCATTCCCAATACAGGCGTTTGAGAACCTCTCTCCTTGGGGGCTCCTGACTCGCCCAACAGCTACAAAGCCCGATTGTAGTTAACATTTTCTTGGTGTCACGTATCCAGCCTATTTTCCCCCCAGTGTCGAGGCTAATTACCTCAGAAAGCGCCTCTGCGTACGAAGTAAGCTCGGGGGTCCTCCTGATACGAGCCCAAAAAAGCAGAGGACGCAACCTGGTTACATCACTTATTGATCGCCTACCCATATCCATTAATATTGGAGTAAGGGGGGTGTATTTTGGTGCTGTTATTAGATCTCTTAGAAATTTATATTCCGATCTCTGGAGCTCGTCAAGATTCTCGAATCCCCAGACTTCTGCTCCATAGAGGGAAGCACTAACAGCCTTGGTGTCATAAATATGGAGGGCTGGAGCTACGGGCCTAGTATGAGAAAGGCGGTGTTCTTTTACTATTGCACCTGCTGTGCGCTTATGGGCCATCAACATCTTTCCTAGGTGGGGTTTCCATGACATTTTTTCAGAGAATCTTACACCCAGGTAATCGAAAGTGACAACCTTTTCAAGGAAAGTTCCATCTAAGAAAGGGCCATTCCTACATGTCCTGTGGGGGTTAAAAGCCATAAATTTAGTTTTACTGGCATTTATAATCAAACCCAGGTTCTCACAGAAAAGATGGAATCTATCAGTAAGACGCTGTAGCCCAGCTGGAGTCTTGGATATCAACAGCGTATCATCTGCAAACAGAGTTGGTATCTTTCCCCCCCCCCAGAACAGTTGAGTCAGCCGGTTCCTCCAGAAACAAATTAATAAATGACATGCTGGCCAAGGCTAATAGAAATCATGTTTGCTGGCGCTGTTGGTCCAAATAGGAAATAAATAAATATATATGTATATATCCACAATCGCATTTATATTCGCAAATGAGAGAATCAGGTTAATTACAGGCATAAAAAGATCAAACTATGTATCCACACACTAGGAATTCCAACATGTTTAACCATGTACCTATCACTCAATGACCCTGTGTGCAAGTCCCATTCTTTGATCCTTATCATAAGTCTACCGACTTTTAGTCTCATCAATTTTAGCCTACATCTTAGCATTAAAAAAAAAGTTTTGTCTTTTTATTTATGAACTTCACAAATCCCTTTCTCAAATTCACCTCTTTTCTTATCCCTAGAGCAAGCATGTATTTTCTTAAATTTCACCCCACTTAAACAAAAGTAGAGACGAAGCAGGTCTAAGGAATCACTATTAAACCCACACACCATAAGGGAGAGAAAAAAGGAAGTAGAACATCAAGTAAGATAAGCATTGTCAAACTTGTCAGAAGAGCAGAAGTAATAACATTAAAAGAGTGTTGTTTAGAGCGGGTGATGCCAAAGATACGGGAGCATCCAAATAAAGTGAAGACATCACAAAAAATTCAAATAAACATGGAAGTATATTTCAAGAAGGGTTCAAGTGAGCTATACAAGGGGTAATGCTACAAGAACTGAGTTTTAACAGCAAAGATTCAAACAAATAGAAGGGGGCATTATAGGGGGCTAAAATACAGGTAGAACAAGGAGATCCCTAAGAGGGAGCATTACATGAGATCCAAAAAGAAAATAACGTACGCCCCTCAGATAAAAAGTTCATGAGGACCAAAGATCAGACAACTTCCCCGGAAAAGCCTGTATCATGCCATTAAGCGAAGGAAGAATGGGATTTAACAAAGTGTCTAAGGAAAGAACGAGGATAAGTAAACAATTCAATGTCCATTAGGCAAATTATTTCCGGGAGGGACAACCCCCATGGTGGGCGGAGGCCGAGCCAGGGTCTCTAAGAACTTTGTGTAGGAAACCATGCCTGGCTCCATCAGTTTAAAGTGTCAAGCAGGAACTCAGGAGAAGAAAATCAAGCTCCATTAGACATTTGTGGGTTGTAACATAACAGGGTCCACATGCAGGTGGAGGCATGCCAACATCCTCTAATAGGAATAGGTGTTGACAGCAAGTTGAAGGTCAAGGGAACGAGGAGTCCCAAGAGCATAACCAGTTGCACTCTAAAACGGAAGGATGGTCATAATACACCCATTAAAATTAAGTGAAGGCTTGCCAGGATCCACCAGGAAGGGTTTGGAGAAAAACAGGGTAAGCAAAATAGGGTTTTGTGATCCCTGGGTTTAAGCTAACAAAAAGAGGCAATGAAGAAAGCTGGGTTGCATCATAAGGGAAAGACATAAAAAACCTAGCTCCCTTAGAGGGGCACGGAGCAATGGCTTGCTGCTGCAGAGTGACCGTGTGGGCACATCACAGACCCTCCGGAACAATGAGAATAGAAGGTCGATCAAGAGGTGCATGGAAGAATAGTAGGTTCCATCAGAGAGGATCCCAGAATCATGTCTGGCTCCCTCAGAAATTATCAAACAATAACATCTGAAAGAATCGGAGGGGATCCAGGGCATGTCAAACTCCTTTATAAGTTGTTGGGCAAACAAGAGTCCTTCAAAGCATAGTGCCAGTGCCCATCTCCATAAGCAGGGCCAGTATTAGGCTTGAGGTAGGGCTAGTATTTTGCTCAGTTACTAGAGGTTCCGGAAGGAATGATAGGCACCCTACCATGAGTGTGGAGTATTGCCAAGCTCCACCGATAAGGGCAAGGAGGTATGAACCAGATTACGTTGCTAAGGGCCCAGAGTAATATCATGCTCTGTCACTAAGGGCATTAGGGGATGTCAGGCTGTCAAATAAGGGCATGTGGGAAGGCCAGGCTCCGCAAGTAAGGGCGCCGTGGAAGGCCACACCACGTCGCTAAGGACACAGGGGAATGCGAGGCTTCGTTGCTAAGGGCATGGGGAATGCCAGGATCCTTGACAAGGTGGGGTAGGGCATGGGGTCCTTCAGCTAGATGTTGGGGTATTTCAAAGGGTGTAAAAGCTTGCTATGTGTTCATCTTGAAAGAGGTTAAGAAGTAAATGCAGGAGTAATGAAACGAGGAGAGGAAATGCCATGGTGTCTCGTGGGGGACAGAGAACTTAGCATGGTGTAAGAGATGAGGGTGCCAACCGGAGTACAGTCCAACCTCCATAACCGAGTAGGTTTGGTGGGATAACAATAATGACGTTTAGAATTCTAACAGGTGCCGGTTAGACACAATCGACATAGAAGTTACCATAAAGATAATAAAACCCTATACAACGCGCAAAGCTAATGCTGAACTGTTTGGTTTGGATATAGTGCCTGGCTCCGCAAGGCTGCCCTCATCCTCTGTGGCCCGATAGCAGTCCCTAGTTTTGCAGGGTCCCTAGTGGACACCGCGGCCTAGCACGACCGGCGGCTGCAGCCCCGTCTGTTAAACTAGTGCGACAGGGGCAGAGCAAAGCTGCCCCTAACCCTCCTCCCACCGGTGCGCAGGTACATGGCAGAAACAGGGGATCCAGCACCTGGAGCACCACCACAACCCCCCACTCTGGTCAGGCAGCCCCCGCCCTGCCTGCCCGGCTCCTCTCCCTCCCCCATCCCCGCTCACCTCCTGCCCTGGCTGCCGGCCGCTGCTGCAGGAGTCCTGGGCGAACCTAGTCCATGTACGGAAGCCGGGCGGAGTATCTTGGGTCTGGGAGACGGGTCCTGGTACCAGGGGGGTTTGAATGAGAAGATACAGACAGGGCAAACACTAAAGAGAATGAACAGCCAGCTCCCGTCGGAACCGGAAGTGACGTCTAGTCGGGGATGGGAGGGAGAAGGGGGCTCAGCCTGTGGCAGACATTTCTTTATAGCCCTCGTATTGGGTTGCAACTGGATTTGTTCGCTGTGCACCCCATGTCAAACATTAACAATTTACTTTTTTTTTTCTCCAAAATATCAGGATTTTTCCTCTTACTCATTCATTAAAATGCCATTTGTACAATGCAAGTAAGTATTGCAGAATTAAACGTCTCCCTACAAGACGTTTTGCATATTTTCTGGTGAACTCGTTCTTTTTACTTTTTGTTCTACTCAAAGTACATTTTCTTTTCCAATTTGTTTTCGTGCTAGAGTGGCGTTTTTAGTAAATGTATTTCGGCCTCGAGTCAGAAAGCCATTTGCGACTCTACGTTCGGCTTTGATGTGTAAATATCTTGTTTTACGAGTGCAACCGATTTACAAAAGGTGAATTTACTCTCAAATCCGTTTACCCACGCATTTTATTACTCATTTCTGGTTTAATTTCAGGAATGGATAAATCGCGAACAAGGTGTGTCGTATAGATATTCCTGGGTGGGGATGGCGTTGAAAGTTTTGGTACAGTCAAACTTGAGCTGTCAGAATTCAACCCTTTTCTTCATGATACCCCGCCCCCGGAGACAGTCAGATTTACTCCTCTTAAAGGAAAGGCAGGCAGGATTAACCCCATTTGGAGGTTGGGAATGAGATTTTTGGATGTGCAGTTAGTTGTACAATGTACAACTTGGTGTACATTGTAAAATTATGCATGCAGAAATCCCTTCGCAGGGTTATAAGTATAAATTCTCAAAAGTTTTACAGAACTCCTTGAAACCTGTAACCTGCAGGTGTCCATGAGAGTTTTTAGAGACCTATGACATTCCTTGAAATGTGTAATTCTGGTCCCTTATAAGATAGTAAACTAAGAGGCTTATATGTACACATTTCCCACAGTCCAAGAACTAGTAACCAGATTACTACCCAGCCTATCGGGTCCTTTGCTTGAGGGCTATCTGGCACGTGTACCCACTTGGTCTGTAGTATCCAGTGTTTGATAGCAAAGTACTCATACAACTGAAGTATAACTGAAATATTTATATTAAAAGATTAGTTGTACTGGAACACAAAATAAATGAACATGAAGTCTCCAATCCTTGCTCCAAGAAAATATTACTGTCTTCTCCGCTCACCGATGTGGGCTTTTTTCTTTCTGGCTTTGCATCCTCACTCTGTCATTTCATCCTTTTTGGTGGAAAGGGGAAGTGACAAATTAACGTATTAAACCTCAACATCCACACATTGTCCCATTTTGTCGTGTTTATATCAGTGCCACCCTTAAACAGAAAGAAAATGTTTGCAAATGAAATCCTAAGACCAAATGCAATTATTTTGATCTGCCTCACCATGTATATTGCCAGTTTAAACTTACATTGATTCGGCTCGTAAGGTGCTTCTGCATTCCACAGTTGATGTATGTGAAGGAAACAGTGTAGAGAAGATCGGGTAAATATTCTTTGCATAGTTATCGAGAGTGGTGTGAAGATTCTATTACAAGATCAGAGGCGAAGTTATGGCAAATCTTCTTTAATGTATTTCTCTATCAGCAAAGTGAAACACAAAATATAACAACATCATAAAGAAAAAACATAGTAGCATGTAATGTCCAAAAAAAGACGAACAAGTCACTTACTTTCAGTAAAGGCTTTTCTGGTAGCAGCTCTATCTAATAGCAGCTTTCTCACCTTTTGAATTTCCTCCAATTAGACTGGACCAGGAAACTTTCATAGCAATTCCCTCATGGGTCGACAGGTGGCGCCGTGCAGCTCCGCATCTGGTCTGTCCCACCCCGAACATGATGTCAGGGCAACTATACCAGTTACCTCCACGCATTGACGTCAGTTACTTTCTGATCTCCGTCCACGGTGATGGACGTAGAGACCTTGAAATCAGAGTATGGAAGTGTGCATACTTTCAGTTTGGGATCTTATCGATAGACTCTATGAGGCCGTTCCACAGAATGGGAAGGAGGGTGGGTCATGAGAAATTTACAGTTAGATAGAGTCCCTACCAGAAAAGACATTAGCAAAGGTAAGTAATTTGTTCTTCCTATACAGATTTCTAACCATAGATTCCTCAACTTTTGAATAGATACAAAAGCATTACACCTCCCTAGTAGTGGATCTGTAGAATGGCTCAGACCAGGACGTTCTGCAGGAGAGATGGGGTGAAATGCCCATCTTGCCGGACCTAGCTATCAGGAAGTAGTTCTTCGTGAACGTGTGAAGGGATGCCCACACTGTAGCTTGGCAATTGTCCAGTACTGGCACACTGTACACCAGTGTAGTGGTAGCAGCCTTTGCTTTGGTGCAGTAAGCGTGCAGGACTTCCAGGGGCTATTTCTTGGCCAGGCCAGGCCATAGCAGATCTTGATGCACAATACAGTCCACTGCAAGATAATCTGCTTTTGCACCCCTTTGCCTTTCCTAACCCCAGAGAAAGCAATAAAAAGTTAGTCATGCTGTCAGTAGTTCCTGGTGCAATCTACATAAAAGCTAACCACCCTTTTAGGGTCAAGGCAGTGGAGCCATTCTTCCTCCTTGGCAGGATGAGGCAGTGAATGGGAACTCAGCAAGGTGATGGATTGCTCTATGTGGAAGGGCATGACTGCCTTGGGCAGAAATTATGCTTTTATTCCGAAGAATAAGTTGTGCTGGAAGAAAGATCTGTACGGTGGAGCCATGGACAATGCCTGGAGTTTATTCACCTTGCCAATGTTATGGCAATGAGGAATGCCATTCTTATTGACACAAGCCTCTAAGCCAGAGGTCTTCAATCTGTGGGGCGCGACCCCCAGGGGGGCCATAAAGTCCTGGGAAGGGGGTCGCGCATTCCCCAGCCTCACTTGTGCCTGAATTCCAAAACGTTTGTTTTCGTTTTGGAAAAAGACAGGCCAACTGGGACGGTGAATTTCACTCGTTAAAATGCATCAGCAGAGCCTCCTGTGCTGTGAAAAGCTTTCGTGCCAGGGTGCCTGGTCGTCTGAAAGAAATGCAAATGTGCCCCATTAGTTAATCTGCTAATGCAAAGGGTGCTTGGGACCCCATGAATCACTCCAACCTTTGTAATGGCAAAGATTTGAGGTTTTTTAGTGGTAGTGCAAAGAGTTAACTGGTCTGTGAGGTGCTAGCTTTTAATCCTAACTGTATTTACACAGCCCTTAGCACCCCTAAGGAAGTGTTGAAGGGAGAGTTATGTAAAAAAACAAAATTGCATTACATACGCCTTGGTATTAATAAAATCTACATTTTTAAAGCACCATTTTATCGTAAAGCTATTTACACATTTTGTATCAGTCTATCTTATACTGTGTGTAATGCAATGCAAGTATAAAATAATGACTTACATATTCACAGTGCTTTCAGTCACAGGCTGTGACCTCATAGCACTAAAAATACACAAATCATTATTCTCCACTGCACCAACCAAGATTTAATTGTGTGGCTCCCTGGTTACACACAGACCTTTGCAGTGCATTAACTAATAGAGGTTTCATAATGTACTATAGTGCATTTCCCACTGAGTAACTTTTTTAAATTTATTTTTCATTTACGCTGCCCATTATTTTATATGATGGTGAAAGACCTAAAAAACATACAGAATATTTTGGAACTTATTTATGAGAGGCTTGCGCCACCAGAGCATCACTTTTTTTGATGCTCCGGCGGCGCAAGAGTCTCAACCATACCTATGAGGCAGCGCAAAGTCACCCTGCATGGCCTCATAGATATGGAGTAAGACAAAGCTGCATAAGTCACTGCGTTGCCTTACTCTGCATCAAGGAGGTGTTCCATAAGCGTTGCGTGGGGGTTCCCAAGCAACACCCATGGATTTTGATGCTGCCCCATATTTACAAAATCACGTAAACCTGGGGCAGCTCCAAAAATGTACACCTCCCCAGCGGAGGCGTAACAAGGAGAAATGTTTTCATTTCTCCTAGTTTTTTCCTCTTTCCATGTGTGCTGCATTCTGCAACTCACATAGAAAGAGGAAAACGCCTCTTCAGATTGCTTTTGTGAAGGAAAGTGCCCCTTCCTGCACAAAAACAATCCTGCCTATGTTGGTATTAGGCAGTAATTTGTGCACCAACGCAAGGAGAAAGGACAGGAATGCACTGTATTTCATAAATATGGTGCATTCCTGCCCCTTTCACATTGGCGCTGGGCAGCGCAGCAAGAAGACTTGCAGCGCTTCCCTATGCCAATTCCTCATAAATGAGGCCCTGTGTTTTTAGCTACACCTCTGACAACACCCCCACGCTCACTGACCTTTGGTTGGCTAAAGACTGTTTAATATTATTTCCCCACCGTAAAAATGATTTGCTATGGGAATTCGGGGCGTTTATGTTTGCCGATGATGAGGAGTACCAGGTTCTAGAAATTTTTGTCAGGAGGGGGTCCTTGCGCCTAAAAATGTTTGACAAGGGGGTCTCGGCATCAAAAAGTTTGAAGAACTCTGCTCTAAGCACATGCAATAGTGTACAAAAAACAGTAATGTGAGTCATCCAGACATCAATATATTCTATTGTTCTTTCTTTTACTAGTTCAGAGTCCTTTGCCAGCCAACACATGTTTCATCAGTGGGTAATTCACCCCTCGACTTCCTCAGGGCTGGAAAGATTAAAAATTCAGCTTACACAGACATCTTGTGTATATATTTGGAGCATTACACCATGTGCCAATGTTAACTGATGCTTTTTAAAACTTACAGAGCACAGTAAGTGATAGAAACCCATGCTTCTCTTCATCATAAAAGCCACACTTTCCATGGTCAACATTTAACATAAAAGACACAGTTATTTTCATGTGATTCACATAGGTTACCACTACACCCAGGAAGTGGAATGCAGTTAATTAGATTAGTGTAAGCTGTACACCTGTGAAGAAATGCAAACAAGTAAAAATGTAAAACACCTCAGGCATACCCAGTATCTCAATTCCCAAGACAGCAGCCAAACTTGCCCTGTCTCTAGATATAAGTAACCATACTCCCGGCTGAAACCAATTTCAGTAATACGATATGTTCTATCGGTCCCAAAAGTCAACGTTCAGGCGTGGTCGCACCTTGTATATAAATGGTGGCCTGCAGTACAAAACTGTAAGCCCATATTCATACACTTCCTGTATCCTCTGACTCAACAATATACTTCTATTATCGTCATCTGAGCTATGGGGGGGCACGACCGCGCTCCCCGAGTGTCGCCCCTTTATTCTTACCCATATAACAGCCAGTGTTCATGCCACTTCTGCTGCGGCGTGTATGCCCACTTCCGCATTCTACTGGAGATCCATTTTGTTTCACTATTTATTCTTTTCCGTACTCATGCACGCCCAATACTTAAAGGATGGACTAGTCTTAGACTCCTAGTAGCCCCGCCATCTTTGAGTGCGTCAATGGTTATATAAATCATGCTCGTATTGCACATTATATGCGAGTCAGAAGATTCATTTGAGTGTATCAGTATCCCAGGTTGACGCACTTGATTATATCATGTAACTCGCAAGTCCATATATCTTACTGTAAAACCCTCGGTCCTCCCATATGTATTGTCACCTCTCCAGGTGTCCCAATCACATATGTATTAATGGATTATTTAACCAGCCGGCTCCTGTAGTGCGTAAAGTCCTAATTGTAAGCCAGCTCAATTGCAAATGTTCATGACATACAGTTCTCACTCTTTATACTAACCAAATAGTGTATCTCCATTCTCAGTATGTAGTGGCAATAGTATCTAGGTCACTATACCACAATCCCTCTCAGTCCATATTTGTGTTTCATTATATTTTCCGATGTATATATGATTTGTGAAACATGAGTCTAGTAAACCTCAATTCAAACACCCTTATTTGGTACATTTGTAGAACACAATATAATCCTCATTCTTCAATTATACTAGACATACTGCTCTGTATGGTGGGATTCATATTTGGTACATTTGTAGAACACAATATAATCCTCATTCTTCAATTATACATGACATACTGTTCGGCACGGTGGGATTCATATATACAGGATACAGAAAGAATGTGCAAAAATTACATATGGACCATGGAAACCTTTCATAGATATATAATAAGAATTATATCAATAGCTTAAACTCCATAAGTTATACCGGTGTTAATATAAGTTTGTTTTCAGATCTGCCTAAGATTTTATGGCTCACCCTAATTGGGGTATTGGGTCCATCTCCGTGTGTATTTCTAATGATTATAAACAATGATGTGATCTTAATCTCCCAGGAAATAATGTAGTTCCTGATCAACATTTAAACCATATTCTATAGTCTGTAACATCATGATCCACATGGCTACATGCCTTTTCGAGGACAATTCCCTGTTGCCTCCTCTGGGGTCCCTGGGCACATGATTGATCCCAAAAAACATAGCATTCCTGTGGTATCCCGGGTACGCAACATTGACGGGGTTCTCGCTAAGGTTAAAACAGAGCTGAGGTACTGGGCGGGGCTGCCCCTATCTCTATTTGGTCGCTCAGCAATATTCAAGATAATCTCTCTCCCTAAGCTCTTATATCAACTTCAGAATCATCCGTGTCCCATCCCGCAATTGTGGTTCAGACAGATCAATTCGATGCTAAGTGAGTTCCTGTGGGGCGGAGGGGCGGTCAGGCTGGCACTCCGCACATGTTTTCTCTCACATATTGTGGGTGTATCGCCGCTGCCGATGTACAATCATACTACGCGGCCTCCCTTCTACAAGTCCTTAATGATTGGTGGTATGGCCAGGGGAATGATCCGGCATATTACCTAGAGAGATGGCTACTGAGGGACACGTCGTTATATAAATACTTGTATGGCCGTGCCGATACTCGCGCCCTCCCTCCGGCTACTAATGTGGTATTGGCCATGTGGCGCCAGTCTCTTTGCCGCATTGGCTGGCAGAAGCTGCTCACCGGGGCGGCCCCACTGTGGTCTAATCGCATGCTCCCACAATTGCAACACCTCAAGGTTTTCATAGATGGGACCCGATTGGGATCTCCACACTGGGAGATGTTCTCCGTGGTCTCACTCTTAAATCCTTTTCTGACTTACAGGAAGAGTATTATATGCCGCATACCCAATTTTATTGATATCTACAGTTTCGATATGCACTTACCCCATATCTAAGAGATCTTACAGCCCTTCCTGAATTCAACCCACTTAAGGGGCGGCTTCTCATGGGGGATTTAGAGGAGCACAACATTTCCAACATATATCAAACATTGATTACTCACAGCGCGTCAACACTTGAATCTCTTCGAGAAACCTGGCAAACAGACATAGGACCCATTGACAATGATGACTGGAGGGAGGCTCTAGAGTCCCCCAGGTTGGCTGCCATCTCCTTGCGCCAACACCTTATACAGTTGAAATATTTGCACAGAGTGTACTACACAAGGGTACGACTTTATAGGGCGGGCCTCATTGCTTCCCCATGTCTGCGTTGTGGGGTGGAGGAAGCCACTTTCATCCACCCTGTGTGGACATGTCCAGTCTTGGACAGGTTCTGGAAGGGCGTTCATAGATGTCTGGGGGAAGTACTGGGGTGGGCAATACACTGCACACCACGGCTTGCATTACTACACATCACAGAGGACCTTGGGGGCAGCAGATATAAACGCCACCTACTGTTCCTGGGTTTGACTTAGGCCAAGCACGACATACCCCATGCGTAGAAGGCACAGTCCCCTCCCTTGCTGGGGGTCTGGAAGCGAGGTCTAGATTTCTGCATGGGATTGGAGAAACCAGTGTTTAAGGCCCGGGGTGCCCCCATAAACATACACGTATATGGCAACGATGGGCAGATTATAGGGGTATTGTCCTGATACCACCGACTTCACAGCCCGCGCTATTGGATTTGGAGGTTCAGCCTCACCTGTAGCATACTATGTGTATAAACCATTACTGAGTTGATGGAATGCATGATTGCGGGGTCAGTATCCAGGGACATGATCACATTCTCAAGATTCCTTTCCGTTTCTATTACTACTGCAGCCTGTTCTTTTATTTCTCCTTGGTTTCTTTTATTTTTCCTTCTTTTTCTTTGATTCCCGTTATCAAGGTACAAGACTGTTATTTTCTTATGTATGCCATATTGCATCCTGTTTCATATGCTTAAAATGGCTCTTCGAGCTTGCTGTTAGCAGACAAAAAAAAAAAATTAATAAAGTTTGTTTATTTAAAAAAACATAGCATTTTTGTGTTGTCCTTGTGACTGACACTCATTCATATGAACCACCACTGGATATCTGATTTCACCTACTTTTACCGCTCTCATACGCTTACTCACTCTGTCCTTGAGAGCTCAAATTGTGCTTCCTACGTACAAATGGTCACACTTACATACAATGATATATACCACAACCTTTGCATATGACATGTGCGGTTCATGCGTATACTATATTCTTTTATATTTTTGTCTCTAAAAACCTTTAGTTTTGTCCTTAGCTCACATACATATTGCACAATTACCACATTTGTAAAATCCCAATGTTTGTTGTGTAAACAAATTATCCTGCCGTTGTTGTCTGGGATAGCTGGGACTTATTAGGGCCCTCGATGTGCGACCTCTACGGAATGTGACACTTGGCCTCACAGGTACAAAGTCTTCCAGCATTTTATCTGCCCGTAACACATGCCAGTGTTTCCTCAGACACTTGTGGTATCAATAGGATAACCCACTATAGTCAGTAATATGATGTACCTGTTTAGATTTGTCTCTCATATCGTTATGTGTATCCAATGTGTATTTCCTATCTATTCCTGCAATTCTTTTTTTTGCAGTTCTTATCACTCTCATACTGTAACCACTTTTTATAAATCTTCTCTCCATGTCTTGTATGTACTTTTGGAATTTGTGCTCCTCACTGTAATTCCGTCTAGCCCTCATCATCTCCCCAAAAAGTATGGTATTAATTTGACAGCTAGGGTGTCAACTGGAAGAACGTAGGGTGTTGATTTGATGTTGGTTTACGATAGAGCTTAAGATGCATCTTGTCCCATTTAACATATAACTCCACATCCAGGAATTCAATCTTTTTCTTATTGCATTTAGATGTGAACCTTATATTAACATCATTCTGATTCAAGTATGGTATGAATTGTTTCAATTGTATCTCACTGCCCATCCATATCATGAGGCAGTCGTCGATGTAATGACCCCAGTATAATATGTGTTCAATCCACTGAGCACCGCTCTGGCCCCAGTTATACCCCTCCTCAAACACCCCCATAAAGTGTTTTGCTGAAGAAGGGGTAAACCTCGAACCCATCTCGGTGCCCTGTAGTTGTCTCTACCATGAATTATCAAACAGGAACACATTGTTCTCCAGAATCACTTCTGTCATAGATATCAACATATGCATGTGTTCCAAAAGTGCCACTGGTCTTGTATTCAGTATGCGAATCAATGCAAGTATATCCTTATCATATATAATACTGGTATAAAGAGACACCACATCTAAAGTTACCATTCATATTCCAGGTTCCCATTGTATGTCATTTAACAGAGTTAAAACATGTTTAGTATCACGAATATGTGATGGTAAGTTTGCAACAAATGGTTGTAAAGATAAATCTACATAGTCCGAGAGTCTCTCTGTTGGCCCACTGATACCAGATATGATGGGCCTCCCTGGGGAAAAGGTAGATTCCTTATGAATCTTTGGGAGTGTGTACAGGCATGGATGTCTACGATGGTCTATTCGTAAATAGTGGCATTCGTCTATAGTTAAGAGACAGTTGTCATACCAATATTTTAGCTTGCTGTTGATTTTTTTGGTTAATTCAAACATTGGGTTACTATCCAATTTTTCATAGCAAGAGGCATTGCTAAGTTGGGAATAACTTTCTTGATTATAGTCAAGGCGGTTCATTATAACAATATTGCCTCCTTTATCAGCCTCTCTTATTATCAGGTCATTGTTTTCTTTGTATGCTTTAAGTGCTATATGTTCACCTGTACTTCAATTGGCATTACATTTACTCCGTCTTCATAGTTTGTCTATATTCCATTTGTCAAGGTCTCCACTGACCAATCTGTAGAACATATCAATGTTGTTACCGCTAGCTAACTGTGGCGTCCACCAAGATTTGTTTTTAAGCGTGTGTTTAGAGGCTTGTGTCAATTGTATAACTTTTTTGGTTTAAGAGATGCAGGGATGACATCCTTCCTCTTTTGAGCACCGCACAAACTGACATTTAAGTATTAATATTTGTGCACTGTGTCCTGAGCGCCGAATTCCCTTATTCTCCCCTCAGCTGGTAACTAATGTCATTTTGATGTTAAGTAGGCAAAGAGGACATCTGTGCATCGGTTTGAAGTCAACGCACATTAAGTAAGTGAGTACCAAATTAAGGTATCACTGCTGCATTACAAACGGTGTTGGTGGAAACATGTGGATCAGCCCCTTCAAAAAATGCAACATAATCGGTGATTTGGTTAGGGGTGACGAATCAGACAAACGTAAAAAGGCCAAAAAGTAACCTATAACTGTTGCCATAGCAAAGCCTCACTGCGCTACGAACAAGCAAAAGAAGAGAACGTCTGATAACTGTGCATGTAGGGTTTGGTTGGTCTAGGAGGAGCACCAGACAACAAACTTCTCCACCGTCTGGCATAAACAGACTTGGTAGATAGCTGCCTGGCTGCCAAAATGCCACCAACAAGTTTGAGGGAAAGGTCAAAAACCATCAACTGTCACTCCTCAATCTCCACGCACGGAGGTGTAGTGTGTGCTGGCTCGGATATTGAACTCAGCCCTGCTGCTGTGACAAGACGTCTTCCAGAAGGGGCAGCAGAACCGAAGAACATGTACTCATGGGCAGAAGTTCTGAGTACCACACTTTCCTCCACCAGTCCGGGGGCCACTAATATGACTTGGGTCCGGTCTTTTCTGATCTTTTTCAGCACTTTAGTTGTCTGTGAAAACTTGTACCCATTCCCTCTTGAGGGTCATAAGGAATGCTTTGAGTGCCAAACGAATTGCTCACAATTCCAATAAATTTATGCGGAGGCGAGCTTCCGCCTGAGAGCAGAGTCCTCAGGTTTCCACCTCTCCCAGATGACCGCCCCAACCCAACAGCGATGCATCCATCACAACTGTTAGCTGTGGGTGGGATAGGGATAGGGAGAGGAGTCTGTCCCCGTTCCCATCGTGGTCGAGCAGCCACCACTGAAGGTATTTTGCCATCTCATTAGAAATATGGATGGAGTCTGACAATTTGCCTTTGTGCTGAGCCCACTGCGATTTCAGATCCCACTTCAGGGTCGCATGTGCCACCTGGCGTGGTCCACGAGTAGGATGCACAAGGCTAAGAGGCCCAGAAGCCTCAGAGCTGCTCACACTGAGACAAAAGTCAAAGGATGAAACATCGGGATCATATACCGAATGTCCTGGACTCGTTGAGGGGAGGGGATGGCTCGAAAGACCACCATATCCAGGATGGCTCCATTGAAGTGAAGACATTGTGAAGGAGTCAGGTGTGACTTTGGCACATTGATGAAAAAACCCAGCAATGTCAACAGGCCGGCCGTGGTCTGGCGGTGGTTCACAATTGTTTGAGACGAGCCCGCCTTCGGTAGCCAGTTGTCGAGGTATGGGAATTCTGGTATCCCATATTTGAAAATGAGCTGCAACCACCACCATCACCTTTGTGAACACCCTATGGTGCACTAGTAAGGCCGAAGGGAAGAATGGGGAACTGTCAGTGCTCTTGGCCTACCTGAACCCGCAGGTAAAGCCTGTGGGATTGCAAGACAGGGCTGTGAAAATATGTCCAGTGCTCACATCTGCACTTCTGGATCATGGGCAGAAAGAACCTGGGCCAAGGTTAGCATCTTGAACTAGTCCTTCCAAAAGAAGAAGTTCAGAGGGCGAAGGTCTTGCATAGGGTGAAGGCCTCCATTCTTTGTCGTCACCAGAAAGTAACAAGAGTAGCAACCAGTCCCAATCTCTGATGGTAACATCCTATCTATTGCTTCCTTGGCCAAGAGAGCTTGAACCTCTACACAGAGTATGGACAAGTGGTGCAGATGGCATGTCCCAGGTGGTAGGACAGAAAGGGTAGGGAGTTTCCATTTTGCATGATGTGGAACACCCATTGATCGCTCGTGAGGCTCCTTCAGCCGGGGAGGTGAAAGGAGATGTGACCTCCTACTGGGTGATCGCGTGCTGCTGTTGACGAAGTGGTTTTGCGGCGGCTGCGGAAGAGGTCTGGGGTTTGGGTAGCTCAGTGCCCGTGGGGACCTAGAAGCTGTCGGCTTGTTTCCTGGCCTCAACCTCTAAAGGGCTGGGAGGTCTGTTGCTGCTGAGGCGCATATTGTCTGTGCATTTACTAGTAGCAAACACAAGGAGATGATGGACGGAGCGCTGAAACTTTTCAGACACTCACCCCCAGTCTCAGATCTGGGTTGAATCCATCATCGTTCTTTAGCTCACTTAGCCACCTCAGTTCAGACCCAGCCATATGCAAATCAGTCTTGATCCTGTGCCTCATCGGAACAGTCCAGCCCGAACTGCCAAGCCAAGTCTTCACTGAGCCAGAAACAAGCATACTGGGACCGGTTTCGGAGTAACACCCCTCATCAGCCAGGCTAGCCTGAATCCAGTGGCAAAGTGAGGAAGGGACCCACGTCAGGGCATACCCTGCCAACTTAGGGCGAACAAAGCAAACACAAGGAGATGATGGACGGAGCGCTGAAACTTTTCAGACACTCAGCCCCAGTCACAGATCTGGGTTGAATCCATCATCATTCTTTAGCTCACTTCGCCACCTCAGTTCAGACCCAGCCATATGCAAATCAGTCTTGACCCTGTGCCTCATGGGAAAAGTCCAGGCCGAACTGCCAAGCCAGGTCTTCTCTGAACTGGAAACAAGCATCCTGGGACCGGTTTCGGGGTAACACCCCTCATCAGCCAGGCTAGCCTGAATCCAGTGGCAAAGTGAGCAAGGGACCCACGTCTGGGCATACCCTGCCAACTTAGCTACTAGTAGCCCCTACCAAAGCCTCAAAAGGGGCACTGCTGCTGGGAGAACTGCCAGAGCTAAACCCAGACAGCGGGTAGTGGCTTTACTCTCTCTAAATTGTTTAAGGGCTGAGTACGCTTTAGCTACTAACAGCCTAGAGCTGTCGAAGTGCATATCCACGAGGGACTGTTGTAGGTCAGATGGGAAGCCCGTAGAGCATATCCAGACATAGCACCTAAGCATCACACTTGTACCAACTGCCCTACCAGGCAGTTAGTTGTGTCCAGACCAGATCTAATTGAGCATTTCCCAGTGTCCTGTCTGTCCAAAATGAGCCTTCCTAAGGTTATGCGAGGTCCTCTGGGACAGCTGGTAAGATGTCCATCACTTTGTCCCATAAACCATGCAAAGTCCTGCCCAGGAGGCATGTCTTGCTCACTGACCAAAGGGTAAGGCTGGGCGAAGGAACATCTGTTTCACGAATGTCTCCAACCTTTTGAATTTCTTGTCAGGCAGGATTGTGGTAAATGTATTGGGCTTCAGGCAGCTGGTAGATGCATGCACCACCAAGCTCTTGAAAGTCTGGGTCTCCAGGAGTAGGCCTGTGTCTCCTCGCCACTTGTCTATTGACGGGGGGACAATATCCTTGCTTGGGCCAGGTGTCCACAAGAATATCACTCAAGGCTTCATTAAAGGGGAGTAGAGGCTCCTGGCTGTACTGAGATGGGTTGAGTACATCTGTCAGCACATTGGTTTTGACATCTTGGGTGGACAAAGTAAGATCAAGCTCTTCAGCTTCCCGTCGAATGAGTCTTGCAAAGGAGGCAGACTCCTCAGTGGCCATAGGGTTAGGTGAGGAGAGCCCAATGCCTGGTCAGGAGTCCAGACCACTGGCATCTTGGAGGTCGAATAAGTTGCCACTGTCATCATATTGGTTGTCAACATCATAATCAGTTCCCCATCATCATAGTGTGGGGAATGGGTATCAGGCTCAGAATGGGCATATTGTTGAGATCTGGGTGGTAGGGCTTGGTTCTCTGAGTCCTTTCGACAACCATCTCTGTATCCGGTGATGTCGTTATCGGCATCAACACTCGAGCTGATGCATCAGTCATGACGTTGAGGGTGGAATCATGAGTGGCGTTGAGGCCAGAGTCGACGGCGCCAATCCTGTGGAAGGAGTCAGCATTCATGCGAGGTCAATGGGCATGGTCGGCGTCGAGGGAGAAACTACTGATGGAACCGATTAGAGGACCTCTAAGATCTGTGGTGCCCGTAGGCTCTCCAGAGGGATCTGGTGTGGCACCAAAAATCTCATCCCTAACAACTCTTAGTTGCTGGAGTTGTTGTGACGTGACTGTCCATTCAGGGAAGTGTTGAATCGGGACTAGCGTCGGAATCGGTTCCTCATGAGGGGAACAACTCCATGGCCTAGAGATGTCAGTTGTGCCATGCGACTCTGAGTCATGAGAGTGTTAGGATGAGGGAGGCCCATGTTTTAAATTTTTATGTTTCTTGTGGGACATTTTAGACTTACCTGAAGTCTATGACCTCGATAATGACTGGTCATGGAAGTGGGAGCGCGTCTACGCCCTCAACCGGGACCATCGGACCAACAAATTTGACAATGAGCGCTTCTTGGATTGACAAAGTTTGTTCGACAGTGAGCTTTGCCTAGCAGTCACGGTTGGCCTTCTTGTTCATCATAGCACAACATGGGTACAACGGCAAGTTGTGTTTTCCGCTCAGACACCATAAGCAGACATTGTAGAAACCCCTCACCAACACCTGTCAGTTGAAGTCGCAGCACGGCTTAAAACCTGTAGTTTTATATGGTGACGATGTCTGCCCACTTGAGATTTATAGAGAGAAAAACATCTGTCAGATAGGACAGAACTCAAGCTCTGGATCCAAATCAATAGCCACAGAAAGAAAGGAACTGATGTCAATGCCCAGAGGTGGCCCAGGTATAGTGGCCCCAACATCATATCTGGAGTGCAGGATGGACCCAATGCCATCTGTCTACAAAAGTTTCTGGATCTAGTCTGATGCCTGGGGAAAATCACAAGTTGAAGAATCTGCGGCTAGCAGCCTCTATCAGAAAAGGTTAACAGTCTATTCCTTGTAATACAAATTGCATCGGCAGTCCAGTATAGGTAGCCCCAACTGTAAGCACTTCCTCTTTGCAGCTATAGCAGAAGATAAATGCTCTTTCAGGCTTTTATTGAACATATCACTGTTTTTTAAATTGAGCTAGTCTCTTTCCTTAATGATTATACATATTTGTCACTGACAGAGTACACTTTTGCTCAGTGTCATTTAGAGCCAGACATGTGCTCCAACTATGGATAAGCAGGCCAAAAGTGTCATTGTATTGAGGGGAGCTTGAAGAGCTGGATGAAGGCTGGATGTGTGCTATTATTGTTATTTTGTATGTGCAGCAATGCAGAGGACATTCTGTGCATGTATGATGGTTCCATGTGTGAAGGCCAGAAATGTAATCAGATCATGGTGCAGCAAACAAACAGAGAAGAGGAAATTATATTTAACTAGATAATCATTGATCAAACAGAAGTCAGATCTACTTGACCAAAGGCTTGTCACAGTTGGTCAAACGTTGACTATAACAAGAGGACTGTGTGACAAGATGTCAATAATGAGAGGAGGCAGATGCAGCTTATATCGCAACTACAGAAACTGACAAAGCCAATAACAGAAGGTACTCAGCTGACGTCATGGGAGGGATGTTCGCTGGATGTATTCAATCTGAAAAAACAGTCAGCCAAGTATTTACTAGGGGAGACAGGCAGGTAAAATATCTCAAAGCAGTGCATAGACAGTATGTTTCTGCATATTGAGGCAGTTCACTGAATGACCCAGCTTCAGGAAAGAGAAAAGAATGTGTGGACGCCAGAATTTTCGTTTGGGGACTACAAGCCCCACAGTCACTCTCGGGACTGTGGAGGAGGAGCAGAGGTGATTAACCGCAATGATACTGAGCTATAAAGTGCTGCTGCCTGCCCCACTGCACAGGACGCTAGAATCTTCGTATGGGGACTCCTTGCCCCACAATCACACTCAAGACTGTGGTGGTGGAGGTGGGCCCTGTGATATCTGGTTTCCCTTTATGTATCGTGGTTGTCCTGGTAATTTTTGCCTGGGACCTGGGGGGGAGTTCTGGAATGTATAACTGGCAGTTAGCCAGATGGAGTTGAGCTGGGCATAGGGCAGACGTGCCTTCCTGCTCTTCTATAATAAATCCTTTAGACTTACCTGAGCGTCCTGTCGCTATTGGAGGTTACACTACAGATTTGGGATCCGAACCCACACGTGGAAAGCACCATGGATTAGCAGGGAGTTCTGGAATGTATAACTGGCAGTTAGCCAGATGGAGTTGAGCTGGAAGTAGAGCAGATGTGCCTGCCTGCTCTTCTATAATAAATCCTTCAGACTTACCTGAGCGTCCTGTCATTGTTGGAGGGGGCACTACAGATTTGGCAACGAGGATGGGATTCGGACCCACGCGTGCAAAGCACCATGGATTAGCAGGGAGTTCTGGAATGTATAACTGGCAGTTAGCCAGATGGAGTTGAGCTGGACATAGGGCAGACGTGCCTGCCTGCTCTTCTATAATAAATACTTCAGGCTTACCTGAGGGTCCTGTCATTATTGGAGGGGACACTACAGATTTGGCGACGAGGATGGGATTCGGACCCACGCGTGCAAAGCACCATGGATTAGCAGGGAGTTCTAGAATGTATAACTGGCAGTTAGCCAGATGGAGTTGAGCTGGACATAGAGCAGACGTGCCTGCCTGCTCTTCTATAATAAATACTTCAGGCTTACCTGAGGGTCCTGTCGTTGTTGGAGGGGGCACTACAGACCCTAGTGCTCCTGTGCTATAAGTAGCTATTGTCTGCCCGCTACCTGCAATATTTGGGGAATAATAGATAAAACAGATAAAACACCTTTCCTCCGCTGTAAAACCAGAGATAGACTAATTCTCCGTAAAGATAAATCTAAAATGCTCTTTCCAATCTGGTCACTAAAACGAACTAAAGACTTCAGCATACCAAGGATGTAACAATGAAGAGAAAAACTATTTCCCGGGACAGAACTGACATCTCCTTGATGGAAGCAACAAGTCTGACGCAGCTACTCGATCTCTGAGCACCTGGTAAGAGAATGCAGGTAGTGGGTAATCCTCCCTTACCCGTCCCAATTGTGAGTGGAAGGGCTTGAAATGTGACACCCTGCCTCCCCGTCCTGGAAGACCAGATCTGTCAACATGATCACAAAAATATTTAGATTAAACGAGGGCATGAATCCGATTTACAATCTATGACAGGGACCAATTAATTAGAAACTGCAATTTACATTTATTAATTAAAAGAAACATAAATCTTAATAACCTCATATTCTTCCTGACCATTAATTAACAGAGGCAAAGGCCTTGTTTTATCTTTCCTTGAAAAATCTGGTTTTATAAAAGGGTATATGAATCTTCCATGTAGGAGCAAAATGTGATCTGAGAGTAATGAGATTAATAATATGGTAGGAAGTCCATAGTATTTCGGACTCAGTTTAGATAAGTGAATAGAAGATGGAAGATGATTAGAAAATAGCAAAACTTTGTCACCCACTTGATACTTACTGTAGTAAAGTTTATTGATGCTCAATTATTTAAAATCATTACATCTCAGCCGAGAAACAGAAAGGGTGGAGCAGGTAAAAGCAGAATAAAAACATACAATAGCAGAGCATGATAAGAAACACTATAATGCGATTAAGGAATGTCCATACCCTTAAAGTGCGGCCTGATGAGCGCAGTCTATTAAAATCCAAAAGTGATTCCTGCTTTCAATAATAAACCCTAATATTTTTTTTTTCCTCAAGCGAACTTGTAATTAATAGAGTAGCGATGAGCTACTTTAAAGTGCATGCTGCTTTGTAGTTCCTTACTGGTGGGGTGGGTCTCTGAGGGGTATGATCCAGAGAGGTCAGGCGTGGATGCCCAGGATATCAATGGCATTTTTAATTGTCTGTTGCCGCTTTCCTTCCTTTATGTGAACCAAGGCTCTTACCGGTATTGGAAGATGGAAGATGCTTAGAAAATAGCCAAACTTTGTCTCCTACTTGATACTTAGGAGATGGCCTCTTGTGTTTGTCGATATGCCTGCACTGGTTTTGTTGATCTTTCTCCAAATTTATTTAGTGTTGCTTATTGTTTAGTTTAGTATACATATGTAGCAAGGTGCGGTATTATGTGGTGATGCTGGTTTGGCTTCACCATGTAAAACTATCACAAAGCTCAAAGATGGTCCTTGGATCCACACTAATACATTTAGCTCAGTCCTGGTAGTGTGGCAAAGAGCAGTCAGGCTTTACTAGAGGAACACGTGTTAAGCATTTCAGAGTATCAGCATGGACAATAAGCAATTGACATGACTCAAAGAAATCCAACACAATTTATAAAAGTAAATCAGATTTTTATCTTAATTTAGACATCAAGATAAACGATATCAGATACATATAATCGGAATTATGGATTTTAGAAGCGATGGAAAATCAATGCTAAATAATACAGTGAAACTTTATCAATGTGGTTAATGGTAAAAACTCCTAGTGACAATCGGTCACTTGTAGGTCGAGTTGCGTGACCCCATGGGGGGTAAAGGTGATGCGCCCACCACGAAAGTCAGTTCAATTTTACCTGGCCCGTGGAGCCCAGATTCAGGGTTGTCCTGGCTGTCCCTGATGCTGAACAGGAGCCGCGGGAAATCTTCTTTTACCGCTTTCACGGTGCTGCATGGAACAAGATGCAAAAACACAACAACGGGGCAGCCGCTGATGTCAGATGAATGCCGGATGGAGTTCCCTCTAGGTGCAATGTCGAGTGCAGTGGTCGGTTGCCAGACTAGTAACCAACAAGCCCTGGAAGCGGTAAGAAGAGCTGATGCTTACTTAGACGTTCGGTGGTCCCAGGGAACACGGTGGCTGCCTGTAACTTCAGGGAAGGCAGGACTACAGTTCCAACAATGCACTAGACCATCTGGAATTGGGCGAGCCCTCAGATACCCCGATGGCCAGCGATTCTTTGGATCCGGAGTGTTGTTTTACTTGCAGTTTGCATGGTACTAGTAGCACTAGTCCAGAGGAGTCTAAAGGCTCTCACAGGTCCCTCTGTCTGGGGGACCCTAGAGTTAGCCTAGGATGAGTCTCAATCAGGCAGTTCCAGGAGCATTGCCACAGGAACAGAGTATCCCTCTTTTGCTTTGTGCAAGTCCTGTTGTCGCAGACACGGGTCTCTTCATTGTCCTTTTTGATGCCGGTTGTTGAGAACTGAGGTTCTGGTGTGAGGGGTGGCCCTTAAATCCTAGATTTAGGGATGTTAGGGGTGTGGGTGCCAGTGGCCAATGGGCTACTAGACCCAGCTGCTAATCCGCCCCTGAAATTACCATATCCAGGGGTGTAGGACACCTTTTCTACCTAGAACCCACTATTTCTACCACTTTTAAAAATGGCAGAAGTGTTCCTCGGCTGTACAGACTAGGCTGCCCACCCTAGAGCAGCCTGGTCTGTACAACGGAGGAACACTGCTGCCATTTTTAAAGTTGTGGCTAGCCTTCTGGGGGTGTACACCTCATGACTATCTAATGTTCTCACCTGCCAGGGTGCAAATGTGCCTGGGGGTAGGGGGGTGGCTGTTTCTTCCTTTGGGAGGCAGCCTGGGTACATATCAGAGGCAGTGTAGCCTTTGAAACTCACTACCTTGATGTGCCACTTCACTAGCGGGAGGGGGAGTGACCTCCTTCCTGCTCAGGCCTTTGTTCCTGACTCCTGGGAGTGTTCACACTGCCTGGCAGGAGGTCAGAATCCTGTCTCGACGGCAGCAAGTGTGGGCTGTCAGCCAGAGCATAGGAAAGCTGAGGCACCCAGGTGGACAACCTCTAAGGTAGCCACCTGGGTGCATTCCACATCGCCCCTGGCATGAGATTCATGTCAAGGGTGAGAAGGCACGTTGTTTGATCCCAAACATGACATATTTTGGCGGTACCATAATGGAACTGTCAACCTCAGGTTTTCCTGGGTGCCAGCCCTTGTTATCCTATGGACCATCTATCACTTATAGTGTCCTTTAATGGTAATGGGCACTATAGGGGCAAAAAAGCTTGCACTTACATGTCCACGTCTTTAATATAAAGCAACCTGCCTCCTGGGCGTTAGGAGACCTTCCTTAGCAGTGACTTATATATATTAAAAGACAGTGCATTGACTCTGCCACACATGGTGAGGGCAGAGTCGAGTTCGAGCTGTTTGCACTGCTCCTGCAGTCTGCAATGGCAGGCCTGCTGTCAGTAGTTTGCTTTGGTCACTCAGGGTGGCACAAACACTGCTGAACCCCCTGGGGACCTTTTTACTACCCATGCCCTGGGTACCACTGGTACCGTATACTAGGGACTTAGAAAGAGGGTAAAGTCCTTATCAATTGGGGTTGCCAATTTGCTCATATCAGCTTTGGGGAAAGAGCACTGGCACTGGGGCCTGGTTAGCAGGCTCCAGTGCACTGTCAGAGTCGAAAACCAGCATGGTGGCAAAAAGTGGGGGGCATCTGCAAAAAGGCCTGTTTTCTTACAGCGTACCACAGGCTCAACATCTCAACAGAAATATCTGGAAAGGCAAATCCAAAAAATAATTTGGGATAAAACCCATAGGTAGCAAATATGGAATGTAACCCAAAGAAGAATGTAGACTTCATTGTTATATGTACAGTTGGCTGTGGCAAGCAATGATTTCCAGTTAGATTGATTAGCCTTAATGAAACATGATAAGTTTTAAGAGTTTGGTTAGACCTTTTGTTCTGACATTTTTTTTATTTTTTTATTTGACTTTTATTAACATACAAAAATACATGCGTTCCTTTTAGCATAGTGAAGAGAAAAGAAAGACATCATGGAGTACATTGTTTGCTGCCTATCCCATACAGTATACATTACATAAAAAGGGTAAACCCACTGATACTGGGACCTGGGTAATAAGCAGTACAATAGGAGATGATCCCAGTATACAATAATTCAGCAATGAACAAAATGAACATATATTGCCAACAATCATATAAAGAATCAAAATGCAAGAATGAAATGAAACAGTGTTATTTAATCACACTGTCACCTTATATTATATATACATCATAACATGTACTCACATTGGTATGCAAGTGCCCAAGGGAAAAGAGGGGTGTGGGGTGATTGGAGTGAGAATAGTGTGATATAGAAAGATAGGGTTAATGTGCCAGAAGCATATTCATTATTCAACAATACAAAACAGTAGCTCCTTATTTTCGCACAAAATCGCAAAAGTCTACATCAATCTCTTTCGCCATGCATATAGGACAAAAAACACAGTAAAACAATCTCTGTTGTTTAATATGCTGGCTCAAACAAGTAGTGTCGACATTTCGACCCCGGAGATCTGTAGGTTCATTAACACCTTACGGTGGGGTCTTCCTCAGGACAGGGAGAGGGAAATAGGCACCTAAGGGTAAGTATGATAATAGGCATTAACCTCATAGGAAATGACAGAGAACATCGGTAATAAGACATGGGCCAGAAATCCCTATATTTACCATATAAAGCCTTATTAAAAAGGCCGGTCTTGATAGCATATTGGGCACGGGGCTCCAGTATCACGAGAGCGGAATAACTGCACCTGCAAAAGTAAGGTGTAGTTTAACAGCGGCCCGCCCAAATAATGTGGGCACCGGGCCCGTGTGTAAACCAGGAATGAATCCTAACAGTCATTAATCGGGTAGACTTGAACTTACGCTCATCCAATTATATCGATATCTCATCAATCCTATTTGGCGGTCAAAACCATGTCAATCCGCTATGACCTCATAATTCCAAATCTAAAAACTAAAGAGAAATCAAAACTGTATCCATAACTAAACAGGACCCTAGAGTTAAAAACTATCAACCACCTGACCCCAAAACTGTGACAAGGGTTACCTGCTAGCGCCACAAACGTTGCGGTGTGCCAGGGGGCCTTGAATCTGGGGAAAACAGGGGAGATAAGGCACGAGTCATAAATGCCCCCGCATCGTAACTAAACGGCTCAAAATCACAGGAGTCTTAATAAACTCACCGCTCCTCTCTGCGGCACCGATGCTTCGGCCCAGCGTGGCAGCGTCTATGGTCAGAGGAGAGAGCGTTTCAGCCAAGGGAAAAGAAACGCAGAATGCGCTCATAGAAGTCATGAGAATAGTAACATTGTATCGAGCGGAAAATGCTTACCGCTCCACGTCCGATCGAATCTAAAGCGGAGAGTTGGGAACTGGGGCGGGTGCTCTACAGCCTTTAAATTGGCGCGTGCGTTAGAAAAAAGTCATGAGTATAACGTGCCGAAGGCAGCAGCTGGATGCTGACAAAACCGCATCTACGTCTGCCCTTGGTTGCAATGGAAAGCAACAATAGACTAACCCTTAGTCGAACAATTGGAAAAGCAGGTAAAACATCTTGTAATTCAAAAAAAAGGTTTAAATCAAAGGTTATGTGGGATGTGAATACTGAAAAACCAGTGTTCACTGTTCTTGTAGTTTAAGGGTAACAGATGGTCAATACAGGTTATACAATTCCCAATTCTGGTCACCCACACAGGGGCGCCACTCATAGGCATACACATTATGTCATAAGGTTTCTGCACATACAGAGCTATGCACAGGATATTAGGACCTTGGAATATAGTGGTGAGCCAACTATAGACCTTAGCACCCAAAACCCCAACCCAACTAGCCTTAGCGTCCCATTAGCACTAATGTACCAATGATTAGACAACCAAGAACACGGTATCTCTCTCTCACTCAGGACTTGCAGAGGCAAGAACACTCTTTCGTCACACTCGTACCTGTCCACAACATGCGTAAGAAGAGACACTGTATAGTTCAATATATTTATTTCAACTTACGTGCTCTAAGATACAGTACACGTGTCAGTACTAATAGCATAATACATATGAATAATATAATCAGCATAGTTACTACTCCATAGAATACGAACGGGGAAAGCATCTCATAAAGCAGTGGAGATATGTCTAACTAACATTACCACCCTCCCCGTGCTGGAAGCCAGCTTATTATGATAATAGAAGACCTTTGGGCTTTGACTAGCGAACCCCCATACCTCAGTCTCTAGATGCAAAACTACATCAGCAGACAATCACAGCTCTTCTCTCTGGAAAGTTCGTCTCCAAGTGCTCTCTAGAGCAGGCGACCGCATTATTAAAAGCACACTATTTCCTCAATGGCAGCTGTACATGGTGTTATGTCTAGGTGCGAGGGACGGGCCAAATCAGTAGGAACCAGGGATTTGTTATTCGACCTTGTAACTGTTGTTCAGACTGAGCCCAAAAAGGGAATAGGAGAAAAGGTAAGAAACAGAGAATGCAGACAGTTGTAAAATAACTTGGCAGTAGCAGAGGGCGACAGAACAACAGTTTAAGAGTAACGTGCGCAAAAGTCATCATGGCAGCCAGGCCTGCGCCAACGTAGCCAGGCAGGCCATGAGCCACAAGACACCCTCCCCTGGACAGTCCATCGAAAATGCAGACAGAGTTCCAAACACCTGAGCAGAAACGAGGCAATCCACCGACAGTGAACGGCAAATTAATCCAAAAACGTGGAAAAGCAGAAAAAGCTATACCGTCCAAGAGGACATCATTGGAATCGTCAAAAAACATAGACGCCATCCAGTCCAACAGCTCAAAGCTGCATGAATGTTCCTCAGAGGATGGAGCATCTAGAAGCAATGCGGGACAGCTTGCGTGATATTCAATATAACTTTGTTGTAGGAGATTCTGAGCAGCCGCCCAGATATCCCATTGTGCCAAAATCCCCAGTGCAGCCGCACGCATCATAAAGCCAGCAGCGGAACAGTCCCGTTCATGGGCCTCTAAGGGACCCACCAACTGGACAAAATCCGGAACAGACAATGACGAATTGGAGAGGCAATAATCCATGGTCCATGTGAACGGACATCGGATGCAAGACATCACAGGTTGCACGCAAGTGAAATACGCAAAGCGAAAAGAAAGGGTGTAGGACACACTGATAGTTGCCAAGGGCAGAACATCGAAGCCAACCAGAAGTCGCTCACGGAGCAGTTGGAGGCGTTCGGGATCGAGAAGGGCCCAGTGGTGTGCAGCCATTGCGCAGAAAACAGACCAACAGCAAGCCACCAGAGCGAGGATTAATGGGAAGCCACCAAAGACGCTAGAAAAAATAGAATGTATGAATGCCGGTATCACACCGAAAATAGTTTGGAAGGTGGACACCAGGCCAGACCCCACAAGTTTAAAAAAGTGCACCAGACCCTCGGTGTTTGATGCATTAAAAATACGATGAATCAACTCCCCGAAATGTTGGGGGAGGTCAGTGTTCAAAAGGGCCTGTATTTCACTGTGGGTACTAGCCACCTGGAGAATGAATGTCTCCCGGGCGGATGTGAGCATAACCTCCTTATTCAATAATAGGGCCTTTATTCTGCTCAACTTATTGAAATCTGCCTCCATGGTAGGAATGGAAGGCCAAATAGAGTTATCAACGATGTCGTGAGGGGGAGGAAAAGCACATTCTTGCAGCAGACAACTCTGTGTGAGACCGTAACAATATACGGAATGCCAGCTTGTAGGCCACAACAGTCTTCATTATTTAAAAGCAAATAGCTACCGTTAGTAAGCAAAGTAAAAGTAGGAGAAATAGCAGGAGCAGGAATACCCTTTAGCACACATGCCAGATTTGGAACTGAAACACTACAAGCCCCGTGCAATTTAATATGTTTACAAATAAGCGAATGACCCACAGTTGAATCACAAGACTCCCCCGTGAGAAACACTTCCTTGCCATCTCTAAGGCATTTATACATGAAAGGCAAGGACCAAAGTTCATGCAGGAAAGCACTACCCAAAGGCTGGAAACGGCCCACAGGATAATGTTTCATACACAAGCTAAATTCAAACAGGGAAAAAGGTAAAGCTATAACCCCATGAACTAGCCACACCGCAGAATCTAGTTCCGCTACAGAGAATGGTAAAGGATCCACTTTCTCGATATGTAACAAAGTGTAAGATGCATCTTTCATGGACATGAACTGCTGTTTGTCAGTCAGATTAAAAGGCAGAAAAAGGGCAGTGGTGTTTAACAAATTCCAAGGAACTTTACCTAACTTAAGGGTTTGCAAAGTCCAGGCAAACTGCATCACTGAACGCAATTGATTCTGACCATGATACAACATAGAGACATCATCCTGCACAATATCAACAACAGAGGATACAATATTCTCTAATGTGTAAATGCGGGAAGACAGGGTATTTATACTATTGTCAACAACAGCAAGCACCTTTTCCAAATTTGCCTGGTCTATTTCCCTAAGACGGGAAGCAGCTTCCATTTGTGACAGCTTCCAGAGTTCATTATAAGCTTCATAAATGAATCTCTTCGGTCGGGGACCACGAGGTCCCAAGATAAAATCGGACAAATCAATAGTGCCTGAAAGGAGGGACAAATGTTTCTTAACAGAGTCTAAAGACGAATGTTGTAGCCATTGTTTACATAATTTACCAACTGAATACGTGGTAACAGTACGAGTTTCAGTAAACCTTGGATCAGGCTTGTCCTGTATGTAGCCAGGAACGGTGCCATGGAAACGCAGCTGGCACGCATTCGATGATATGGGCCATGCCAACCAGGGTGACTGTATCAGTGCAGAAACGTTAAAAGAATTATTTTGGAACTGAGCCTGTAACTGTAAAAGGGACATATTAAATCGTAAACTGTCATTTGGCGAACTCGACAAGAATGGGATGGCTGGCGTGTTTAGTTGTTTAACGGAAGACAACCCCCAACACGTGGTCTGATAAATGGAAGCATTCAAAAACATAATTTGGGCTGGGATAAGGCAAGCGCGGTGCAACGCCTCAGTGCCTTGCACCTGCCATGGCTTCGAACCCCAGATTGATTTTAAATCTACTGTGTCTTTCCAATACTCATAACCACCCACCGCCAAGGCGCTCAAAAAGGAACCCGAATAAAGTAATTTAGTGTGGGTCAACATTATTTTTTGAGTCAATGGGGTTCTTAATTTAAAATAATAGGACCCAGGGTTCGATCTATTGAAATCAGTAAAATAGGTGAATTTATTTCGAAGAGTCTGGGAACTACCTGGTATGGGGTTTGGACAATGTTCCCATTGGGTGTAAGTAACAGGGCTACGTAGTGCACTCGGTTTGTGGAGAAAATGATTGCCCCAATGCTGGTAGCAATACAAATCGGCATAATTCTCAGAATTCATATACAAGTCCTCAGCATTAAAGGAAGCATAATATTTTAAGTCAGCAAACAATGCTTCAACGGCATGCACATCCCAATCATCAGAATGAATATTACTTTTTACTACATCACCCATTGAGACTCGAAGGACATTTGGTACATTAATAATTTCCGTCGGGCCATGGATTTGAAAGTTTACCGCATCCCATACGATGCCATCTGCAACTGGAAACGCTGAAATGTTCACAAATGTGTGGTCACGCTTCATGATGTGTGAAGAGGAATGTGGAGCCAAAGTCCCAGCCACACTGTTCACAGCAGAGCGTTCAGGTAAATAGTGACCATTGATGAGTAGAAAAACACCGTGACAAAGCCAATGGACATGAACAAAAAAACAAGAAAAGTACCATCCAAATATATGTCCAAGGTGGAATCAAAAAATTGTCTCTAAACCAGGATACAAAAAGACTAAACTTGGACGGGACCTTTGATGAGTTGGAATCCGAGTCAAAGGAATAACGTGTTGGACTCAGTGGCGTTGTTGGTTGGTGTGCCACCGACTCAGTGGCGGGATAAGTATATTCGTCCTCATCAATGCAGGGGGATGCAGAGGGTTCAAATATATTTTCAGGCAAATCAACCATCTCCATGGTAACATCAGTGACTGTTCGTGCAGGCGTGCCGCGGATACATGTCCGATAAATGGCAGGACAAGAGACCGCTGGTGTGACACTATTCAGGATCGGCCAGATGTTGTAGCTTGACATTTTCCACTGAGATGTATCTGTTTTCCTTGCGACCGGGAAGCGGTGGTAAGATGACTGTACGTGTTCCCTTCAAGCCCAGGACTGGAACCGGTGCACGAAAAGAGGGGCCGAATTCTTTTTGTTCTCCACCTTCTCTCGTACCAGGTCGCCAATCTTCGGAAGCCAGCCGGCAACCGGAATCTGCAGAGCAGGGTCTGTGGCTGAAGGCAAATGTGCAATTGCAAGTTTGTCTCGGGCTTCTTGTAAGTCCTGTAACATAGTAGAATGGTTATCTACATCAAACTTGGCGGATTGCGCCGCCATGTCTAGACCATCAAGGTCAGGCACAAACATTCGTATGCCAAAGAGCATTTCGTAAGGGGTCCGCCCACCCAGAGGCCTTCTAGGGAGATTATTAAGTGCACGCTGAACAGTATACAAGTGGGCCAGCCAGTTCCTGCCAGTACCTATAACTCTAGCTGTCAAGGATTGCTTTAAGTCACGGTTCATTCGTTCAACGATAGAGTTGCCCTCAGGCCTATACGGAGACGAAAATTTCACCCGCACCCCTAAGGAGCCCATTGCGTCCTTGTAAGCCTTAGAGGCAAACGCCGGACCTTGGTCAGAATGGAAGGTGCCACATGCGAAAATTCCCACAAAGATTCGCAAATCCCTTATGACGTTTCGAGCGTCAGCACTCCGTTGTGGCCAGACCCAGATGAACCGTGTGCACGAGTCCACTGCCACTAAGATATATTTATAGGCAGTGTCTGAAGAGAATGGACCGCAGTGATCCAAGTAAACACACCCAAAGGGTCTGTTTGAAATTGCAAGCGAGGTCTGCGGTGGTCTTGTGACTGTTGAAGGCTTGATCTGTTGACAAACGTCACAGGAAAGCACATAAGTACGTGTATCTTTATATAATCCCCACCACCAGTAACGCTGCTGCAAAATGGAAATTGTCGCTGACACACCAGCGTGAGCCGAAGCCATGCCTTCGTGTGCCGCTGTCATTAAGGAAAGTCTGCGATCCGCGTTGGGGATCAGCCGAACCCCAACGTCAGGTATTGTTACATAAGGAGCCTGATCGGGACCTATTTGGTAAGAATATTTAGAAGGGAAACCTCTAGGGTAATTCATTCCTTCTTTTGTTGCAGCAATAGCTGCCAAGATATCAGTGTCTATTTTAGACATGGATCTAGTAACTGCTGCTACTGAACACGTGAGTACTGCTGATCTGGCAGCTTCATCCGCCAGACTGTTACCAACAGTGTGTGCGCCCACTCGCTGATGGCCTAGGGTGTGTACCACCTGTGTGAGTGGCAGACGTCTTTGTAATTCTGCCACTCTAACCCAAAGCATTTTATGCTTGATTGTGTTGCCTTTAGCGTCTCTATAGTCATTTTGCGACCAAAAGAACAGATTGTCGTTGTATGATTGAACACAGTAGTAAGAATCGCACACAATTAAAGTGGTCACATCAGGATTTACGAACTCAAGAGCAAGCACCAATGCACGCAACTCGGCCAATTGTGCGGTACTATCCCCGAGTGTCTGTGTATGCACCACAGTGGATTTGAACTTTCCGTTCACAAACGTACCTGCGACAATAGCACATGCGGCTGAATAAGCATGCTTGGAACCCGTGGCCGGTTGTGCCGAACCATCGGTGTAGATCACACAATCGTAATCCTCAAGCGGCAATAAAGACAAAGGAGGAGGATGAAAGAATTCATACTGTAAAAACTCCTGAGTCTGAAGAGAAGAGTCAAAAATGAAAGTGACATCCGGAGACGTCAAAGATGTTGCCCATTGAATCCAACGGGGTGCAAAGCTTTAGAGTTCGGAACACTTGCTTTCGTCACTGCCTCCAGGGCAGGATAGGGTGTTACCACCAGAATGCGTTTTCCCTGTGCCAGTGTGCGCTCCTTCAGGATCGCCATTTGCACTGCTGTTAGCACTTTCTCCACAGATGAGAACCGCATTTCTGCAGAGGTGTACAGATGTGACTTGTATGCGATGGGTACTGTATCACCTTCATTAAAGGTTAAGTACGTGAAACCCACTGCCCCTGGAATGATTCTAATCACCAAGTTTGTGTGGTTATCACGTGTCAAAAGGTATTTAGACTCAAGAAGGTCTGTTTGCAAAGACTGCAGAATGGAGGTATGCTCCGGAAGCCAGCAAGACTTCGAATAAGTAGGTTGTATCAAGGCATACAGTGGCTTAATACGCTGGGCGTATTCGGGAATATATGTACGTCCGAAGTTCAGAAAACCCAGCAAAGACTGAAGCTTCTTCAGATTAGTAGGAGGGCACAGAAGTGCACATTTCTCCAGAAAATGGGGGCTAAACCCTTACCTTCATTGTTGAGCTCATAGCCCAAGAACAGAACGGTAAATTCAGCAATATGAGATTTGGCAAAGTTAATTTTATATCCCTGAACCGCGAATTCAAGAATAATGCGGTCTACTCGGGTCAGATGCGGAAACAATTCGTCATCCGTCAGATAAATGTCATCCACATACGAACAGGCATCTGGATCTATGCCGTCTAACAAAGAGACAACACGAGCGGCGAACACGCCCGGACTATTTTGTAGCCCATAGGAAGACGCCTGAATTTGAACATTTTACCACCGGAAGTAAAAGCACACCATTGGCCACTTTCCGGGGCTAAGTTGTGCGTGTAGAATCCATTTGAAAGGTCAAGTGTCGTTTTATATTTTTTACGAACAAGACTGTCTACAAGCGCCGAACTATGGGTATTTTGCACCGCGAAGGTCCGGCAATGTGAGTTTAAATGCCGGTAATCCAATACTAAGCGGTACGATCCATCGGGTTTAGAAACCGCGAAAAGGGGGTTGTTCATAGGTGATACACAGGGTTCAATTACTCCCTGGTATTCCAACTGAGTCAGAATTTCGGAAACGTGGCCTTTGGCTTCACGTTTTATGGGATATTGGGGTTGTGGCTGCGGTAGTGACCGCAAAGGTATTTCATGGGGGGGAGAATCTTCGTCCCAACCCACGTGATTGCGGAATAACGCCGGAGCCAGGGACACAGCCCACTCTGCTGCTAGAGCCTCTGCTTTGTCTTTTGGGACATGTCGAGAAAAGCTCGGAAGGATTACCTCCTCCCCTCTACGTGCAGCAAGAATGAATGGGGGTGGCCAATCCGCCTCTGCTAACAAAATGTCATATGAAGAGGTCAGATTTTCCCAAAAAATCCCTTTAATTACACGCTGTATATCACCTTCAATTTGGATGACAATATTAAACAGTCTGTCAGGGGGTGCCACTCTGGTGTCTGCTGTTTCAACAGTAATGAATGTTTCAGTTGCTGTCGCCTCCATATGAGGACGTAGCGCCTCCCGCACTATGGTAACTTCCGCGGCGCTGTCTAGGAGGGTTACTGCCCACGTCCAATTCAGGAGTCTCGTTCTCACCGTCTGTGGCATATTTCGCTGTTACAGCGGCAACTTTCTTCTTCTGAAATTGTGGTCGAAAACGTTGAGCGTCTTCCTCTTTTCCTCTGACTTGTTGTCGAGGCTGGTCTCGTCCCTGTGGGGCCTCACGGGCCCTTCCTCTATCCTGGCGGTCTCCTCCACCGGCCTGTGACGAAGTCTGTGCCTGTGAAGAACGAGGAGAACGCGTATCAGGGATTTGGAACCTATCCGGTGACTTAATTCTCGCTCTATCGCGTAAATCATAAGTGCGTTCAGAAGAAACTGAAACCGGGGATGCGCCTCGCGACCCCGGCTTTTTTTGTTGCTTACCCTGTTTTTTCAGCCTCCAGCTCTTTTTAGTGAAGACTGGTTTCTCATCTTTCTCAGATTGAGATTTGGTTTGATGTTGTTGTGGTTGCGATTGTGTTTGCTGTTTTGCAAAAGGCTTGTTACCCAGGCTGTTTCTACCAATAGTTTTGTAACCCTGGGTAATAATTTTCGGTAACTCGCGAGGCTTGTCCAATTCTGGGACTAAAGCCAAAGCGTTAGCTACTTGAAAGTTCACTGCATCGCCCTTGACATTCGCAAGGATCAGCTCAGCTACTACTTCAAACACTCCCACCAGTCTCATCCCTAATTCCACGGCCGCTTCAGGGCCATGTTCGTCCTGTACTTTTTTAATTACAGAGGGGAGAACAGTCATGGAAGGGGTACCAAAGCATTTAGAATATACTGCTGCGAATACCTTACCCCAGTTGTCACATGCTGTCAACTCGGGAATTAAGTCTTTTGGCAAACTAATCGTTAAAATACGATGTTTATCCACTGGAGTTGTATGTGGAAAAACTGCCTCCAACTGATCAAACTTTTCTGCAAGCCAATAAGGAAAATCATCCTTATTTTGTGGCCGTTTGCCCATCACAGAATTCACCATGACGGGACTTATGGTCACTCCGCCTGCAGCAGCTGGTTGGCCAGCAACTCCAGGAGCGGCTCCATGGATGCTGCCTGTAACATATCGCACTAAAGCTCGATGCACCTGCACCAAGGCCGCATACATAGTGCGCAGTTCCGCGACTGGTATTGTCATATAACGCGGATGTGGGGTGTACCCGGCCAAAACAGGCCAAGTGGCCCCCTCTATAGATAAGGGGCCTAAACGAACCGTGGTAGTCGGTTGTGGGAGGGCGCCATTAAACCAAACACGGTGTTGCCAAGCCGTGAGCGGTACTTCAAGATTAGTATAAGGTCTATAGACTGCAGGAACAGCAGTGGGTTCATATTCATGGAACAGGTTATCGTTCGCGTTCACCGCTGGAAAAGTGATCCAAGAGTAGAACACTTCAAAGTGGAAAGCCAGATCGGCTTGAACCACAAAGACTAATTCAACTCCCGCGTCTGGCACTCCATACACCCGTAAGTGATCCCGGAGTGCTGTGCGGCTATGCGCCGCTATGTCTATACCCGCCATTACTGACGGGTCGATTCAACAATCTTACACGAGGCAGCACAAAAAGGGTTATATTTATGAAACCTTTTTTAATAACATCAAGCTTGAAAGAACCTACAAAATCTGTAATATAGGAGGTATCACCGTCACACACGCTTCCGGAAGCGTACGTGAGGGGTTTGTGGACAAGCACAAGTACTACTCAAGCGTCTCGCAAGTAAGCTGCCCCACTCGTTGGTCGCGCCATGTCATAAGGTTTCTGCACATACAGAGCTATGCACAGGATATTAGGACCTTGGAATATAGTGGTGAGCCAACTATAGACCTTAGCACCCAAAACCCCAACCCAACTAGCCTTAGCGTCCCATTAGCACTAATGTACCAATGATTAGACAACCTAGAACACGGTATCTCTCTCTCACTCAGGACTTGCAGAGGCAAGAACACTCTTTCGTCACACTCGTACCTGTCCACAACATGCGTAAGAAGAGACACTGTATAGTTCAATATATTTATTTCAACTTACGTGCTCTAAGATACAGTACACGTGTCAGTACTAATAGCATAATACATATGAATAATATAATCAGCATAGTTACTACTCCATAGAATACGAACGGGGAAAGCATCTCATAAAGCAGTGGAGATATGTCTAACTAACATTACCACCCTCCCGTGCTGGAAGCCAGTTTATTATGATAATAGAAGACCTTTGGGCTTTGACTAGCGAACCCCCATACCTCAGTCTCTAGATGCAAAACTACATCAGCAGACAATCACAGCTCTTCTCTCTGGAAAGTTCGTCTCCAAGTGCTCTCTAGAGCAGGCGACCGCATTATTAAAAGCACACTATTTCCTCAATGGCAGCTGTACATGGTGTTATGTCTAGGTGCGAGGGACGGGCCAAATCAGTAGGAACCAGGGATTTGTTATTCGACCTTGTAACTGTTGTTCAGACTGAGCCCAAAAAGGGAATAGGAGAAAAGGTAAGAAACAGAGAATGCAGACAGTTGTAAAATAACTTGGCAGTAGCAGAGGGCGACAGAACAACAGTTTAAGAGTAACGTGCGCAAAAAGTCATCATGGCAGCCAGGCCTGCGCCAACGTAGCCAGGCAGGCCATGAGCCACAAGACAATTATTGAGGAATAGAGGGATTCAGTATGAACCCCTAAAGCGTACACTATTTTGAGCACCCTCCATAAATATTCTTAAAAAGGATACATCTCATTATTGTAGCAGGGTAACATATTACCATCCATTACATGAACAACATAAATGGATTAAAGGTATAGCGGCATATTATCATACATGATAAAACAGTTTATAATAGATTAGATCATTCGAGCATACGGTACATTATTCAAAGCAGGGTCTTAAAATCATTTTGCCACGGAGACCTACAAGCAAAATGCGTAATACAAACATATCGTTCTGACATAGTGTATTGACTTGGTGTATTGTAGAGAAACGCATGTCAAGAAGTGCTTAATATTTATAAGTGACCTATACAGCTTAATATTGCACAACTATCATCACATATTATAATCATCAAAATGGATACACCAGAGGGGTAGAGACATACAGGATCATAGAACTTTGCAGCCTAGCCAGGCAGAAGTGTCTAAAAAAAAACCCTTAAAAAATGCGTTGATCACGGTTACAGGGAAAAACATATTCGAAAACACCCAGGCTCCTAATTAGAGGCATGCTAACTGGGCATGGCTAGACTCTACTTCGTTCAGTCCATTCTGTATCGAGTCTAGACGTGTCATCCATTTAAATTCCCTTATGTTAAGGATCGGGCCAATGTTGCCGCCTCTGGGGCCTAAGGTTACTTTCTCCAGGACTATCCATTTAAGGTCCTCCGATGTATGTGCAGCAGTTTTAAAATGTTCAACTAAGGGTGCCCCCTGTACATCGCATCTTACTCTACTACAATGCTGAGGTATGCGGGCTTTGATTTTCTGTTGGGTCTGTCCCACATATATGAGCCCACAGGGACATACAATGCCATAAATTACATTACTGGTGTTGCAATTGGTAAATGACTCCAAAGTGATCGTGTGGTGCTTGTACTGTTGTATTCCTCTTAGGGTGTCCATAAACGGGCTTTCCAGTATCATGTCCTTATATAGGCACAATTCGCCCTGCCCTTATATAGGCATAAAATCCCAGCCCTTATTTAGGCATTAAACCGTGCACTCCAAATACAGGCATGGTCTCTGACATCCGTCCACCCTAACGTCACAACGAGTTCATGAAGAACAGACCCTTAGGCTGCGGGAGTTTCCCTAGCCCAGGACTATTGATTTCTTCAAGGACTAATATATTATGCATGAACCATTATTCCTTAGGGGGTTCATTCATGACGTCTTTCGCTGTCCGACTCACGACAATACTAACATTCTTAGGTGCTCTCAGGTATAAATATACCTTCCCTAGCCCCTGTAAACCAGAGGAGACCTCGACTTCAGAGGAGCCCGTTTCCCGGCCTGACGCACTGAGAAGACGCTGTCATCCCTGCACGCAGAGAGTCCAGCTTCCAGTGAACAGACTTCCCTTGCGGGGTGTTGGCAGAGAGATTCCTACCTCTCTCATTCTTCAGGTATGGAGCTGACAATAACCTAGAGGGACTCTTGGCATACTAGGCATACTAGGCTTAACATACTCTTAGTATACCATAGTAAGGAATACTTCACCTACTTCATACCTCTCCCTACACCTAGGTTAGGTTAGGTACATTGGGGTAGAACTAGATTAGAAACGCATCGTATGAGTACTCGCATTTTTAGTCTGTGTTATTTATGTAAAAGCATATGTACTAAAAGATAATGCTATCGCAGTATTATTTATTTCTACTGCTCACACTGTACATTATTTATCTCGCATACTGTCTTGTGATCGTAACAGCACATTTAACTTACACCAGAAACAAGACTGTTCAATAAATCTTTTATTGAAACGCCCGTCTATTTCTTTCTGTGTAACTTGGAGAAAACTAAGCATGCATGATTGAGCTGAGTGAAATAGTTATCTATTGTTTCCACGACTCTGGGACACGTTCTGATTCTAAAGGGAAACACAGTGGTCATGTTTTGCGGCTGCCAGAAACTACTCCCTTCTTGTTGTCAAGGAGTTTCTAGTGGCCTCTGAGCTAGCTGGCACAAGTAATTAAGTTTAATATACTCGATAGGGACATACTGACCTTAGTCCTATGTCAAACCTATAGGATATATTATTCCAATGCGCAGAGCCTATTAGGGAAATAGGAGCTACACTACATGGCGCCCAACGTTTTGGTAAGGCGGTAATTCAACGTTAGATACTGAGTAACTCAGCCGTGCTTTTTTCTCTCAGAGACCCCTACCCATATAGTCCAAAAGACGTCTGGAGTGGGCAGGGTTAAGTATCCACCACGGCTACATAGGGAAACACCCTATATATTAGCTGTTTGGTTTGCTCAACGTTGAAGGATACAGTGTTCCAAAATATTGTGCACCTTATCTTTGTTTCCTTGAAACTTGTTCTACATTTTTCAAAAAACAAAATGACTGAAGAAGCCGGAAACGGTGGAGCTGCGGCTGATCCAGCCCAAGCAGCAGTTTTTAACATTACAGGTTTAAATGAAACTGAGGAGGGTGTCATAAACATCGCTCCAAACTTAAGAAGAGCCATCACTCTAAAACTTATAAAACATGGCCTACCACCAAGAGGCGGTAGAGCAGTTTTCGTGATAGAGGCACATGAATCCTTTCAGACAGAGGTATTCTATTCATGGGTAATATTTCCTGAATCCAATTCAGTAACACACATGTTTCACTTCTACAAAGAAGATGATCCACCAGAGGAATACATTCCTTTCGAGGATATAGAAATTCCATTAACATACCAGGAGCATCAGCTCTGGTTTAAAGGCGCCCTAAAACATGACAAAAACATTACTAGGCTCGGTCCACTAGGTAGACCAGGAGCAACATGGCCGATTCTAGCCGGCTACACACCTCATCCTGACATTGAAGAGATGTCAGACGAGGATTTACTTACTCAACTCACAGAGTTAATAAAAATCTACAGACAATTAGTCCAATATGTCATGAGGACTTTCACAGTCCAACCACCATTGACACTTCCAAATCCAACTCCCCAACAGGGGAATACACTAAAAATTACACCACAGACTCTATACGCAGTCATGGGTAAAATGCCCACAAAACGTGAGCAAATTCCATTCTGGATAGCTCAAAAAATTACTCAAATCGAAGCAGTATTTCCAAATACTAGCCCGTATGAGAAACACAGAATACTAACAATCAGTTTACCAATGGGGATCACACCACAACTGGAAGACTGCACCACTTGGGGCTCAGTCTTTGCTGCCATCTATACTAAAACACATGGTATTCCGTCAATTGCGGTAATACCTGATGTCCTGAAACAAATTCAAAACGAATATGGGGCAGAGCCTGCTCTGAATTTAGGTATGAAATTACTGAAAAATTTCGACCAGGTCTCAACAATAATATTATCTAATATTAAAGGAGAGGCAGCAGCAGTGGCGATCCGCCAAAAATTGAGGGAATTTGATGTTACAGAACATCAAACTGAGCTACCCAGAATAATTGAACAATCTTATGCAGAATTAGGCAGAGATAGTTTGGGTGGAAGACCAGTGAAGCCGAAGCTATCTGAAAGTCCTGAGAAGGACTCAATTAAACAAACTCCTACATCTTCTAAAAAGAAGTGGGAGTCTACTAAACAAAAATCAAACGAGAAACGTTCTCAATCCCGAGGTAGGTCTCCTCAAAAGGAGCCCTCTGAAAGGAGGTATAGCCTCAGGAATAGGGATAATTTGAGAAAACCTGATAGGTATCAAGATACTGATACACGTTCCTCTCGTCCCTTTCAGATCTCATCACAGACTTCGGAAAGAAGAGGACGATCAGAACATAGAGAAGAACGCGTGAAATCCAAAGACGACAAACACGCTTCAAAAACCAAAGTAAAACCTCAATTCTCCAAAAAGAAAGTAGCAGGTCTAAAGATCAGACATGCCGAGAATACTGAGAACACAACTCAAGAACGGAGAATGGGCTCAGACAATGCTGGACAGTGCAGCAGAAGTCACAATAGTTCGCCAGAACCTGAAGGAACTTCTGGAGATAGTGGACTTGAATGAGTACATCACAGTTGAGACTGTAGACACCAGGGTTAGTACTCCACAAAAGTTATATGAAATAACACTCCGGATGGAGGGAGACAAACCTAGACAGGTGAAAGCACTTTTTGGGAAAGACTATCAAGGGGCTATGACATACTTCTAGCAGAAAAGGACTGGCCACCACAATTTGTCAGGGAGTGCCCACATGGCGAGGACATTATTATGCCTGCCTTCTCCAACCATATTCCAATTCACCTAAAATATACATATGCCAGGAAATGGGCAGTAGCCCAGGCCCCAGCATTATATAAAAATCATGTAGGATGGGATGAGGATTCACCTCACCATAAAATACATCTGAAACATGAACCAACTGCACAACGGCAGTACCCAATAAAGCAAGAAGCTAAAAACAGGTCAGGGAGATCTTAGATCAACTTGAATACCAAGGGGTGATTGAAACATGCACCTCCTCAATGAACAATCCTTTGTTTCCTGTCTCCAAACCAGACAATACATATCGTCTAGTTTTGGACTACAGACATTTAAACACTTGTTCAAAAACCTTTGCAGTGCAAAATGCACATAGCACAGCATTAATGAATAACATTGTGCGTAAAAAATATAAAACCACATTAGACATCTCAAATGGTTTCTTTTGTCAAAACATAGCACCTGAAAGCAGGTACTTAACAGCATTCTCCATAATGGGGACCCAGCGTCACTTTTGTCGACTCCCACAGGGGTTCAAGAACAGCCCAGGTTTATTCTCAGCGAGGGTAACGGAGTTACTACAAATTTATGACAATGAGGCATTGTCCTATGTCGATGACATATATCTGACAGACGATGACCTGAGCAAACACTTGAACAGGGTGAGCACCATTATACTGGGTTTCGCCTCTGAGGGCTACAAGTTCAACTTTAAAAAGTCCAGAATTGCCCATCTCAATGTCCTATTTCTAGGATATGAGCTTTCAAGTGAAGGCAAGAGCTTGGCAGCTAACTTTTTAGAAAAGTGTGCGCTGCTCCAACCTCCAAAAACGCTACAAAACTTACAATCCATCCTGGGTTTCCTAAACTTTGGAAGAACATACATTTTAAATTATTCAGAAAGGGTTAAACCTCTCTACGCATTAATCAAACCTGATTTTTCGATCAGAAACTGGACACAGGAACACACAGAAATCTTGCGTTCACTCCAGGCTAACATGTTAGCAACAAATCACTTACAAACACGCGTAAGTCAACGCAATTTGGTGATCCGAATAATTTCGGGTCAATGCGGATTCACCTACTTAACATTTAATGAGGGTGAAAAAATACCAATCGCGTACAAATCTCATTTGTACACACAAGCGGAAATGCGCTTCAGTTCAACTGAAAAAATTCTAACAGCAGTTCAAACCGCTGTAGCAAAAGAAAGAGCCTTAGCCCAAGGGAAACGCATTATTGTCGTAACCCCGGTACCTGCTTTAGAAGCGGTCACAAAAGCAAGCATTCCAAATGCTAAAGCATTACATCCAAGATGGATACAGTGGGTTAATTCTCTTGCTGCAACAGATGTTGAATATGTTTTTGATCCAGATTTAAAAACACAAGCATTCCTGCAATATGAACAAGAATGTCCTCTGCCTATTGAAATTCTGCCTCTCGATCAGTACGAATTCATAATTTACACTGACGGATCCGCACAGCCCGCAACAGGGAGTAAGCAAGCTTACAGTGCAGCGTCTGCAATCGTTAAAGGTCGCATGCGAGATGGCATCTTCAGACCTATGGTCACAAAAACTCAGTCACTAGGAGATTGTACAGCTCAGCGAGCTGAACTACAAGCATTCAAACTGGCACTTGAAAGTACAGATCGAGAATTCCCCACGCTAATAGTGTGCGATTACTTTTACTGTGTTCAGTCGTATAATGAATATATACAAAACTGGCTTGAAAATGGTTTCAAAGATGCGAAAGGTGGCACAATAAAGCATAAATTGCTTTGGGAACAAGTAGTTCAGTTGAAAAACGAACTACCAAAGGCTCACGTGATCCACACACTGAGTCATCAACGTGATGGCGTTCACGTTGCAGGGAATTCATTGGCTGACGAAGCCGCAAAGGTGGCTGTTCAGACGGCTTCCGTAGCTGCGATCACTCGTTCAAAAACAAAAATAGACGGTGAGATAATGTTGGCTGTCAATGCTTCAAGCAAAGGCAGCAGTGCAGCGTTACCAAAAAAGTTTCCACTCAAGTACTCTTATGTAATTGATGCGAACAACGTTCCTTTTGCTCGAATCCCTGGAGTGGGGAATAGGGTAATTCCAAACATGGAACGTAGAGCAGCCTTGATTTATGAAACACATTTGGGGGAGGGTCTGTCACATCAAGGGATCTCTAAAACAATTTTGACGTTAAAAGAGATGTACTGGTGGCCTGGGATGAATACAGAAATTCACATATTCATCAACAACTGCTTAGACTGTAAATTACAGCGAGAGAGCCACCAAACACCATGCTGCAAATGCGGCAACCCAGTACAGACACCATTGTTAGACAGCATTAGACTATCTACGCGCCTGCGTCCTACTGGACAAAGGCATTCCCACAAATACTGAATCTAGGTTCCTATGGTTATGGCCTCAGCGCTCAGCTGACGCTCGAACTGTTATAAAAGATTTGCGAGTCTTTATCGGCACATACGCAATAGGCACGCTACATTCTGACCAGGGTCCTGCGTTTAGCTCTCGGGCTTACAAAGAAGCCATGGCCAGTCTGGGCGTTGCATTGCGGTACTCCTCTCCATTCCATCCTGAGGGAAATTCGGTTGTGGAAAGGAAAACCGGGACATAAAGCAGTCTATAACAGCTAGGGTATTAGGTACGGGTGATGGGTGGGTCAAACACCTTAATGGGGTCCAACGCTCTTTGAATAATCTGCCAAGAAGTTCTCTAGGGGGGGTCACTCCATATGAGGTCCTATTTGGGACAAGAATGTGGGTACCTTGAACACGTAGGCACAGTGGTGGAAAATAAACCCTTTGATATCAAAGATCGTTTGGCTGTTTTACAGGACTTAAACAAATTAAGAACGAAACAAAGCAACGTATTCCTACAGCCAACCACCACTGGGGATCCACCGGCTGTCCCAGCAAGGCCTGTCTGGATTCCAAAAGTTGGGGATCTAGTCAGAGAAAAGATTGTGGACAAGAAGGAATTTGGACCTTCTCACAGACAACCAGTACCTGTCCTAGCAGTTCAAGGAACAAGAACAGTACTTCTGCCGCCCCTTGCTGGAAGAAAGGAGAAAAGATTTGTGTCCATCGACCTGATCAAACTACAGTATGTGGCCAATACTAAATAGTAGGCCTCGTGGACTCCGACCTAGTAGCAGACGCACTCCTCTCGCTACTATCCAAGAGGTTCAGACTGAAAGACTGATAACAATCGAGAATTCAGCTGTAACAGATGCAGGACTAAGCAACAACGCTATGGAACTCATCCCTCTTGAACACCAAGTAACAGTTCGTCCAAATACACCTGTCTACACCAACGTAGCAAGTGATGAACTGGTTCCAGTGATTTCTACAAATCCTGATGCAATTTCAACAATTGACAGAACTGCTTCTGGCTATTTCATTAACTTTGATACGTCTCAGAAGATCCCAGTGAACCTGAAACGACGCCAGCATCATTCAAATTTAAGCAGCAAGTACAAGACTTTCTTCATTTTGTGAAAAAGACTTATTTGGTTTCTCCATGGATTGAACTCTGGATTACATCTGGACTTTTTGTTTTCCTGCTCTGGCTAGCTTTGGTAACAACTGTGAGCATGCTTATAAGTGGCAGATACATCCATGTGAACACTGAAAGAAAAGACGTGAACGTACTTTTGAAACCTCATAAATCTTCCCATCGTGAAGCAAGAGACTTGTCATCAGTGAACATCACAGCTGTTCCTATACAGGATGGTATAGTGTGGGCCAAAACAGATTTTGACATCTTCGGCCCGACGAAAGAATTGAACATTCCACATTTGTTTAAAATTTCACTAAGTGATCTAATTACGTCCAGTACCTATTCAGATGATTGGGACTTTGAGACTGTGAATGACATAATGTTTGACCTAGAAAAATCTGCTGCATTTTCTAAAAATGAATATTTAGAGGGTTCATCAGACTATGAACAACTGTATTGTTATAATCACTATGGTCATCATTATTTGCATAAATCTGCATATCCAAGAAATGTGTTTATGTTTAACCAATGGGAGCATTGTCCTACACCACCATATGGTAGTTCAAAAACATTTGCCAACAAGTTTCCATATTTTTCAGGTTACAATACATCTGATCCAGAAATGTTTTACTATAAAAATGTAAACAAGACAGGACTGAAAATTATGTTAACTAATACAAAACAGATTTACTCTACATTATTTAATGCCCAACTGTCTAGACAGGGTTTCGACTTTTGGAAAGACACAATAGACACCAAAACTGTCTGGGGTACTAAAGATTGGCAAGTGCCGGGGATAGAAGCTTTATTTAGAGCCTGCATCATCCCTGAACAAATAATGTTTTTGAATGAAACTGTCCAACAAACATCTTGTCTTGGATTAGCCAAGGTCAAAGAAATGAACACACCTTCTGTACCAACACCTGCCAGTGATAATAATACAAAGGCAGTGGTGACAGTTGATAATATACTACAACTCAACAGATCTAATCCTAATTGGAAAAATGGTTGATCTGGCCCACAGACACGAATAACTGTCAGGAAAGATTCCTGAATAAAACTCAGGGCTTTACTATTAATAGGCCAGACCCAAGATACGTCCAAAGACAGCATCCGGGGTAGTAACAACATTCAGTGTAGGAAAATTATGCCTCGATTGGCTGCATAAATCTACACTACAGGATGTGAAACAACACTTAACCTTACTTAAAAAGGACGCAGACCTTAGGGAATTCTTGCTTGGACCAAGAAAACGTTTCATATATGCCGGCATTTATGCTGCCTATAATGAAGCATGGAAAGTATCACAGATGGAGACCGCAGAACGAATACGTGAACTTGATCGTATTAATTTAGAGAAAACACTCTCTGTGGTCGACAATGGGTTAACAACTTTGTCCTCCAGAATATATTCATTGGATGGCATTGTATCCTCTGCTATCGACATACTAGAACAAGATTTGGCGATGTTACAACAAGGCCAGTCTCAATTACGTTCTATTGTGTTATTAAGCTGGACGCTGCAATCTTTGCGAGCGGGCTATGTGCCTTGGCGTTTTATCAACACAACGGCTCTGTTTGCAGAATACAATCTAACTGATAAACAGATCGAACTGGCACAAAGAGGAGCAAAGTATACAGTGCTGAGCATTGAAAAACTGGAAAGGTTACCATTCACTGTGGCAGAAAAACCAGCTCCAGAATGGCTTATTCATGGCAAAATAACATTACCTGTGAGTACTTTTCAGTTTCAGTATTGCCTCAGACGAATGCAAGCAGGCAAATATGAAAGGTTGGGTAAGGAATTCATTAAGATATCTTGGGATTTACCGTATACATATAGATGTTGGAGTGGGGATCGTGAAGTGTTTTTGAGCGGTACACACTGTAAACGTGCACTGAGCGGTTCACTTATATGTCAGGACATTTCCTTACACGGGGCTTGTAATGGTTCTGTGGCAAATTTGTCTTGCCATCAGCAGGGTACACCAGCTGCTGTGATTAATCCAACGTTTGGACAACTTTCTAATGGGAGTTACCTCATGTTGAATGATCAGAGTTGCTGCGGCATGCTGCCAGGCATCCCATAGCTAGTAACGGTCAACTCCAGGGTCACTTGCTGTATGCAAGTATTGTTTGCCCCAATAGACACAGTCAGGGAGTCACCTCTATGGCCTTCGCTGAATGTCTCTTTTATAAGATTTGATACTTTGAGCAGAATGAAAGCCATGCTTTTACAGCAAACAGTGCCTTTGACCTCAGCCAAAGAAACCTATGATCTACAAGTAGCAAGGACTTCGGCTGAGATACAGACTTTAACACGTACAAACTGCCCTATACATTTCGTAGAAATGATAGGACGTATCTTCAATATGTCTGATACAACCGGAATTGTACATGTATTTAAGAGCATCTGCTCCGGTCTGTTAGCACCTTTCCAGGCAATACTCGGAATCATCCCGAACTTTGCACATTCGGTGTTTGGTGGCATACCATTAATTCTAGCACTTGTTGCCGGAATTCTATTTCTCTTCCTGCTATTGCGCTATGGCCAGCCTATTCGCAGACATCACTCCGAGCGAAATGGAGAAAGCTCTCCTTGAACGAAAGTGCCGTGAGCGAATAGTACAGCTTTTGGGCATGACTCGTCTACGGGACCTTAATACAACTTGGTTCCTGTCATTCAGACCAATCTGGCAAGATTGCATCTTACCTGTTCTACGATGCCTGCTATGCGGTGAAGAATGCGTGTTGGACACCTGTCTAACATTTCCATCAGCTACGCCAACGGATGTCGATACTCTGCTGGTCCCGATAACGGCCCATGCTCTGTGTTGCTCCCAGAGGCTACCAATCCTGATGTCAGCATTCATTGAGATCTCACAGACGCTTCCGGCTGCTGCTGAGGTACGAGAAAGATCTACAGGCACACAGGTAACAACGGACGCGAACATTGCTGCGGCAATCTATGCTGGAAGCAATGCTTCCCATCTCTGTGCAATTAATCTACTACACGAGGTGTTCCAACTGACACCAACTACAGTGGATGATGTTTTGTCTATAGAAATAGATGATCTCATGTTTACACCAGACCCGTAAACTGACTCTGATTCAGCATACAGTGTTCCAGAGATGCAGTAACAATTTGGCCTTCATTTTTCAAAACAACTTGGAACTCTACCAAAATTGAACTTTTTCCCATTTTTTTCGAACGAAAATGGCACTTCAATCTGCTTAAAGTAGAACTAGCCTTATAGTACAGACTTTGCGGTACTTCCACGGACACTTAGTCATCTTGTGTGTCTAAAGGAGTTCATTAATTTTATGACATGAAATGACTTTGATTTTTTGAGAAACTTATCGATCATTTTCTGTCACATGTAAATATTACTGCTTATTTCATTCATACTGTATTTTATTTTTAACTATATGCCTGAAATGAAAAGCAATGCTTCAAATGTACAGTACCTTTTGCATTCTAATAGGTTTCTTAAATGCCTTTTTTTAAATGGTTTTATGAAATATTTTAGCAATATGCGGTGCTCCATTTTATGTTTAGCATTTTAAATGTTTAGCATTTTAGTATTATCGTACACACGAAAGTGGAGTGGGTGTTGTATTCCTCTTAGGGTGTCCATAAACGGGCTTTCCAGTATCATGTCCTTATATAGGCACAATTCGCCCTGCCCTTATATAGGCATAAAATCCCAGCCCTTATTTAGGCATTAAACCGTGCACTCCAAATACAGGCATGGTCTCTGACATCCGTCCACCCTAACGTCACGAGTTCATGAAGAACAGACCCTTAGGCTGCGGGAGTTTCCCTAGCCCAGGACTATTGATTTCTTCGAGGACTCATATATTATGCATGAACCATTATTCCTTAGGGGGTTCATTCATGACGTCTTTCGCTGTCCGACTCACATCAATACTAACATTCTTAGGTGCTCTCAGGTATAAATATACCTTCCCTAGCCCCTGTAAACCAGAGGAGACCTCGACTTCAGAGGAGCCCGTTTCCCGGCCTGACGCACTGAGAAGACGCTGTCATCCCTGCACGCAGAGAGTCCAGCTTCCAGTGATCTGACTTCCCTTGCGGGGTGTTGGAGTTCGAGTCTGGCAAAGAGATTCCTACCTCTCTCATTCTTCAGGTATGGAGCTGACAAGAACCTAGAGGGACTCTTGGCATACTAGGCATACTAGGCATACTAGGCTTAACATACTCTTAGTATACCATAGTAAGGAATACTTCACCTACTTCATACCTCTCCCGACACCTAGGTTAGGTTAGGTACATTGGGGTAGAACTAGATTAGAAACGCATCGTATGAGTACTCGCATTTTTAGTCTGTGTTATTTATGTAAAAGCATATGTACTAAAAGATAATGCTATCGCAGTATTATTTATTTCTACTGCTCACACTGTACATTATTTATCTCGCATACTGTCTTGTGATCGTAACAGCACATTTTACTTACACCAGAAACAAGACTGTTCAATAAATCTTTTATTGAAACGCCCGTCTATTTCTTTCTGTGTAACTTGGAGAAAACTAAGCATGCACGATTGAGCTGAGTGAAATAGTTATCTATTGTTTCCACGACTCTGGGACACGTTCTGATTCTAAAGGGAAACACAGTGGTCATGTTTTGCGGCTGCCAGAAACTACTCCCTTCTTGTTGTCAAGGAGTTTCTAGTGGCCTCAGAGCTAGCTGGCACAAGTAATTAAGTTTAATATACTCGATAGGGACATACTGACCTTAGTCCTATGTCAAACCTATAGGATATATTATTCCAATGCGCAGAGCCTATTAGGGAAATAGGAGCTACACTACAGTACGTGAACCTTTTTGTTTGAATGGTTGTCTGGCATGCCTTACATTGGCCACACTTAAAATGTCCCATTGTTACAGGTAGATTCCACAGGGATTGGATTGAAGATGCCACTGGACTTTCAAGGAAAGAACGGACCACATAGTCTTTAATGCTTTTGGCTTTCTTGAAGGAATGCATTGGTAAATTCGGTTGTTCAATGTCATCAGACACTAGGCCCCAGTGTCTATTTATAATGTTCTTGATGGCGTTACTCTGGGTGCAGAATGTAGTGACACAGATCATCCTTTGTAGCGTGTTATCATCCCGATCCTTCACTGTAAGCAATGCATCTCGAGGGCTATACCAGGCTCTTTTTTGTTCTCTTTTTATCAATCTGCTGGGGTAGCCCCTTTCAAGGAGTCGGTCCCTTAAGTCATCTGACTCTGCCATATAGTCCTCTTTCTTAGAGCAGTTTCTACGAATCCTTAGGAACTGCCCTACCGGTAGATTATCTCTTAAACCGCGCGGGTGATGGCTATTATATCTTAGGAGAGAGTTCCGTTCAGCTGGTTTGCGATATAATGTTGTATATAGCTTGTCACCCTCACTGTAGATGGTAATGTCCAGGAAGTCTATCCTGTTTGAACTGGATTGCATTGTAAATTGAATGTCTTTGTCCCTCTGATTGAGCCAATCGTGGAAAGAGCCCAGATCTTCGCTATTGCCTGTCCATATCATGAGCACATCGTCGATGTACCTTCTCCACAACGTCACCTTATCGCGATATGGATTGCTCAAATTGAAGATAAATGTTTGTTCAAAATGATCCATGAAGATGATAGCCAAATCAGGTGCGAAAGAAGCCCCCATCGCCACACCCTTTGTCTGTAAATAATAGCTACCCTGGAAGAAGAAGAAATTCTTCATCATAGCTATAGAAAGTAATCCAATTATGAAGTCCGTGGGCACTGCCATGGGAGCTGGTCGTTGATTCAGAACATACCTCACAACTTCAAGTGCTGATTGTTGGGGAATGCTAGTATATAACGATACAATGTCGCATGTCACCAAAAGTTGTTCATTGGGGTCAAAGGGAAGCTGATCAATCAAATTAATGGTTTGGAGCGTATCCCTCAGATATGTTTCCGTATTTTCAGCGATCGGTTTCAGAAAGAAGTCAATATACCTACATAGTGGTTCAAACATGACCCACAACCTGAAACAATAGGTCTACCGGGTGGGTTTTGCATATCCTTATGAACCTTTGGCAGTGTATAGATGGTGGGGAGCCGTGGGTCTGATTGGTTGAGATACTCAAACTCGAGTTTATCCAAAAACCTTGTTCCAAACCTCCCTTAGTTAGGGTAAGGATCTCAGAAGCCATTTCTTTTGTGGGATTGGACCTCAATTTGCAGTAACTCACTCCATCCTGTAGTTGCCCAATGATTTCCAACTTGTATTTATCCACATCCTGTACCACAATCGCCCCGCCCTTATCCGCGGGCTTGATCACAATATCCTTGTTGTTCCTTAGGGCAGATAGGGCTTCTCTCTCAATTCTGGTCACATTTACATTAGAATGTTTGTATGACTCCAAAAGTTTAGATATGTCCCTAAGTACAATATCTTCATATGCCAGAATTCGGTTGCTCATGGCGTTGGTCGGAGGGACAAATGTAGAAGGAACTCTGAGTCCTGTCAATGATTTTACGGAGGATGTTGCAGAATTCTTGAAAAAGAACCTCAGACGGACTTTCCGAAAGAATCTAAGTAGTTCTATTTTCAATGGCAAGTGGTTAGGGTGTGCTGTAGGTCCCCAGACTCAAGGCCCCCTGGCACACCGCAACGTTTGTGGCGCTAGCAGGTAACCCTTGTCACAGTTTTGGGGTCAGGTGGTTGATAGTTTTTTAACTCTAGTGTCCTGTTTAGTTATGGATACAGTTTTGATTTCTCTTTAGTTTTTAGATTTGGAATTATGAGGTCATAGCGGATTGACATGGTTTTGACCGCCAAATAGGATTGATGGGATATCGATATAATTGGATGAGCGTAAGTTCAAGTCTACGCGATTAATGACTGTTAGGATTCATTCCTGGTTTACACATGGGCCCGGTGCCCACATTATTTGGGCGGGCCGCTGTTAAACTACACCTTACTTTTGCAGGTGCAGTTATTCCGCTCTCGTGATACTGGAGCCCCGTGCCCAATATGCTATCAAGACCGGCCTTTTTAATAAGGCTTTATATGGTAAATATAGGGATTTCTGGCCCATGTCTTATTACCGATGTTCTCTGTCATTTCCTATGAGGTTAATGCCTATTATCATACTTACCCTTAGGTGCCTATTTCCCTCTCCCTGTCCTGAGGAAGACCCCACCGTAAGGTGTTAATGAACCTACAGATCTCCGGGGTCGAAACGTCGACACTACTTGTTTGAGCCAGCATATTAAACAACAGAGATTGTTTTACTGTGTTTTTTGTCCTATATGCATGGCGAAAGAGATTGATGTAGACTTCTGCGATTTTGTGCGAAAATAAGGAGCTACTGTTTTGTATTGTTGAATAATGAATATGCTTCTGGCACATTAACCCTATCTTTCTATATCACACTATTCTCACTCCAATCACCCCACACCCCTCTTTCCCTTGGGCACTTGCATACCAATGTGAGTACATGTTATGATGTATATATAATATAAGGTGACAGTGTGATTAAATAACACTGTTTCATTTCATTCTTGCATTTTGATTCTTTATATGATTGTTGGCAATATATGTTCATTTTGTTCATTGCTGAATTATTGTATACTGGGATCATCTCCTATTGTACTATCCCATACAGTAAGCATTCACATCTTTAACTCTGTGAAAGCGAATTAGTCCATTTATGACATAGCATTTTATGTCTTACAGCACAAGTAAAGAAATACCAGAATGCAGATCCCATTTGGCAGCTTCAGCGTTCTGCACTAAATGTGATAATCTTGTCAGTTAGTATTTGCAATGGGTACGTTACTTTGTGTATCCTCTGGCACCGGAGTCGCACCCACACCAGGGCTGTCTGCAGTGGTGTTGTCTGTTGCTCTTGTGGTAGTATAGCTCTGATATAGCCCCCAAAAGTTTTTGGGCCTGCTCCGGGGTGGAACTAATTCACTGTAAAGTTCCGTCTGCGTATTACAGTACTTCATGTCATTGGACCAGCCCGCCAGTGTGGGAATTGGACCTCGGGCCCAACTAATAGCAACCCTGCGCCTGGCTACAAGGAGCCCCATATCTACTAAACGTCTCACTGTCTTAGGCAGATTTTTAGTATATCCTAATAGCGCTAACTGGGGGTTTGGGGTGAGTGTCAGGGAGGTAATATCTCCTAGTGTTTGGAATACCAACTCCCAGAAATGAGCAATTCCCGGACACAGCCAGGCTAAGTGTAAAAACCCTGATGGACTAGCTCTACAGCGTTCACAGTCGGCTGTTTCCCGGAGCCCGTATCTATGCAGACGTTCCGGTGTGTAGTAGACCCTGTTTAGGTATTTAAAGTGGATTAACCAATGTCTACTGTTTAAGGAGATCCGCTTTATGTTTTCACAACAGTACTTCCACATATCGTCGTCCAGATTCACCCCCAAGTGCGCCTGCCACTCTAATCTGGCCTTGGTGTACTGATTTTTCCGGTAATCTTGCACAATCTTGTAGATACGTGAAACTATTTTGACGGGTGTGTCTGACTTAATAATATATGTGAGGGCAGTCACATCGGGTGGTTCTGTTAAGTCTTTACCTAGAATGTATTTCAGTGCTAGTCGCATCCTGTGATAGTGGAATCTTGTGAGTAGTGTACTCTGCTGTTCGCCCATGTCTACTTCCGACCACTCTCTTACTGTGCCGTCTAGGAATACATCCCCTATTGTTGTAATGTTCACCGACTCCAGCGCATGGATAACTCCTTTTTCACCGCATAACGGTAGCCAATGACACCAAGCTAATGGCGTCAATGGGGAGTACAGCAGAGCCCCCGCCTGTAGATTAAGAAGTTGCTGCCAGGCATGAACCACTGCGTTTACAGAGTCCAGCACTCCGGTACAGCAAGAGGGGGGTTTAAACAGAAGAGCTGGCAATGGGTGGGGGGCCGCAACCATCTTTTCAATGTGTATATGGGGAAGCCCTGGTGTCTCGTGTATCCAATAATGAGCATGCAAACTTTGTGCCGCCCTGTAATAGAGGTCCAAGTCTGGAGCACCTAGACCACCCATGCTGTAAGGCAATGTAAGTATACCCCAACGGACCCTTGCGTGTTTTCCGGCCCATGCCAAGTTAACTAGGAGCGATGTGAGTGTTTTAAAAAAAGATTTCGGGAGGACCATTGGTATATTCGTAAACAGGAACAGGAATCTGGGCAGAATAACCATCTCCATGAGTGATACACGTCCCGCCAGAGACAAGGGCAGGCGGTTCCAACGTGCTATGTCGTCTTCTAACTTACTTACTGCCCTGCCGTAGTTTTCTCGGAAGACGACTTCGGAGTCGGTATGTATTTTAACTCCCAGGTATCTCACTGGTTCGGTAGTCCATTGTAGGGGGTAATCAGGTTCAAAGGGCTGCGCTGCTGGGGTAAGCGGGAATATAATGGATTTAGACCAGTTAACCTTAAGTCCCGACAGCTCCCCATATTTAACCACCTCGCGGAGTACAGGCGACAGGTTTTCCTCTGGGTCTCGTATATACAATAATGTATCATCCGCGTATGTGGATATGATTAAATTATACCCAGGGAAGCGAATTCCTTTCTGACTGTGGTATTCACGTAGCGCGCAGGCTAGTGGTTCTGCGACCAAAGCATACAGCAACGGCGAGAGCGGGCATCCGTGGAGTGTGCCCATAGTTATCACGATGGGTGCAGTGACCTGATCGCCAAATCTGATTCTAGCTGAAGGGGAGTTATATAATACTCCCATCATTTGTAAAAACATTTCACCCAGTCCCATTCTTAGTAGCACTTGCTTCATAAAGACCCACTCCACCGAGTCGAATGCTTTTTCTATATCTAAAAAAAACGTAACTGCTTTTGTTTCCTGCTTAGTATGTTGTATGGCCCCAAATACCATTCTCAAATTGTATGTCAGGTTGCGCCCAGTGACGAACCCTGCTTGCTCTGGCGCCACTAGCATCGGAATTAAAGGGGCAAGACGGTTTGCTAAGATTTTGGCGTATATCTTAGTGTCTACGTTTAGCAAGGAAAGCGGACGATATGAGGAGCACTCAGCAGGAGGTTTATCGGGTTTCATTATGGTCACTATTAGGGCTTCCCTCATCGAGGGGGGCATACATCCGTCATCGCTCATTTCCTCAAATAAGGCTATTAAATGAGGTGTCAGTAGGTCCATGAACTCCTTGTAAAAAGATACCGTCAGTCCATCTATCCCTGGGGCGCTCCCCGTCCTCATACCTGCCAACGCTGCCTTGATTTCATCAGCATCTAGTGGTCGCATTAGATAATCTCTGTACTCGTCCGTCAGCCACGGCAGCTTGATATATATATTCCAGGAAGTCCAGAATTTCTGAATCGTTTGCCTTTGCCTTAGCACTGTATAGCGTCGAGTAATATTGTCTAAATCTATAAGCTATCTCAGTCGTATCCATGAGCGTCTCACCTTCCTCAGAATATATTTCGGTTACCACCGTCCTTTCTCTTCTATTCTTTAATATTGAGGCGAGAACCGAGCCCGGTCTTTCTCCCTCACCATAAGTACGGGCAGTAGCATATTTCCCTAAATGTTTAACTTCTGAGTCCGCAGTGTCATGATAGTCCTGTAACACTAATTTGAGTTCCTCCTCGGTGCCGCTATCTGCTCCCGTCGCCAGGTTCCGCTCTAGCACTTTCAGTCGGTCTTCCAAGTCTGCTAACCTCTTTCTAAGGGCCCAAAGGACTCCTGAGTGCTTGGTCATCGCTATCCCCCAAATATACACCTTAAATGTATCCCATACTGTCGTAAATGTATCAACCGATCCTATATTTATATCAAAGAAACTGTCTATGGCCTCAGCTATCGCTGTCTTAAAGACAGGGTCCAGCAGCGAGTAAGGTGGGAATCTCCAAAGGAAAGGAGGAATCGTCTTTAACGGGCAGTCAATCACTATTTGTATCGGAGAGTGGTCTCAATATGTACGTGGGTGGATCTCACAAGTGCGGATCTGGTTATATAGCGTCCGTGAAGAAAGCCAGTAGTCAATTCTGGTATGTAAGTCATGATATGCTGAGTAGTGGGTGTACCCCCCCTGCCCACGAGACCGTACCCTCCATACATCACACAAATCTAGCTGTAAGGTGGCATCAAGGATAGCCCTGGCAGCAGCAGAGGGACGCTGACATTTGGTGTGTAGATGAAATCCCAAAGAATAGACTCAATGTGTCTTGAGGCTTTTACCTAGCAGAGTCCAGAACTTAAAAATACATAGTGGACTGCAATCCAAAACTATCTCAGAAGGAAGCCCAAGTGGTCTGAAGATCTCAGAGGAATACTGTTACCATTTGGCTAGCCATAGGAAGCTTGAGCAAAAAGGAAAAACGAGCCAATTTAATAAAAAAAAACCTTTAACATGATCACTGTACAGCCCTCGGATACAGGCAAATCCACTATAAAATCTGTGAAAATGAATGCTCACAGCCTAGATTGAATTTCAAGAGATTGTAAAAATTCATCTGGTCATTGGACTACCTTCTGGCTGAATGTAAGTTTCACATGATTTGATTTAAAAACTTGCGAACTCTGTAAGTTTGGCAATCAGAACTGACAGCTTATCTTCAGTAACCTTTTGCAAAGGAGCCCAGCAGCCATTGAATCATAACCCACTTGTAAAGCTAATGTTTTTTTGTAGGTATAAATCTCTGGAAAATGGCCTTTACTATGCAGGCTGAGCCACGCGTGCCGTTTCCTCGCAAGCTAAACTATGCTTGCCTTAACCACACATATGCCTTAACCATGCATATGCGTGGTTAAGGCAGTGCGCGATATAGTTGTCCGGATGGGTGGGGAGACTAAGAGGACGCGTCAGGAGAGGAAGCGTCGGAACAGGAAGTTCCAGACGCTGACAAGTAAGTGGGGCTGGGGCCAGGTCAGTTTTTAAGGGTGGGGGGTTGGTTTTAGGGCTCAGGGCAGGGGGGGGGGGTTGTTGTAATTTTTGGGAGTGGACAGGGTTTTCGGTTTTACGGCTCAGGGCGTGGGGGAGGGGGTTGGAGTAGTTTTCAGGGCTGGGTTTGGGGGGGTTTAGGGGTGAGGGTAGGTTTTAGAGCTCTGGGTGAGGTAGTCGGTAGGTTTAAGGGCTGGGGCTGGGTTTAGGGGGGTTTAGGGGTTAGGGTAGGTTTTAGGACTCTAGGTGAGGGGGGTTGGGGTAGTTTCTTTAAAGGGGGAAGGGTTTAAGGTCTCAGGGTGGGGGAAGGGGTAGGGGTAGTTTTACAGCCAGCGCGGGGTAAGTTTTAGGCCTCTGGGTGGAGGGGGGGGGCATAGAATTTTAGGGCTTAGGTTGGGAGGAGGGGTAGTTTTAAGGGCAGGACGGGGTAGGTTTTAGGCCTCAGGGGGTGGGGGGCATAGAGTTTTAGGGCTTAGGTTGGGAGGAGGGGTCGGGGAAGTGGCAAACTTAACCATGCATATTCCCTTACCAATCATGCCTTTACAACGAAATTGCGTGGTGAAGGAATGCGTGCTTAAGACGCATTCGTGGTTCGGGCTAAGTTGAAGAGGCACGCATGGTTCAGTCATGCGTGCCTCTATCATACAACTGTAAATCTCTATTTGTTACAAAAGATTATTTCATTCACATACTCAAATTCCTTATTTGCCTTTAGATACCACAAATACAGATTTTGTTCTATCTATGCTTCTTGATTTGTTCCAGAAAAGATTTAGAGATCTTATTCAGAAATACCTTAGATGGTAGAACCTTTTGATTTGTAGACAGGGATTGTTCTTTTGGATACTGACCAGACTGACTGTCTGCAAAAATGTTTTAAGAACCAGGAAGGAAGGTGATTTTAAAACAAAATTGTTGGGCGAAAAAAAAACCCGACTTGGGGGCCGATTCCGATTCGGGCCGGAAAACGTACCGACCGACTCGGTACGGGAATATAGTCCGACCGACACGTACCGGCGCTGCCCGATCCGCGTAGTACGATGCAATGCATGTGAATTACGACCGACTCGTACGGAACACAAGCCGAACGACCGAACCGCACGGAAACCAGCTATCCGGCCGGGAAACTACGCGAATAGAACCGACCGACACGCACCAGGAATGAACCCGACAGAAACGTACCCGCGAACTCCGACCCGCGCAGTACGATGCAATGCGTGTAAAACCAGACCGAGTCGCACGGAGCCCAAGCCGCACGACCGACACGCATACAAAACCGAGCCGAAGCAACCCAATACTCCGCGACCGACGCGTACGCCGCACATGAAACCCATCAGAAACACAGCTTGAAAGACTCGGAGAAGCCCGCACGAGCCAACTTCAGCGTCCGACTCGGTCAGAAGAACGTCTCCTACATGCCCAAAACCCACAAAGGAAAAATACAAAAAAAAGGGCCAAACAAGCAATGACAAAGTCAATAAATACAGGGGTGAAAAAACATGGAACAAAGACACACCCACAACCCCACCCATATAAAGGCCACAAATCACTACCATGATCCTTTGCAAATTCAACTGACCTGCCAGCACAGAACACCATCAGACAGCAAACACAGACACACCCACAACTCATCCATCACACAAGCCACACACCATTAGCACCTCCCAAATAGCACCCTCACATACACCCAGCAAAACCTACACTCACCCACCCTCACTTGCACACTCACACACACATCAATCCCCACCACCACCCATCACCATGCCCCCAAAGAAGAATCCAAAGTTCCTAGACAGTGAATTGGAAGTCCTGGTAGATGAGATCCTCAGGGTAGAGCCACAGTTGTTTGGTACATTGGTCCAACAGACCCCCATGTTGCAGAAAACCAAGATGTGGGAGAGGATCGTCGACAGGGTGAACGCACAATCACCATGTTTGCGCACAAAGGAAGACATCCAGAACAGGTGGTATGATGTGCGCAGGAGGGTCAAGGACCTACTAAAGAAGGATTACGCCTTGAGTCATCGCACCGGCAGTGGCCCTCCTGCCAAACCAGTATACCTCAGGCCCTGGGAGGAGAAGGTGCGGGCCATCCTACCACCAGAGAGCATACATGGACTATCAAACATCCCAGAGCCTGCTGAGTACACAAACAATATACCCCATATTGTGTGACAATACACACACATCACTGTCAAGGGGATAGTGAAACCATGCACCGTTAGCAAAGCCACAGTAACCAAAAGATAATCATCCCAAGATGTGTATGTTAGTTAGACAAACACAATACCTGCCATCTCATAGTGATATGTAACTGTGTCATGCCATGTACAAACCTAACAACAAATAGAGCAAGGCAGTGGCACAAATCTAACCAACAAACACTGTCAGACATTTTGCCACCACTAGAACACCACCTCACAGGGAAGCTCACTGAAAGGAAGGAATTGTGTGTATGCTGGTGAAGTGAGTGTAGCCAATAGCATGATGGGAGTTGTAGTCACAGATATTGGTCACCCTCACAATTGGCCCATCAACACCACTCTGAACCATGCTCACATCACAGGGAGTGGAAAAGAACTGACAAGATGGCTGACACTGGGCACTGCTGTGGGGAGCACAAGGCCCTGCTGGGAACTGTGCACCAACCAACAGCAGGACACCACTGACTGACATCCTGAAAGCCAACTTGCACTCCCTGCAATGGAAGCACGTTCCATGGTGGGATATCTGGCTGGGTGGGAAGGAGGACTGACAGCTCTGACCATAGTTACAAGCAGCTTTTCTCATACACCCCCTTAACACAAACTCCACACAACTCACCTGGGAGAATGCAATGCCTCACACTCTAATTAAATATCCCACAAAGAACAACCACACTGGGTTATGCTGTGTGAAGCACTCGGACACTCTTGGGACTTGTAGCCAAACAAACGCCAGGACAACACTGTCAGCCATCCTGTCAGCACAGGCACACTACCCCACAGGGAAGCAGAGTCAAAAGGAAGAAAGTATGGGCATGCTGGGAAGGGGGGGTGTAGGCAATGGCATGATGGGAGTTGTAGTCACAGATATTGGTCACCCTCACAATTGGCCCATCAACACCACTCTGAACCATGCTCACATCACAGGGAGTGGAAACGAACTGACAAGATGGCTGACACTGGGTACTGCTGTGGGGAGCACAAGGCCCTGCTGGGAACTGTGCACCAACCAACAGCAGGACACCACTGTCAGCCATCTTGCCATTGCTGTCACACTCACACACAGTGAAGTCGACTCAAAAGGAAGGAAGTATGGGCATGCTGGGAAGGGGGTGTAGGCAATAGCATGATGGGAGTTGTAGTCACAGATATTGGTCACCCTCACAATTGGCCCATCAACACCACTCTGAACCATGCTCACATCACAGGGAGTGGAAAAGAACTGACAAGATGGCTGACACTGGGTACTGCTGTGGGGAGCACAAGGCCCTGCTCGGAACTGTGCACCAACCAACAGCAGGACACCACTGACTGACATCCTGAAAGCCAACTTGCACTCCCTGCAATGGAAGCACGTTCCATGGTGGGATATCTGGCTGGGTGGGAAGGAGGACTGACAGCTCTGACCATAGTCACAAGCAGCTTTTCTCACACCCCCCCTTAACACAAACTCCACACAACTCACCTGGGAGAATGCAATGCCTCACACTCTAATTAAATATCCCACAAAGAACAACCACACTGGGTTATGCTGTGTGAAGCACAGGGACACTCTTGGGACTTGTAGCCAAACAAACGCCAGGACAACACTGTCAGCCATCCTGTCAGCACAGGCACACTACCCCACAGGGAAGCAGAGTCAAAAGGAAGGAAGTATGGGCATGCTGGAAAGGGGGGGTGTAGGCAATGGCATGATGGGAGTTGTAGTCACAGATATTGGTCACCCTCACAATTGGCCCATCAACACCACTCTGAACCATGCTCACATCACAGGGAGTGGAAAAGAACTGACAAGATGGCTGACACTGGGTACTGCTGTGGGGAGCACAAGGCCCTGCTGGGAACTGTGCACCAACCAACAGCAGGACACCACTGTCAGCCATCTTGCCATTGCTGTCACACTCACACACAGTGAAGTCGACTCAAAAGGAAGGAAGTATGGGCATGCTGGGAAGGGGGTGTAGGCAATAGCATGATGGGAGTGGTAGTCACAGCTCAACATCCCCGACCCACATGGCCCAGCAAGCTCACACTGAAGCATGCACACCTCACAGGGAGTGAAAAGCCACTTCTAAGATGTCTGACAATGGTCCTCTGTTGTGGGGAGTACCAGGCCCTGCTGGGAACTGGGCACCAACCAACAGCAGGACACCACTGACTGACATCCTGAGAGTTAACCTGCACCCACTGCAAGGGTGGCATGCTTCATGGTGGGATAACTGGGCTGGGGGAGAAGGAGGTCCGGATGTCAACCAAATACCACCAATGCTGGTCATGCACACACCTCAACATCCACATTGCAAAGCATCAGGTTGGCAGGACAATGAGCCACACCAATATCAACCTCTGACTGTGACAACTTAGGACAATGCAATGTACAGGGCCGCATCCAGAGGTACAGTCACAACTGTCATGTGTTTGAACCATTGATGCCTGCAGAAACATAACATACATTGTGTGTCTCTTCCAAAAACAGGTGATGATGGGGACACAGCAGCAGATGAGGAGGAGGAGTCCCTGTCCCAGGCTCCGGTGGCCCATGAGCTCTCTGGTGTGGAACAGCCTCTGCCCTCATCGGATGGCGAAGACCAACCTGGCACCTCCGGTGTGAGTCATCATGCAGCACCAGCAGGACCACCATCTGCACCCCCTGCACCCATTCCTCCAACATCTGCCAACACACAGACCACCCCCGCCGACACGGACAGACCAAGGACACTCAATGACAACAGCACAGGGACCCCAGCCCACCGTGAAGCAACGGACAACAACCCCAGTACCAACCCCCAAGGGGGCCTAGGGTCACCTGTGCGTGCCACCGCAGGTCCCGCACGTGTGGCATGGGGTGGTGGGAGGGGTGGTAGGCAGAGGGCGCTGTTTGCAGAGGGGTCTGGACTGCATGATGACCCACAACTGGTACGCATTGCTGATGCGTACCAGAATAGCACCAGAGAGGTCAGCCAGGTAGTGGGGATCCTCAAGGACATTCAACAGCAGCAGGCTGCCCATCATGCCCGCTTGGACTCCCACATGTCCCGTGTGGAGACACACATGTCCTGTGTGGAGACACACATGTCCTGTGTGGAGACACACATGTCTGGCATGGAGTCCAAGTGGGACACATTGGAAGAACTGACAGCGGTGCAGAGGGACATATTGACATGCCTCCGCCAGATTAGCACCAACATGGCCACACCTCCCTGTGTGCCCACAACATCTGGTGCCGCAACAACTGCAACTGCCACAGGGAGGGAGGATGACTCTGGTGGAGAGTCCTCTGCACCGCAGAGGCCTGCACGTGAGGGTCCCCCCAGAAAGAAGAGGGGCCGTCCGAGGAAGGACAACTGAGAGGCCGATGGCCATGTACATCCCCCAGGAACCCAACACCTGTTCTGGAAATTCTCCTTTGCGTGCAAACTGTTCACCCTGTCGAATGCAACACAACTCTCCCACATGACATGGGGAGTTTAAGTTGGACTAATGTATCAGATGACTGTGGACTTTACTCAGGACATTTCTGCTACCAACACTTCCAACTCATCTGGGAACTTTGGATTCCAATCCCAATGTACAGCACCCACCATCCTGTGCACTATCCTCACACATGTATGTAAATAAACTCACTAATACACCATACTTGCCTCTGTTGTGATTCCAACATTGTTTTTGTCATGGAGATGATGATCTGCTAAATGACACTGTGCATGCTAACTGCTACAGCAAGTTCAACACCGTCATGTGAGTCATGGCGACGTGACACATATGAGGGAGACACACCACTAGGGCTACACAACACATACACACCAGGGCCAACTGACTCATCGCCTACACTGATGTTGCCAGGAAATACAGTGGAATGCACAGACACCACACCTATTCACAGTCTGTGTTAACTAGCCCACAGGTGCAGTAAGCAAATGTCAGTCAGATGTGTGACCAGAGACAACGCACATCCCAAAGTGAAGCACAGGTTTATTACACATTTGCAACATGTTGTTTCCACTACAGATGCAAGGTAATCCCACGTGGCAGTGGCCACACAGTCACCAAGTGTAGAAGAAATAAAGTCCAGGGGTGTGTGGCACATCACCTGTAGGGAAACGACTGCTTCCACCCTGGAAGTTGAATCATGGTGTCGGGGGATCCGAGTTGACCAAACAACTCTGAAAGCACCCTGTGAAGGACAGACATGACACACAGTCAAAAGCACTGAAGAACAGGACAGAACTGCAATACTCATGCCCAATACATGTCACAAGATACCTACACAAAACCAAGTTAGCATGTCAACACTGTTGGGGAGTACAGACTACCTGTAAGGACACATCGCTGCACGCATCCAGTCAAGTAGCACATGGCCACACTCAAACAGCAACAGAGCACCACCAACACATATCATGCAAACTCAAATCATTGACATGACATCTCTGGATACTCACATTCAGCTGAAGAAGTTGGTGATGAGCTGTGTGCGGACATCACCCTCATCATCATCATCATCATCATCACTGGCATCGTGGCCCAGGCCAGGATCCTCCACAGGTGGCGGATGTTGGTCATCGTCATCCAGGATGAGAGGCAACTCCTTCCGCACTGCCAGGTTGTGTAGCATGCAGCAGACGATGACAATCTTGCACACCTTTGCTGGGGCATATGGGAGGGCCCCTCCTGTCTTGTTTAGGCAGCGAAAGCGGCTCTTCAGGAGACCAAATGTCCGCTCGATCACTCTCCTGGTCCGACCATGTGCCTCATTGTAGCGCATCTGGGCTGGTGTCACAGGGTTCCTGAGGGGTGTCAGCAACCATGGCATGTTGGGGTATCCGGAGTCACCTACATACAGACAATTGCACATTAGCTGAGTTGGAAAAGAGGGTGGAATACAACATTGCAGAACACACACAATGGTACAAAGTCAGTACACACCAACAAGCCAGGCACGCTGGTTCTGCATCTGTGACATCATCCTCGGGATGCAACTACTCCTCATCACGTAGGCATCGTGTGCAGAACCGGGGAAACGTGCACACACATGTGAGATGCTCATATCTGCAAGACATACCACCAGAGCATTGATAGAATGGTAATGTTTCCTGTTCCTGTATGCCTGCTCATGTGCCTGTGGTGGTACCAAAGCCACATGGGTCCCATCAATGGAGCCAATGACATGTGGCATCCTCCCCAGGGCATAGAAGTCACTCTTGACGTCAGTGAGTTGTTGACGTTTAGGGAAATAGATGTACTGGTTCAGGTATCTCAACATTGCCTCCAAAACATCGCGTAGCACACGGCTGAACATGGTCTGTGACATCCCACCAGCAGACGCCACAGTGTGTTGAAAGGTACCGGTGGCAAAGAAGTGTAGGGATGCCATCACCTTCACCTTGGGGGTCAGCGCTGTAGGGTATGGCCGGCCAGGTTGCAAATGTGGGGCCAACCGCACCACCAATTCCTCAATCAGCGGCCTGTTGAAGCGGTACCGTCGGATGCAGTCACGTTCAACCATGGTTGCAAGGTCAGGGAATGGTCTATGGACAGCTGGTGCCCTGCAGTGCATTAGTGAACAAAGAAAGATTGTCAGTCACCCCACATATGTGGCATTGACCATACTCAATATCACATGATACATCTTTACGAGACACAAGTACTTGATGTGTGTGCCGTTCTGTATGGACATATATGGCACCTACATGGCCAACATCTAAAATCACAGTTCAACATGTGTTGACAACAAGTTCCAGGTTGTGCTATGGGAAATCATTAGGCTGTGTCACAGTACCCATGTACTGCTGTCACGTTCCAAACACACACCACAGTGACAAGTGAGGACAGATGTGCCACAGGCATCACAGCTCATTGACAGGTAGATTCCCAGGGACCCTGTATTGCCACATGGACACTGGCATGACATGGCGTATCATGTACACGTCAGCAAAACAACCATGACTCCCACAGGTAGTGGCCCCTGTTGCCTCTGCAGGACAGACATGGACGTCTGTGACACACACACGCACAACATCAAAGTCGATGCACAAACAACGTGGATGTGGAGACTGTCTCCCATTGTGCACATGGAATCAGAGACATCTGAAACACAACATGCACACAGACTGTGGAGGGCCATCACTATTGTGGCAATGGGTCACCCTGTGACGTACATACCTTCCCACATGGGACTCAGGGTGTATGTGACATGACATACACATACACAACCTGGAAATGTGACCATGCCACATGCCCTGAACTGAACAGTTGCACATCACAGTGGTCATGTGCACAACACACAAAGGATTCTGTCCCCATGAACACGTGCACAGCCTGGGAGTGGCTGCCCCCAAGTGCCACCAAAAAAACCACATGTTGACCCCCATACACACAAAGGTAACGCAGCCTTACATGCCTTAGGATACAGTGTGGACAGGTTGTGGTGTTGTAGGTGTGCCCCTGAGTCCCTGGCAAGTAATTGTGGCTGGCATACGTTCACCAGTGACAACCATGGTGACATATGCGAGTGACTTGTATAGGGACGCGTCGTACAGCAATGGACCGATCGGTGTGCACGCATTGGCCATTGCATATGATGTGGACGGATGCGTGTTGTCATCCGAAATACGCGTTGTACAGCAATAGACCGATCGGTGCGCACGCATTGGCCATTGCATTTGATGTGGACGGATGCGTGTTGTTTTTCGAAATACGCGTTGTACAGCAATGGACCGATCGGTGCGCACGCATTGGCCATTGCATATGATGTGGACGGATGCGTGTTGTCATCCGAAATACGCGTTGTACAGCAATGGACCGATCGGTGCGCACGCATTGGCCATTGCATATGATGTGGACGGATGCGTGTTGTCATCCGAAATACGCGTTGTACAGCAATGGACCGATCGGTGCGCACGCATTGGCCATTGCATATGATGTGGACGGATGCGTGTTGTCATCCGAAATACGCGTTGTACAGCAATGGACCGATCGGTGCGCACGCATTGGCCATTGCATTTGATGTGGACGGATGCGTGTTGTTTTTCGAAATACGCGTTGTACAGCAATGGACCAATCAGTGCGCACGCATTGGCCATTGCATATGATGTGGACGGATGCGTGTTGTCATCCGAAATACGCGTTGTACAGCAATGGACCGATCGGTGCGCACGCATTGGCCATTGCATATGATGTGGACGGATGCGTGTTGTTTTTCGAAATACGCGTTGTACAGCAATGGTCCGATCGGTGCACACGCATTGGCTATGGCCTGACATGGTAACGGACGCGTTTTCGAAGCTTTAACGAGTCGAATGCAGTGAATTCAGTTGGCCACCCACAACAATGTTGAAAATTCATGGGTGTCATGAAGTTGAACTTTTGAAGGATGCTGTGGGCGTGTATAAGTGGTGCAATTCCATGGATTGGCCAGATTCAGAAGATGCAAACGACTTGGACCTATCACTTTGGACACATGGGACAGTATCTGCCTCTGCAGCACACATATAATGCTGGCTGTTCCCCTGAGAGCTCACTTGCCTGCACTACATGCTCCAGGACGACATCTACCACCACCACTGCTGCTGTCTCTGCATCCTCTGGCTACTGCAATGGCACGTACTGTGGAGAGAGCCCCAGCCTTCAGCACTGAGGAGAACCAGGCCCTGCTGGACAGCCTCCTTCCACAGTACAGCAAGCTGTATGGGAAACCAGGGGAGCAGGTGAGTGTGCTGTCCACTGCCTTACTAATTGTGCATGTTGTCTGACTAGCAAGACTTACAGTGTGCACACCACTGGCTAGCATGCTCACTGAGTACTTGGCACCCCCAAAGTGTGTAGTTACATGCACTGAACAGGTATAGTGCAGTAACAGTGCATTCCAACAAGGTTTGACTTCCCAGGCAATGATACCATTTGGTAACTGCTGGCAAACTGTTCATAGCCATAGTTGCACTGCCTGTGTACATCATATGCCCCTGTGATTGAGACATGTATATCCAACTGTGTGATGCACGGAAATGTTGCATGTGTAGTAATGGCCTTTTCACTTTGTCATCCTCACAGGTTGATGCCCACCAGAAGCAGGAGATCTGGCGGACCATCGTTTGGGCAGTACGATCGGTGGGGGTCTACAGGCGCAGGATCCGCAACTGCCAGAAGAGGTGGCAGGACCTTCGGGGCTGGACCCGGAGGATCGCAAGGGTCCAGCTGAAGCTGTCACCTCCTCGCAGGAGGGGCGGACACCGGAACCTGACCCCCACATGCTCCGGATCCTGGCGGTGGTCTTCCCTGACCTGGATGGGCAGCTGAAGGCCAGACAGCAGCAAGGAGGGGTAAGTGCTAGCCTCAACTGTGTACTATGACTGACATGCTTTATGCACTCCTTTAGCCTGGTTCCAATTCCACAGTACAACTGTCATGTCGTCCTGGACTCATGTCCCTCACTTGTGTCATGCCCCCTCCTCATCTGATACACAGGTGTGGCCCTTACAGTCTGTGACTTAGGTCACTTGGGTACTGTGTACTTGCAGTTACCTGTGGTTCAAGTTGGGGACAGCATCAGTTACAGGAACTTTGTGGTGGGCTGCATGGGTGGTACAATTGCTCACAATGCCTGTGATCTGACATGTACTCTGGGTATGGCTTTAACATGTGTTCCAATTGCTGCTCTGACTCACCACATGTCTGGGGTATGTGCCACACACCCATGCTGCTGCAGAGACCAAGGTAGGAGCCTCAGTAGTATGTACATCATGTGTGTGACACATGCATAGCCACCTGCCTAGTGTTCAGGGTAATACCATGTTGCACATGGACCAGGACTGTAATGCCTACTCCGGACATCGAAGGCACTCTGTTCTCCCACTCCCGTGTGTCAGCATACATATTGGGCATTGTGAAGAGGGCACTCAGGTGTATGCCTCTGTGTCACTGTGGTGTGGCCTTGCTATTTGGACTCCTGGAGTGTTTAAAAATTTGGGGTGGCCAGCCATCTGAGTTGTGACTATGGGATCTGCACATAGGTCAATGCATAGGTCTATGATCCCTTGACTGTGCACAATGTTGTATGAAACATTGGGGTGCAGGCAGCTTTGGTTCATTCTCATCAAACGTTGAAGTGCTCATGTGTATGGATTTGTGTTTGCAGTCACTCAAATGTCTCATTTGATTGACGTGGGATCATCTCAGTGCTCATGATGTGGGTGGCCAGGGGTGCACATGTGCACCTGTCAGCTACAGGGCTTACATTTCAAAAACTTCCATGATTGTGACACAGTGCAGACTGGTGTTGTGTGTATGCACTGCCCCTGTGACAGGAGACAGTTATGACTGACTTGCCAGACAGGCCTGTGCCATGACATTCCAATCGCAAAGGGTGATCCAGCAGTGGTGTGATATGTCCTGCATGCACACCATTGTTGCATTGTCTATCAGGACATGAGGACATCATTGTGTCTGGTGATGGAACCAAAACCCGCATATCAACAGAGACTTTGCCCATCACTTTTCCTGACACATGTACTGAGTCAGTGGCAGGAGATGGCATGTGTTTGGAGTGACACATTTCCATATGTTCTCTTGGATGTCCAACAACTGTGTATGTGGTGCATGTGTGCACATATGATTAGTCGCATACAACAGGCAGCAGACAGATGGGTGCATGGACAGGTAGGATATGTGTGGCATGACTGACTGTCAGGCAGACAATGGGCTTCTTCAAATCAGTGTCAGCACTTATTGCAATGTCTAGCAAATGATGGCAGGGCTTGCTCTGTGATGTGCTGTACTTACTGTGGTGTGTGTGGTCAGTGCAGGTGACTAATGTTGCTCTGTTTATCCTGATTGTTTTCAGATACATCCACGGCCACAGGAGGAGACTGCTCCATGGACCAAGAGGAGCGGCAGAGCCAGACTGGGTCCACTGCAGGGGAGACCGAGGGACCCAGTGGCACGGAGGGTGAGGGGAGCCACACTGAGGAAACCTCAGCTACGACCACCTCGGCTAGGGAAAACAGCACTTCCAGTGAGGACTCCCTTGTGGAGGCGGGTGTCAGCAGACCAGAGGCAACGTCAAGCAAGTCTGTCCCCGCCACCACCACCATCTCCACCCTCCCATCTGCTCCCATCCCACATGTCCGTGGAGGCTCCCGTGTAGGGGAGCGTGTCTCCTTCATGCCAGGCACCGCACCCCCTGCCTCTGTCCCCCTGCTGCCCTGAGTGTGGAGTCTGTGGACTTGCTGAAACAGATCCATGTAGGGCAGACATCAATGCTGAGTGTCCTCCATGCACACACGGGTCTTTTGACACAACTGGTGTCATTCATGGAGGGCATGTCATCTGGCATGTCTGCCCTACATCGGACCAATCAGTCCATGGCCTCCTCACTGACGGCAGCAGTGTCCCTCCTGCAACAGTCCCTCACCCCTCCTACCTCTGCCCCATCCACAATCCCCAGCACCCTACCTGTCCCAAGCACACACACACCAGCACTGGCACGCACCAGCACAGACACAAGCAGCACACAGACACACAAGCCAAACTCCAGACGCACACGCACGCACAGTCAGGGGACTGATATCTCACTCACAGGGGATGGGGCCCAGACACACACACACGCATCCACCAGCACTCCGCAGTCCTCAGATACCTCTCCCTCCAAAACCCCTTCCTTTGCCTCCCCTGCAACCCCCCCCTCCCAGAAGCTCTTCCTCTGTGAGCTTGGCCTCTTCCCCACAGATACATCTGACACGAAGTCCAGGCGGAAGAGGCGACCACCACACAGAGGGGAGTGCCCCTCACACCCGGACACCCTCCCCCAGGCACAGGCAGACTGAGGACCCCATTCGAAAGTCCCCCCGGACCAGGAAGGGCAAGGCCCCACCACCACCACCACGCAGCTCCACCACACAGTCTCTCTCCTCCATCCCCCAGGCCACCACTCCACAGGTTCCACCGCCACACCCTGCCCCAGGTTCCCCCACACACCGATACCGCATCCCCAAACTGCTTAGGCCCTCCCCCTACCACTTGCTCTTCCACCCCCAAACCAGACGCTCTGCCTGTTTGTGCCACTGGTGTGGAGACCGGGTCCCCCCTCTGTCCTGCCCACCTCATCTGCCCCCCCTTCCACTCCCTTGGAGTCATGCACTGTAGTGGAGTCCACAACCACCCAGTCTGACTCGGGCACTGCAGTGGGGACCCAGTCCACTCCATCTGACCGGCCCACTGCAGTGGTTGCAGCACCCACACCATCTGACTTGTGCCCTACAGTGGTGCCAGCCCCCACTGAGTCAGACACCTCCACTGCAGTTGCCGGTGAGACTCCTGCACCCACCACCCCTTCACTGCCTCCTTCTGGCATCCCCTGATCCTGTCCCTGCGGTGCCTGGCCTGCCCCTTGTATGCCCCTCCGAGGGGGATGTCCCCTGTCCGTACCAGTGCAGGCAAGCAATGGGTGACAAGTTGTCACATATCACCCTGTTGGGACTGTGTATTTGGACTGGCCATTGGCCTTAGTTTCTTTTGGACTTAAATTTTTAGTTTAACATTTGCTGAATAAAGCCTCTTTTTGTTTACTTGTGGTTTTTCTTTGGATGTACATGATGTAGATGAGTATCATCATGCATTTGCAGTTGTAATAGTGTTCAGATCATCAAAATGAAGTGTGGCTGTGATGGACTCCATGTGGTCCATGGGATATGTGTCCTAATGTAGTCTGGATCTATAGCATACTTTGCTGCAGTCTGAGGGTGTAATGTTCAGCATTTGACACAGGGATGTACGTTTTGCATTTGTAAATTAACATCTTTGGCTTACACTGATGCACATCTGGTGGGCTTACCACTGTTCAATGTTTCTATTTCCCTGACTGTGTCCCCATCTCCACTGGACATGCAGTTTAGCACATCAATGTTGAAGGACTCATCTGTGTATACAGTGCAACTTGCTTGACACGTGTTTTGGGTGTATGCAGATGACTGACGTGACACTCCCATACCCAGGCTGATGTGAGCAGAGCCTTCAGTGTGTTGTAGTTGTTGACTCACTGACCGAGTGTTCTGCTGACATGTTTGAGTCGTGCACAGACAAGGTTTGGCACAGCGGACCTTCCACAGGAGTGGAGTGCCCTCATGGCAGTGTGTAATCCCGTGACATTGCCTGGGCCCGTGTTGTGTGTTGTGTGAGCATGTCTGTGTGTGTTCCCTTCCCTTTTCCTACACAGGCTGTGTCCCTAGGGATGTTCCTGTTTGTGATGCTTGCTGAGTTGTCCTGTGTTCATCCAGCATCTTGGACCTGGTTTCTCCGGGATGTGGGTGCATGGCAAACTAATGTTCATCAGGTTGTCATCCCTAGTTGTCTTTGTTGTCAGGGCTGGGGATGTGGGCAAACGCAGATGGGACACAGTCAGGATTCCCCTTGGCACTTGTTGGTTACACAAGTCATGTAATTTACAGTTTGTGGTAGCTTTCAGTGATTGTGACACGTTGTGTGTGTGACTGCTGCCACTCCTCAGGGTCAGAGCTGCAATGTTGGAAGTTGTCTATGTGTGTTCTTTGTGGGTCACCTTGGCTTCTTCATTGGTGTGTGACTGTGGCCGGTATCCCATTGATTGGGGTGGATTTCACGTCATGTCCATGTACGGCGTACTGTGCAGTGTGTCAGACATTCACGAGTCTTGTTGACTGGCCATGTGTGATGGGTTTCTGCACCTTAGTTCCCACCACCACCCCTGGGATTGTCATGGGTGCATGTGCAATGTCACCAGTCCATGTGAGCTTCACTGCTGCACATTGGTGGAGATCAAGGTGTGTGGTGTTGAGTGTGTGCAAATGAGAGTTGTTGCACGGCTAGACCCCTACCTCCATATTGGCCTTGGCTGACAGGCCGTGCTGATTGATTTGTGCTTGTGTAGGTGTGATGGTAGTTTGTTGCTCAGGACACATGACTGTGGTTCACAGTGTGAACGACATCTAGCTTTGTCATCACAGTGGGATTATCATGCAGGCTAGTGTCACCACAATGTGGGGTCCCTGGGGGTAGTGCTGTGGTGGGTCTGTCTCTTGCTGTGTTAGTTGCTGTTCCTACAAGCTTGTGTGACATGTGTAATTTGGGCTCCCTCTCATCTAACAATGCCTGATTGCCCACATAGGGGAATCCGATCCATGAGTTACTTTTGTGTGGCACTGTATACACATCTGTGTAATTGGGATTCAGTCCTCCTCATGTGTTGTGTGTTGCCTGGGGACACTGGCACACACCCCCATCACCTGTTGTGTTTGATATGCAGTGTGAGGCTGCCTGTTTGTGTTTGTGCATCTGCACCACTGCATTGGCATATCTTTAGTGTGCCATTGGCTGTATGTTGTTTGGTGGATTTCCCCTGCTGTCCCTGGGACTCCTAGGTCATCAGTCAGCACAATAATCATGGTTTGTATGTCCCATTGCTGCCATGGTATGGTATTTGTTCACCTCACATCTACAGTCTCCACAGGATATCTACATTTGTGTGTCCATTGGTGCAGATATGTGGGTCTGCATTATGATGGTCACTTCTGTCATTGTGTAATTGATGAATGTTGACAATGTCAGCCCCCATGGGTGATGTTTGTCTGCACATGGCCAAAGGTATGTCTTATTTGCACTGCACTGTTTGCCTCACCCAATCTATGTTGCTATGGGACACAAGCACTACTTTGCCACTGATGTGTTTGTTGTTGTGTGACCAGGAATCATCCATGCTGTTTGACAGTTGCAGCTTTTTCCATGACAACACTTACCTTTTGGTCACTGTGATGATGTGGGTTTAGACCCCATTGCCACAATGTTCAAAATGTGCTTCAGCTATGGACCCCACACATACATTTTGGTCACTGTGATGATGGGGGTTTAGACCCCATTGCCACAATGTTCAAAATGTGCTTCAGCTATGGAGCCCACACTTACCTTTTGGTCACTGTGATGATGGGGGTTTAGACCCCATTGCCACAATGTTCAATTGGGCTTCAGCCATGGACCCCACACTTACATTTTGGTCACTGTGATGATGGGGGTTTAGATCCCATTGCCATAGTGGTCATGGTCTGCTTGCATTGTGGAGGCCACACACATTTATGTGTGACACATGTGATAGGGGGTCACATTGTATGTTCAATGTCATGTTCAGTGTTGTAGGCATTTGACACAGACTACACACGCTTGTCATGATGTTGGGGGGATGTCTTTTTCTGACATTCCTTATGTTGGAGTATGCTGGTTGTGTCATGCATTACCCGTCCTATGAGTGGGGATGGTAGTAGTGGTAGGCATCCAGGCCCCCATGAGTAGGGGTGGTGTTAGTGGTAGGCATCCAGGCCCACATGAGTAAGGGTGGTGGTAGTGGTAGGCATCCAGGCCCACATGAGTAGGGGTGGTGTTAGTGGTAGGCATCCATCCCCCTATGAGTGGGGATGGTAGTAGTGACAGGCATCCAGGCCCCCATGAGTAGGGGTGGTGGTAGTGGTAGGCATCCATCCCCCTATGAGTGGGGATGGTAGTAGTGACAGGCATCCAGGCCCCCATGAGTAGGGGTGGTGTTGGTGGTAGGCATCCATCCCCCTATGAGTGGGGATGGTAGTAGTGACAGGCATCCAGGCCCCCATGAGTAGGGGTGGTGTTAGTGGTAGGCATCCATCCCCCTATGAGTGGGGATGGTAGTAGTGACAGGCATCCAGGCACCCATGAGTAGGGGTGGTGGTAGTGGTAGGCATCCAGGCCCCCATGAGTAGGGGTGGTGTTAGTGGTAGGCATCCATCCCCCTATAAGTGGGGATGGTAGTAGTGACAGGCATCCAGGCCCCCATGAGTAGGGGTGGTGTTAGTGGTAGGCATCCATCCCCCTATGAGTGGGGATGGTAGACGTGACAGGCATCCAGGCCCACATGAGTAGGGGTGGTGGTAGTGGTAGGCATCCAGGCCCCCCTGAGTAGGGGTGGTGGTAGTGGTAGGCATCCAGGCCCCCATGAGTAGGGGTGGTGGTAGTGGTAGGCATCCATCCCCCTATGAGTGGGGATGGTAGTAGTGACAGGCATCCAGGCCCCCCTGAGTAGGGGTGGTGGTAGTGGTAGGTATCCAGCCCCCTATGAGTGGGGATGGTAGTAGTGACAGGCATCCAGGCCCACATGAGATGGGGTGGTGGTAGTGGTAGGCATCCAGGCCCCCCTGAGTAGGGGTGGTGGTAGTGGTAGGCATCCAGGTCCCCATGAGTAGGGGTGGTGGTAGTGGTAGGCATCCAGGCCCACATGAGTAGGGGTGGTGTTAGTGGTAGGCATCCATCCCTCTATGAGTGGGGATGGTAGTAGTGACAGGCATCCAGGCACCCCTGAGTAGGGGTGGTGGTAGTGGTAGGCATCCAGGCCCACATGAGTAGGGGTGGTGGTAGTGGTAGGCATCCAGGTCCCCCTGAGTAGGGGTGGTGTTAGTGGTAGGCATCCATCCCCCTATGAGTGGGGATGGTAGTAGTGACAGGCATCCAGGCCCCCATGAGTAGGGGTGGTGTTAGTGGTAGGCATCCATCCCCCTATGAGTGGGGATGGTAGTAGTGACAGGCATCCAGGCCCACATGAGTAGGGGTGGTGGTAGTGGTAGGCATCCAGGCCCCCCTGAGTAGGGGTGGTGGTAGTGGTAGGCATCCAGGCCCCCATGAGTAGGGGTGGTGGTAGTGGTAGGCATCCAGGCCCACATGAGTAGGGGTGGTGTTAGTGGTAGGCATCCAGGCCCCCCTGAGTAGGGGTGGTGTTAGTGGTAGGCATCCATCCCCCTATGAGTGGGGATGGTAGTAGTGACAGGCATCAAGGACCCGCTGAGTAGGGGTGGTGTTAGTGGTAGGCATCCATCCCCCTATGAGTGGGGATGGTAGTAGTGACAGGCATCCAGGCCCACATGAGTAGGGGTGGTGGTAGTGGTAGGCATCCAGGCCGCCCTGAGTAGGGGTGGTGGTAGTGGTAGGCATCCAGGCCCCCATGAGTAGGGTGGTGGTATTGGTAGGCATCCAGCCCCCCATGAGTAGGGGTGGTGGTAGTGGTAGCCATCAGGCCCCTATGGGTGTGTATAGCATTGGTGATAGCCATCCCGCCCCTATGGTTCTGCTGTTGCTAGTGTACGTAATTTCTGCATCCCTATGTGTGTGTGACATATGTCGGGTATGTGTCGTTTGTTTGTGTTGTGGGTGTTTGACTTACCGTCTGCGCCGTACGCGTCCGTACCGGTTCCGGTAATAGATGTAGAGTATTGGTAGGACCTGCGCGATGGGATTCATGGTTGGGTCGTCTCGTTCGTGTTTCTCGTGGCTTCGACTCGTACTCGTCGCTGGCTTGTTCGTCTCGTAGCCGTGGATCGTCTTGTGGCGCGAATCGGAGCTTATGTGCAGCTCTCCCGGATGCTCTGACGTGCCGGACGTAGCGACGGGTTCGGCGCGTACAGAAGGCGCATCGTACTAGTCCGGCCGGAAGGTGCTGTATATTTGCTTCCGTGCGACTCGATTCGGCGTTTACGGATCCGGCTCGGGCGGGGAACAGGAGCTGGAATGGGTACGTACGGCTGGGTCGGAATCTGAGCAGTTATGTGCATCGTACTTGCTCGTTCGGACGAATGTTCGAATCGGTTGGGAAACACGCGTTCGGCTTGTTTTTTTTCCGGACGAATAGTGTTAGGTGCGCTTCCGGCCGAGATCGGAATCGACCCCTTGGTTGTCAGCTATTTCTGCAATGCGTTTGTTTGAGTACTCGTAGGTTCCTATGATCAGTATCCAGAAAAACATTGAGCACCAAGAAAAACATTTCTTCACTCCTGGAAGTCTTTCTTCATATCCAAAAGCACTCTCTAAAATGGAATAGTTTTTACAAGAATAAAACATAATTGGATGAAGCTTCAGTAATAAATGCGATAGAAGTTACTTACCTGCAGTAATAATCTTTTTGGCAAATTATCTATCTTCAGATGCCAAACTTGTAGAGCAAAACCCAGGCGTCAAACTGGATCCGGAAAACTTCCAAACTATGATGTCGCCAGTAGAGGACGCTGGACCCGATCAACCCCGTAAGTGATTTCAGGCGATGTCACCGAGGGCATGAAGCACCCACCCTGACACACTGAAGTCAGTTTCTCTCCATCTTTTCCAAGTCTTCGAGGAGACAGAGCAGATTGACATTGATGAAGGATTGCAGTACCAAATGATAGAACATGGGATCTTATAACTTTCCCTATAACTCATACATCAAATGAGAAAGTTGGTGGGTCAGTGAGGAATCTGCAGGTAGATCAAGTATCCACCAGAAAGATTGTTATTGCAGGTAAGTAACTGTTACTTCTGATGGATACATCTACCTGCTGATTCCTCACCTGTAGAATAGATTTCACAGCAATACCCTGCCCAGAAGGAGGGTTGATAGATGGTTATACAAGGTAATCCTGCAAGACGGACTTGGCAAAGGTTCTTTCCCTGAGCACCTCCAGGCAGTAGTGTTTTGAAAAGTTGTGCAAGGAAGCCCATATTGCCACGTTGCAGATTTCTGCAATTGGGACTCCTCTAGCGAGTGCAGAAGTGGTATTTTGTGCTGTGGTGGAATGGGCTTTGATCCCTTCTGACCAGGGAATAGCAGGTCTTCATGCAGATGATGATCCATCGAGATAGATTCCTCTTCTGTACCGCTTTATCTTTTTCGGCCCCACAGTAGCAGACAAAGAACTGGTCATCCAACCAGAATTTCTTGGTGCTTTCCAGGTAGTAGTTAATCACCTTCCTAGGATTCAACTGATGCAACTGTTCATGCTCTTTGGTCGGATGTGGAGGAGGGTAGAAAGTTGAAATAGTGATGGATTAGGCAAGATGGAAGAGGGTGACCACCTTAGGAAGGAAAGCAGCCCTGGTTCACAACATCAACTTATCCGGGATAAAGGTAGTGAAGGGCAGGTGACAGCTAAGGGCTTGTAACTCACTGACCCTTCTAGCAGAAGTGACAGCAATCATAAACAAAGTTTTAAGGGTTAACATACAAAGGGTACAACTGTGAAGGCCTAGAACAGAGTTCCCATCAAAAACGTAAGAACCAGAGTCAAGTCCCATTGAGAAACCACAAAAGGAGTTTGAAGAAAGAGGTTGGTCAGACCCTTGAGAAAATGCATCACAACAGGGGATTTAAACAAAGACAGCTGATCCATCAGACAAAGGAAAAGCAGACAAGATGGCTAAATAGCCCTTCACAAAACCAATAGCACAGCCCCTCTGAGGGTTCACTGATAGAATATCGACCCCCAAAATATCCCCATACACAAATATCGAGTTATATATATCGATGTCAAATATATCGACATCCTATATATATAATGGTAAGTACAAAAATATCGGAAAAAAGTATCTATGTAAAAAATATCGTTGTACAAAATATCGATTTTAATATATGTATAAAAAATAATATTAAATAATAAAATTAACTTAAAAAATAAATTAGATTTAATATACATTTTAAGAAATATAACAAATAAATGTAATTTAAAAAATTTAAACATACGTATATAAAATGTAATATATATATATTTACTTTAAAACAATTAATAAACTAGTAATTTTAATTTATTTTATAATTGTATATATGAAAATTTACAAATAAATATATATATACATACACCAATAACATAAAATCTAATAAAAAAAACATTATATTATAAATTAAAACATTAAACTATTTAAAAATCTTTAAACTTACATTTTCCACTTCAGTGAGTGTAACAGTAGGTAAAGTGTTGGATAGCGGAGGGGTAAAAACTTACTATTCCCACTCCAGTGAGTGCAACAGTAGTGAAAGTGTTGGATAGCGGAGGGGTAAAAATTACTATTCACACTCCAGTGAGTGCAACAGTAGGGAAAGTGTTGGATAGCGGAGGGGCAAAAAATACTATTCCCAACTCCAGCGAGTGCAACAGTAGGGAAAATGTTGAATAGAAGAGATGTAAAAATTACTATTCCCACTCCAGTTAGTGCAACAGTAGGGAAAGTGTTGGATAGTTGAGGAATAAAAAAGAATATTTCCACTCCAGTGAGTGCAACAGTAGGGAAAGTGTTGGATAGCGGAGGGGTAAAAATTACTATTCCCACTCCAGTGAGTGCAACAGTAGGGAAAGTGTTGGATAACGGAGGGGTAAAAATTACTATACCCACTCCAGTGAGTGCAACAGTAGGGAAAGTGTTGGATAGCGGAGGGGTAAAAATTACTATTCCCACTCCAGTGAATGCAACACTACGGAAAGTGTTGGTTAGCGGAGGAATAAAAAGACTATTCCCACTCCAGTGAGTGCAACAGTAGGGAAAGTGTTGGATAGCAGAGGGGTAGAAAATACTATTCCCACTCCAGTTAGTGCAACACTAGGGAAAGTGTTGGATAGCGGAGGGGTAAAAAATACTATTCCCACTCCAGTTAGTGAAACAATAGGGAAAGTGTTGGACAGCAGAGGGGTAAAAATTAATATTTCCACTCCAGTGAGTGCAACAGTAGGGAAAGTGTTGGATAGCGGAGGGGTAAAAATTACTATTCCCACTCCAGTTAGTGCAACAGTAGGGAACGTGTTGGATAGCGGAGGGGTAGAAAATACTATTCCCACTCCGGTTAGTGCAACACTAGGGAAAGTGTTGGATAGCGGAGGGGTAAAAAATACTATTCCCACTCCAGTTAGTGCAACAATAGGGAAAGTGTTGGATAGCGGAGGGTAAAAATTAATATTCCCACTCCAGTCAGTTCAAAATAAAAAAATAAAAAAAGATCACCAACACAAAATATATTAAAAAAATCTAAAAATAGAAACATATTATAATGTTAAATAGATAAGACAAATACCTAGAAATATTATATTAAATACATTTAAAAATAATTTACAAACAAATAACTATTTTTAATTAGAAATTATTTATAAACAAAAACATTCATTATTACATAATTTAATCTTTTTATTTCCTACCCTATAACACCGCACAATTCACAACACACATCTAAATAAAAAAAATGTACCTCCGTAATTCACATAATTAACTATCAATTAATGAAATATTATTAATTAAAAAACAAATAAAAACAGATACAAATTAATTTACTCCCCAAACGTTACCCCTATAAAACCAAAACTCACACACAAAAAAATAAACAATTACCCTAATTAATTATCAATTGATGAATTAATATTAATGATCAACTAATTAATAATTAATTAAACATAAATTACTTTCCACCCTCTACCCCTATAAACCCCGCAACCCACACCTGAAAATCATTACACAATTCCCATAATTAATTTTAAAATAATAAATTAATGTCAATTAACAACTACTTAATAATTAATTAAAAATAAATTACTTCCCACCCTTTCCCAGTATAAACCTCACAACTCACATCTAAAACGAATTACACAATTGCCATATTAAATTGTAATTAATTAATTAGCATTAATTAACAAATAATTATTAATTAATTAAAAATAAATGGCTTCCCACCCTTTACCCCTATAAACCCCACAACCCGCTCCTAAAAAAATAACATGATTACCATAATTAATTACCAATTAATTAATTAGTATTAATTAACAACCAATTAATAATTAATTAATAATAAATTACTTCCCACAATTAACTCTATAAAATCTAAATTAAATAAATATTACTAAATAAAAAATATTCATTAATTTATTATAATTAAATTACTTCCCACCCTATTCCCCTATAAACCCACAACCTGCTACGCAACTAAAAAACACAACATTTATTTAAAATAAAATTGATAACTACTAAAAATTTAACACATATAATAAAAAACTAAAACAATACTTATACAAAAAAAAAGATCACATACATTTAAAATACATACTAAAATACATAACACTAATTAAAAAATCGATATTTTAAACAACTATATTTTTGCAAACGATATTAATGACTTAGATACTTTTAAAAACGATATTTCTTACCTTAAAGTCGATATTCTTGACCACGATATTTGTGTAAGTCGACATTTCCAACTCGATATTCTGTCTGCATACCCCCTCTGAGTAAGGGAAAGCACAAATTGCAGCACTTGAGATAGTTTGGCCTGCAAGGGATTCACATCATTGTCTGCACACCATTCAAGAAAGTTGCCTCATGTGCCGGAGTATGCTGACTTACTGGAGAGGTGACACGCAGATAAGATAATGTCGAGCACCTCTGGTGCCAGCTGAAAGGAGCTCAGTTATCCCCGCTCAATCTCCAAACATGTGGGTGGAGGTCTCGGAGATTGGGGTGCAGAAACTTTCTGTCTGACTGAGAGAGAAGGTCCAGCCTAAATGGAAAGCGAAGCGGGGGACATGTGGAGAAATGCAGAAGGTCTGCATGCCACACTCTTCTCAACCAATCTAGGGTGATGAGAATGACTTTGGCACAGTTTTGGAAAATCTTCCTGAGAACTTGAGGCATCAAGGGTATGTTGAAACCATAGTGCAGCTGAAATTTCCACCTCAATTGAAACGTGTCACCCAAATCTCCCTTCAACAGGAGCAGAATTGCTGGCATTGAGCATTTTCAGAGGAGGCTAATAAGTCTACCTGAGGAGTGCCCCACTGGGCGATGATGTCCTGGATTACCTCTGGCAGCAGACGTCACTTGTGATCGGCTAGGTAACACCGGCTCAGACTGTCGATTCTAACATTCAGAGACCCTGCTAGGTGATTGGTGGTAAGCCAGATCCCTTGGCGGTGTGCCCAAGACTATAGTCTCAAGGCTTCCAGGCAAAGGAGTTGAGACCCTACTCCCCCTTCCTTGTTCATGTACCACTTCGCAGTAATGTTGTCCATCAAGATCTGGAGGGATTGACCTACAATGGAGGGGAGGAAGTCCTTGAGCGCTAGCCAAATTTCCCACAATTCCAGCAGATTGATGATAAGTACACCAGAGGCTCCTGAGCTCCAGATCCTCCAGATGGGCCCCACTCCCTAGGGTGGGGGCATCCATCACTATCGTAGTCACAGCCGGAGGGTGAGTGAAGGCCATCCCGCAAGTCAGGTGCACCTTGTTCCCCTACCAAGCCAGTTGTGCTGCAGCACTGCAGGAGATCACGATGGAGTCTGACAGGTCCCCCGTACAGGAGCGACTGCCTGCAGAGGCACCACAGGAGGACCCTCATGTGCCAATGTGCGTGCACGACTAGGGGATGCAAGAAGCCAGCAGACCTAGGAATTTCAGGACTGGGACTCTCGCACCTTGCTGGAATGATGGAACCATCTCATGGATGTCTTTGATTCTCTGTGGTGGAGGAAAGGGACAGAGAAGGGTGGTGTCTAGTACTGACCCTATAAACTAAAGTTGTTGAGAAGGCCACAGGTGAGGTTTGGGTTCATTGATTAAAAACTCCCAAGCCAAACAGCAGAGATGCTGTCATCTACAGATAGCGCTACAAAAGGGGATGATGGACGGAACGTTTGAGCCAATCAAACACTCACCCCCAGTCAACTGATCTGGGTTTAATCCATCATCATTCTTTAGCTCACTCCATCACCCAGTTCAGACATGGCCATATGCAAATCAGTCTGACCCTGTGCCTCATGGGAACAGTCCAGCCCGAGCTCCAGCCATGTCTTCCTGGACCGAAACAAGCATCCTAGGACCGGTTCTGGCATTCCAGCCGTCATCAGTCAGGCTTGCTTGAATCCAGTGGCAAAGTGAGCAAGGACCCACGTCTGGGCATACCCTCGCCAACTTAGGGCGAACAAAGCGATACAAAGGGGATGATGGACGGAACGTTTGAGACCAATCAAACACTCACCCCAGTCAACTGATCTGGGTTTAATCCATCATCATTCTTTAGCTCACTCCACCACCCCAGTTCAGACATGGCCATATGCAAATCAGTCTGACCCTGTGCCTCATGGCCATGTCTGAACTGGGGTGGTGGAGTGAGCTAAAGAATGATGATGGATTAAACCCAGATCAGTTGACTGGGGGTGAGTGTTTGATTGGCTCAAACGTTCCGTCCATCATCCCCTTTGTATCGCTTGTTCGCCCTAAGTTGGCGGGGGTATGCCCAGACGGGGTCCCTTGCTCACTTTGCCACTGGATTCAAGCAAGCCTGGCTGATGACGGCTGGAATGCCAGAAACCGGTCCTAGGATGCTTGTTTCCGGTCCAGGGAAGACATGGCTTGGCAGTTCGGGCTGGACTGTTCCCATGAGGCACAGGGTCAGACTGATTTGCATATGGCCATGTCTGAACTGGGGTGGTGGAGTGAGCTAAAGAATGATGATGGATTAAACCCAGATCAGTTGACTGGGGGTGAGTGTTTGATTGGCTCAAACGTTCCGTCCATCATCCCCTTTTGTATCGCTTTGTTCGCCCTAAGTTGGCGGGGGTATGCCCAGACGTGGGTCCCTTGCTCACTTTGCCACTGGATTCAAGCAAGCCTGGCTGATGACGGCTGGAATGCCAGAAACCGGTCCTAGGATGCTTGTTTCCGGTCCAGGGAAGACATGGCTTGGCAGTTCGGGCTGGACTGTTCCCATGAGGCACAGGGTCAGACTGATTTGCATATGGCCATGTCTGAACTGGGGTGGTGGAGTGAGCTAAAGAATGATGATGGATTAAACCCAGATCAGTTGACTGGGGGTGAGTGTTTGATTGGCTCAAACGTTCCGTCCATCATCCCCTTTTGTATCGCTTTGTTCGCCCTAAGTTGGCGGGGGTATGCCCAGACGTGGGTCCCTTGCTCACTTTGCCACTGGATTCAAGCAAGCCTGGCTGATGACGGCTGGAATGCCAGAAACCGGTCCTAGGATGCTTGTTTCCGGTCCAGGGAAGACATGGCTTGGCAGTTCGGGCTGGACTGTTCCCATGAGGCACAGGGTCAGACTGATTTGCATATGGCCATGTCTGAACTGGGGTGGTGGAGTGAGCTAAAGAATGATGATGGATTAAACCCAGATCAGTTGACTGGGGGTGAGTGTTTGATTGGCTCAAACGTTCCGTCCATCATCCCCTTTTGTATCGCTTTGTTCGCCCTAAGTTGGCGGGGGTATGCCCAGACGTGGGTCCCTTGCTCACTTTGCCACTGGATTCAAGCAAGCCTGGCTGATGACGGCTGGAATGCCAGAAACCGGTCCTAGGATGCTTGTTTCCGGTCCAGGGAAGACATGGCTTGGCAGTTCGGGCTGGACTGTTCCCATGAGGCACAGGGTCAGACTGATTTGCATATGGCCATGTCTGAACTGGGGTGGTGGAGTGAGCTAAAGAATGATGATGGATTAAACCCAGATCAGTTGACTGGGGGTGAGTGTTTGATTGGCTCAAACGTTCCGTCCATCATCCCCTTTTGTATCGCTTTGTTCGCCCTAAGTTGGCGGGGGTATGCCCAGACGTGGGTCCCTTGCTCACTTTGCCACTGGATTCAAGCAAGCCTGGCTGATGACGGCTGGAATGCCAGAAACCGGTCCTAGGATGCTTGTTTCCGGTCCAGGGAAGACATGGCTTGGCAGTTCGGGCTGGACTGTTCCCATGAGGCACAGGGTCAGACTGATTTGCATATGGCCATGTCTGAACTGGGGTGGTGGAGTGAGCTAAAGAATGATGATGGATTAAACCCAGATCAGTTGACTGGGGGTGAGTGTTTGATTGGCTCAAACGTTCCGTCCATCATCCCCTTTTGTATCGCTTTGTTCGCCCTAAGTTGGCGGGGGTATGCCCAGACGTGGGTCCCTTGCTCACTTTGCCACTGGATTCAAGCAAGCCTGGCTGATGACGGCTGGAATGCCAGAAACCGGTCCTAGGATGCTTGTTTCCGGTCCAGGGAAGACATGGCTTGGCAGTTCGGGCTGGACTGTTCCCATGAGGCACAGGGTCAGACTGATTTGCATATGGCCATGTCTGAACTGGGGTGGTGGAGTGAGCTAAAGAATGATGATGGATTAAACCCAGATCAGTTGACTGGGGGTGAGTGTTTGATTGGCTCAAACGTTCCGTCCATCATCCCCTTTTGTATCGCTTTGTTCGCCCTAAGTTGGCGGGGGTATGCCCAGACGTGGGTCCCTTGCTCACTTTGCCACTGGATTCAAGCAAGCCTGGCTGATGACGGCTGGAATGCCAGAAACCGGTCCTAGGATGCTTGTTTCCGGTCCAGGGAAGACATGGCTTGGCAGTTCGGGCTGGACTGTTCCCATGAGGCACAGGGTCAGACTGATTTGCATATGGCCATGTCTGAACTGGGGTGGTGGAGTGAGCTAAAGAATGATGATGGATTAAACCCAGATCAGTTGACTGGGGGTGAGTGTTTGATTGGCTCAAACGTTCCGTCCATCATCCCCTTTTGTATCGCTTTGTTCGCCCTAAGTTGGCGGGGGTATGCCCAGACGTGGGTCCCTTGCTCACTTTGCCACTGGATTCAAGCAAGCCTGGCTGATGACGGCTGGAATGCCAGAAACCGGTCCTAGGATGCTTGTTTCCGGTCCAGGGAAGACATGGCTTGGCAGTTCGGGCTGGACTGTTCCCATGAGGCACAGGGTCAGACTGATTTGCATATGGCCATGTCTGAACTGGGGTGGTGGAGTGAGCTAAAGAATGATGATGGATTAAACCCAGATCAGTTGACTGGGGGTGAGTGTTTGATTGGCTCAAACGTTCCGTCCATCATCCCCTTTTGTATCGCTTTGTTCGCCCTAAGTTGGCGGGGGTATGCCCAGACGTGGGTCCCTTGCTCACTTTGCCACTGGATTCAAGCAAGCCTGGCTGATGACGGCTGGAATGCCAGAAACCGGTCCTAGGATGCTTGTTTCCGGTCCAGGGAAGACATGGCTTGGCAGTTCGGGCTGGACTGTTCCCATGAGGCACAGGGTCAGACTGATTTGCATATGGCCATGTCTGAACTGGGGTGGTGGAGTGAGCTAAAGAATGATGATGGATTAAACCCAGATCAGTTGACTGGGGGTGAGTGTTTGATTGGCTCAAACGTTCCGTCCATCATCCCCTTTTGTATCGCTTTGTTCGCCCTAAGTTGGCGGGGGTATGCCCAGACGTGGGTCCCTTGCTCACTTTGCCACTGGATTCAAGCAAGCCTGGCTGATGACGGCTGGAATGCCAGAAACCGGTCCTAGGATGCTTGTTTCCGGTCCAGGGAAGACATGGCTTGGCAGTTCGGGCTGGACTGTTCCCATGAGGCACAGGGTCAGACTGATTTGCATATGGCCATGTCTGAACTGGGGTGGTGGAGTGAGCTAAAGAATGATGATGGATTAAACCCAGATCAGTTGACTGGGGGTGAGTGTTTGATTGGCTCAAACGTTCCGTCCATCATCCCCTTTTGTATCGCTTTGTTCGCCCTAAGTTGGCGGGGGTATGCCCAGACGTGGGTCCCTTGCTCACTTTGCCACTGGATTCAAGCAAGCCTGGCTGATGACGGCTGGAATGCCAGAAACCGGTCCTAGGATGCTTGTTTCCGGTCCAGGGAAGACATGGCTTGGCAGTTCGGGCTGGACTGTTCCCATGAGGCACAGGGTCAGACTGATTTGCATATGGCCATGTCTGAACTGGGGTGGTGGAGTGAGCTAAAGAATGATGATGGATTAAACCCAGATCAGTTGACTGGGGGTGAGTGTTTGATTGGCTCAAACGTTCCGTCCATCATCCCCTTTTGTATCGCTTTGTTCGCCCTAAGTTGGCGGGGGTATGCCCAGACGTGGGTCCCTTGCTCACTTTGCCACTGGATTCAAGCAAGCCTGGCTGATGACGGCTGGAATGCCAGAAACCGGTCCTAGGATGCTTGTTTCCGGTCCAGGGAAGACATGGCTTGGCAGTTCGGGCTGGACTGTTCCCATGAGGCACAGGGTCAGACTGATTTGCATATGGCCATGTCTGAACTGGGGTGGTGGAGTGAGCTAAAGAATGATGATGGATTAAACCCAGATCAGTTGACTGGGGGTGAGTGTTTGATTGGCTCAAACGTTCCGTCCATCATCCCCTTTTGTATCGATCTACAGATAGCGCAACACCATCTCCAGCGAGCTGGCTTTGAGGAGCCATTCATCCAGATATTGGAAAATGGGGTTGTCTGACCGTCTAAGATGGGCTGCAACCACTGCCATCACCTTCGTGAGGACTCAAGGTGCCGATGTAAAGCCAAAGGGTAGTACCACAAATTAGTAGTGTGTAAAACCCACCACAAATCACAAGTACTTCCTATGTGACCACAGGATAGGGATGTGGAAATATGCATCCTGCAGGTCGGGTGACACCATCCAGTCTCCAAGCTCCAATGTTAGTAGAACATGAGCTAGGGTCTGCATCTTGAGCTTCCCTTTTTGAACAAGAAGTTCAGGCCCCTGAAATCAAGAACTGGATGCAGACCTCAGCCCTTTTTTGGCACCAGAAAATAACATGTGTAACAACCTTGGCCCTATTCTCTCTCTGTCACTAACTCCACCGCTTCTTTGAGGAGGAGACATGCCACCTCCTGCTGTAGAATGACCAAATAGTCTGAAGTTGGATGAGAGGGAGGGGCGGGATGGGGGAAGGAACTTGAAGGAAGTGAACGGGATAACCCCTTTCTATAATTTGAAGGATCCACTGGTTTGTAGTAATGGCGTTCCAGGGTGGTAGAAAGTGTGATACCCACCCTCCAACAGGCTCCCTGTGGAGATGGGGAGGCAAACTATATCTGCTTTCCTGGTGGGGCGAGGGAGGAGGAAGGGAAAGAGGAGGAAGGTTGCAAGGTGGACTAGCAGCCCTTTCCTCTATTGCAACCCTGTACCTCAGATGAGGAGGTTAGGCTACTGCTGAAGTGCCGGTTGATATTGCCTGGGTTGAAAGGAATTCACTCATCTGAAGCCTCGAAAGTGGCAAAATGCCCGTTAGTCCTTAGTCGGAGCCAGGATCTGTAGGCCTAGTGATCTGGCTGTGGCCTTGCATGTCCTTAACCTGTTCCAGAACCGAGTTGGCTTTGTTTCCAAACAGCAATACTCTATCCAAAAGGGAGATCCATCAGATTGGCCTTGACATCGGAGAAGTTGGATATTCGAAGCCAAACATGATGTTGAACTGTAATGGGCGTACCCATGGCTCAGGCCACGGAATCTGCAGTGTCTAGCCCAGAGCTGATGATGTGGCAGAAAGCATTCTGCCCATCCTAGATGGGTTCTTGGAAGTGGTCCTTCTTGTCAACTGGGACATCTGTCAGAATCATTTAGACCATGTCCTACAAGGTATGATGGCAGTGGGCTAGAAGGCAGTTGGCAGTAACCAGTTTTAATGCCATACTCTATGCAGAAAAGGACTTTTAGGCTTCTAGACACTTCGACCTATCAGAGGGAGTTGTTGTGAAACCACCACCAGACTGAGCCCCAGAGCAGGAATCTTGGATGCCAAGGCTGTTCGATGAAGGGTGGCTAGAGGGGAATGGTTGATAATGGCGAGCGATGAACCTGTTGACTGCCGGGGTAGAAGAGAGCTTCTCCCATGCTGACATAATGGATTCAAGCAGAGCCTCATTAAAAGGCAGAAGAGGTTCCAATGAGGCAGAATAGGACAAGACCTCAGTGAGGACATTGGTCTTTGTTTCTGTCATTGGAAGTTGCAAACCCAAGCCCTCCACAGCTTTCAACATGACGTGGTGCAATGACACCACTTCAGGCATTGGTGGGCCAGTTAGGAAGTTCATATCCAGCCTCGGGGGAAGTGTCGGAGCCACTTGCCGAGGACATGGTAAAGAACACCGCTGGATCTGATACTGGGGTCAGGAACTCGAGAAAGGTTCGCGCCACCGCTGGAGTCTTGTGTGGTGGAGGTGCCTATGCAGAGGGCTCCGGGAAGGATGGAGGTCTGTCCGGAGCCGGGTCCAGGGGAGGAGGAGTAGAGCATGGAGGAGGGTCCGACAAGCTCCGCTTCCAAGGACGAAGGTGCTGTGGGAGATGGAGAGCGATGAGGTTACCTCTAGAGAGTTTATTTTTTTTGTTCCTGTGTTTTCTCTTCTTTTTCACCCCTGAGGAGAATGGCGGTGACCGAGAACGGTGCTGGGATCACTTACAGCGTTGATGGTTTTCCTTAGCCCTGGCCATGAAGAGCTTGGACTCCCGGTCCTTTATGGCCATAGGATGAACGCTGAGGCACGACGAACAGTCCTCAGAGTCATGGTTGGACCCTGACCACAGACAAACTGCAGGGGGATCCGTAATGGACATCTGCCCTCACATTCCCTACAGGGTTTGAACCCTGAATGTTTGGGAATAGACATGCTACTGCAAAAGTAGAAGAATTTGTGAGGAAAATTCCTCAGAGAGAAGGAAGCTACGGATCTGCGTCAAAGACGTGAACAAAAGGTGGCGGGGGCCTTATGGCCTTGGGGCGGGGGCCTTATGGCCTTGGTGGCGTCGCCTGACATTACTTCTTGTGTCGACCAGGTCCAGCGCCCTCTACCGGCGACTTTGTCTCACACCTGAGGTTTGTTCTACAGGTGAGGAATCAAAAGGTAGAAGTATCCATCAGAACTGGTGATTCTTTTATTATTTTCTTGAGAATTGCTGAGTCTTGCAAACCTTCAGATGTCCAAACAAACTTCCTTTTTTCAATAGTTCCATTAAAGGACTTACAAGCTCACATATTTTTAAATAAAGTTCTAATAACAGTTTCCCGGACCCAAGAAAATCTAAATTTGTTTTATTGACATAGGAGTAGCCCATTGCAGATGCCATGACTTTACTATTATACATATCTAAACCTTTTTCAGATGAAATATAACCTAGGTGAGTCACTGATCCTTGATCAAAAGACGTTTTTCAGGTTTAACTAAGAAATGTTTTTCTTTTAATCTGGAAAGAACTTCCCTGACATGATGAATATATTCAGAAGGATTCCTGGATGAAACCAATATACCATCAAGCTATATGACTACAGAATGAAGAAGCAGACCAGAAAAAATGAAATCCATAACACATGGAAAAACATCAGGCACATTACAGGGACCAAATGGAATTACTCTGTATTTAAAGTGTCCCAGAGGAGTTCTGAAAGCTATTTTCCATTCATCACATCCACATGTTTTGTAACTGAGATGATAAAATCCCCTTAAATCCAAATGTAGTAAAATATTTTTCGCCCTGTACTGGTTCCAGAATGTCCGAAATAAGTGAAAGTGGATATTGCTCTTTTATAGTAAATTGATTTAAGCCTTAATCATCGAAGCCAGTACGCAATTCCTTAGAATCTTTCTATGAACTAAAAAAAAAAAAAAAATGCCCCAACTTGAGATTTGGACGGAAAAATAACCATTTTTATTCTTCAGGTTTGCATGCAAATAATTACCTGTGTGGTTTCTTGTTCCAAAGGAGATAAATAATAAATAAACACAAAAGGAACTGTACCCTTAAGTTCGAGCACAATCTAAGGGGCCTATTACGATGGCGGGCGGACTTTGTCCGCCCGCCACCGCAACGGAGCACGGGACCGACCGCCGATGTTGCGGCGGTCCCGCCATGCAAATTAGGATGCGCCCGCCACAGTGGCGGGCGCAACCTGGCCCTTTTGCATTGCGGGTGGATCTGCTGGCTGCAGCCCCGCTCGCAATGTAAAAGGATTGTGCACAGCATTGCCATGCACAACATGGAAGGCACCACGTGGTGCCTGCCACGTAGTGCATTGCAATGAGGGGGGGTACCATAGGTACCCCCCATGTGCACCCCCCCCGACACCCTGGGGGCTCGCAACGGGCCCCCAATATCAAACACCGCATGCCTTTCCATGGCGGCAACGCTGCCATGGAAAGAACAACAACCGCACGCATCATGATATGAATGGCGGTGTCTTGCAGACACCGCCACCATATTGTGTCCCTTTTCCGCCCGGTCGACAAGTCGACCGGCGGAAAGGAGGCGGACGGTCTTTCCGTCCGCCACGGTGCCCCCCGCCATACTAATATGGCAGGGGGAGTACCAGGGACATTTGGCGGGCGGATCGCCACCGCCGGCCCTGCGGTGGCGATCCGCCCGCAATCGTAATGGGCCCCTAAATTTCTATGAAAATGAATTTTAGGTAGTGAAATAATCTTTTGAGATTAGGAAGAAAACATCCAGGAACTTTATATATTTAGATAGGATTCAATATATTTGAGCAATTAGATTTACATTCTTTTGTACTCATTTAGGCATCATTCTTGAATTACTTCCAACAGAGGTGCAATGTTGTGTGCAAAACTCAGAGACCAAGAATATGGCTCCAGCCTTCCAATTTGTGTAAAGATTATGAAAAGATTGCCATAGAAGCTCTAATATAAGGGGATACCTATGTGCAGCTATTAGGTCAGATACAATGTTTAGAGAGGGTCATTAGTAAAGTTTGAGTTTCTTCTTTATCGTATCCTGAAGATACTGGAGTACCAACTACAACTTCAACAATCTGTGAATTGATTTACATCTTATAAGAATTTAGTTCTTCTGTGCCCAAAGAATGTCCAAAAATGTGGCAGAAGCTCCACTGTCAACAAGCACAGGAAGTTGGATAAGGGTATCAAGAAACTCGAGAGTGGCTTGCAAAACAATGAACCTAGTAGAGAGTGGAACATTGTAAACCTGAGGTAAGGACTCTGATTTAAAAATACTCATCCCTTGCGCTTGCTTAAAAGACAAGTGTTCTTGTTTCCCTGTTCTCTTAGGTTGAGTGGAACAATTTCCATTAAGATGTCCTTTTTGTTCGCAATAAAGGCACAGACCCATTTTCCTCTGATGAGTTTTCTCCTCTGCAGATAGCAGTCCTTAGGATTCTTGATTTTCTGGAATCTTTGTTGACTGGATAAGAGTAGGACATTGGAGGAAATTGAGCTATTAGTTGAGGGGTAAAGTACCCACCTCAAGTAATAATCACACTCCTTGTCAGGGTGAACCCTTAAAGTCAGCTTAACTTAGCGGCAATGTGTAAAATATTTATGAAGTATTAAAACAGTAATAAAGTCATAATACGAAACAATAAAAATCCCAAAATAAATTAGAATAGAGTAAAATCTAATAAACAAAATGACAACAAATTGTCATAAATCTAATAAGGGGAACCAGAGATATTGATTTTGTGAGGAAACAGGCTTTTAGCAGGTTCCCCCCCACTTTGTACCCCCATTTTGACTTCTAGGCACTGGTATAATTACTCTAAAATGCCCTGAGCCCTGCTAATGGCATAACTTGATTTACTTGTAAATTCCTAGTATATGGTACCGGGGTACCTAGGGCCTGTAAATTAAAGTGTCTCTTGTGGACTGCAGCACTAGTTGTGCCACCACAAGTATGAAAAGGCAAACACACGACTCCCAGCCTGCAACTGTGAGCTTTCAGAGCAGTTTTAAATTTCTAACTTGACTTTGCCATTTCAAACCATGGCAAATCCCAAGCCTTCCTTTTTAATATTTGTAAGTAACCCCTAAAGCAGGCATACTGAACCCTAAAGGCAATGTGTATTATATCAAAAGATTGGACCTGTAGATTATGTTTTTAAGTCCCAACAGTAAAAACCAACAATGATGGTTTTACTGTTGAAAGGCTAGTAGCCCCATTGGAAAGTGCAGAGTTACAGGCTGACATCTCAACCTTGCTAACTTCTGAATGGGACTACTAAAGCTGGTACTTCAAGGTATCAAAAGAATCCGTGCATTAAATAAGATTTGTTGGTTAAATCGAATTTAATGTCACTGGTGGGCAAAGTGCAATTTTAGTATGATGCCTCTTTGTTGCCCAAGGTTTTCGAATACCCATTTACGGTTGCACACAATGGACTGTCCTCAAGACAGTTATCTGGCCTCCTGGAGAGAAGTGTGAGCAACTGACAGGTAAGACTGCAAAGGGCCTGCCGGGGGAAAAGGTGTTATCTCCTTCTGGCCAGAAAAGCCACACAAGGGGTGAGCCCAAAAGGTGAGCTTCAAAGGGGGAGTCGTCTTTGAAGGGCAAATGGCAACCACGCATGAGAAGGGCTGCTCCTTTGTTTGGATAGATAGTAGACCGTAGGGGACAGCGAGGGGAAAATACTAGTCAAACCAGTTTTACTGTGGGTGTGTAGCCCAGAGGTAGCCACCGTCCTAGGGTGCGCTACAAGACTCCACACACCGAGAGAGGGGTCCAGCCATCTTGAGAGTGGGAAGAATAGAGCACTCTGGGATAGCTAGATGTCACACTTTTCGGGCATGCCCGCAGGATGTGCCATAGTGTTTTAGCAGGACGTGCCTGTCGGGCGGCCGCACCAACACTTATCTTGGGGTTCTGGTTCTGCTAGGGGTCCTCCATGGTACTGTCTGGCCAGGAAGGGATACCGGGGTTGGCACTCCATGGGCCTGTTTGCCATGTTTCCTGGGGAGGCATTCACTAATGACGCCATGATGGGGCAGGGCTTCCTTATGTCTTTCCCAATCCATCATAGCCGCCGTTCAATGTTTCTTTATGGAACTTTCCCAGTCTGAAATGAAGGGGTTTTACTTCATCTTGACACTTGATTTCTTCCAGGACTTTTCTTCCTATTTAAAGGAAGAATTGTCTGGTGCGTCACAATGGTCCCGGATACCTGTTTTCCGGTTTGGTTTTTCCTTCTTCATTCCCAGCCTGCTGTTGTTGTACTGGTGCATTCAGGTGGTTTTTTTCTGCCTTGCTTCTATTTCCTCCTGGCGGTTTCCTTAAAGGACACATTCCACCTGCATGCTCCCTACACTGGCAGGCAAGGGGGCATCTGGAGGTGATCGTCTGAGCTTCAGACCTCGTACCATCCAGTCCAGACGATCCTCCTTGCACCCAGCTCTTGAGAATACTTCACAGGAAGTTCTCATATAACGGTGGTCCAGAGTAGCCATTGGCTAGTGACGGATATCTCCCCTGAGGGAAATTTCTGGCCACCAGATCTCAACTGGACCAGAGAAGAAGACCGAAGAAGGACTGCACTGTTGACTTTGGACCTGGCAAACAGATGCTGCACCGAAATTGGACTGCTCCTGCTGCTCCTTGGGCTAGCAAAGAGAGGACTGTGCCTGAAGTGTTCTGCTCATGGAGAAATCATTCCCCTAGCTCAGACAGAAGTAAAGACTCCGGTTTAGTTGGCTGACTTCCTATTCCAGCACAAGAGCCACAAAATCTGGAGAAGTCTGTCTGGGCTGGTTGGTAGCCCAGATCACCGGATCGTCACTCACCCCAGCAGTGCAGCCTGGGACTCTGAGTCCTAACACTGAAAAGTTGCATCAGAGTCTGCCGGACCCTGGGGAGGCTTTGGAGTGCAGTTTGGTCACACAGGAGAGTTATCGCCAGAAGAGGGGAACAGATGGTTTTGTTATGTCTGGAGACCAGTAGTTCAGTGGCAACTGGACTTTTGCTGGACCAAGGAAAACTTCAACAATATACGTCAAACCCTGTGACCAAAGTCACCCCACCAGGAACGAGGAGTAGGCCCAGGAAGTCCCCCATGGACCGCACAGCATCTTCAGCATCCTGTATCCCTTGCATCAGGACCATCTCCATCGAAGTCAATGGCAAGTTGCCATTAAAGCTGAAACTGGACTGAAGCCTGCTTCATCATGGAGGTAAAAACAAAATTTCAGAATCTTTTTATTATTTTTTGTATGCAGTAACAACTATGAACCCCCTCCCTATACCCCCACTGTCGACCCGTAGTAGTTCACATTCTCATTTATCAGGCATATCCATACTCTTACAGACCTGGGAACCGTCTGGACACACCAGACCATTATTTGCTGTGATACAGAGCCTAGTGTTCAGTGTTCACAAATGACCAAGTAGGTTCATTGAGGTAACAGTGTTTGGGTACTCTGCTCCCCTAAGATTTGGTGACTCCCCCCTTTCCACCATTCATTGTCTCTAAAGACTCTCCATGGTCCCCACACATTTTTTTTTTTTTAAATTTCTTTAATGGTCCCTAAACCTTCTCATATTTCCGCAGGCCTGGTACACCATTTTTTCTGCCAGCATGCACCAGTCAGCATTCTGTATCTAATGCTGTACATGAGGGATCAACCCTCTACCCCACAATCAAATGGCATGTCTGTGTGCCACTATGTCAGCACAACATTACAGAACAGTAAGGTGTATTTTGACAAGATCTGCTTTCCCCAGAGTCCCAGACACACTATTCGGGTATTCAGGGTAAGGTCTAGGGCCCTCGATAGATGGCCCTCCAAGCCCGACCAGAACCCCCTCAGATGCGGGCATTCCCACAGTTTATGAAGGAGTGTACCCTCCTGGTTGCATCCCTTCAGGCACTTATTATTATCCAGTTGTAATGAATTTGTGTTCAGGTGTAATACGCTTGGTGTAGGATTTTTAACTATATCAGTCTAAAGCCACCCCCCCCAACGGTCACCTCTCTATTGACATGCATTAGCCCAAACGCAGTCCTCCATACATCCCAGATCTCCTTCCCATTTCTCTCGAAGGTTGCCCATGGGACCACTGTAGTGTGTCAAGAGAGTGCAATATATTTGGGATATTGCACGTGCATGTTGGGGCGACACCAGCACCTTATATTTCCGAGGGGTCTCTTCTGGTACTGTCCTGTAAATGGTTAGAGTATTTATGCAATGGGTGGCTCAGTTGTATGCATTTGTATCATTGTGTGTCAGAAAATCCTTATTGCTTCTGCAGGTCTGGGAACGAGACCACCCTCTGTGCTGTCCAGATATCTCCCAGTCGGCTAATCCCAAGTAGATCCCACAGTTTAATTCCATCCATTTTCTTGAGTTCCGCTAGAACATCTGCTTCCCACAAGGGCGTTTCCATGGTCAGTCTCCCATGCCACCCTTTTTTGCGTGTTGCTTTATTCCATATTTTAAAGACTGCGTCCGTGTGGCCATCTGTAAACCTGGTTTGCCCCTTTTTGTATAGCCCCCTTATGTAGCTACCCTCTGGTATCACTCTCCTATTAGCCAGCAGAGACAGTTCAGGTTGGTCTGCAAACACCCAGTCATTTATCAACAGAAGCTGTGTCACCTAATAGTAGAGTTGTACATCCAGCAGTGCAATACCCCCCCTTGTAATGTCCCCTAGTAAGTGTTGTCAGTGCTATTCTTGGCGTGCTCCATCCCACAGCAAAAGAACGAGTGACTGCGTTAACCACAGTTAAGAAGGAGTCTGGGACCTCAAAGAATGTATTCTGTAGCGTGTATATGCAAAACAATCATTTTATAGATCGCTGCTCCCCCCATTAGTGAAAACGGGAGTTTCCTCCACTGTCTGGCGTCTGCCTTATATTTGTCTAGGATATGTCCAAGGTTACGGCATTGGAATTCCCTGGGTGCTGTCGTTGTGTATATCCCTAGGTATTTAAACCATTGCATCAACCCTTTCAGAGGGAATGCCCTCTGTGGGGGCCTCCACTCTGAGGGTGTCAGGGGTCCAGCAGGGAAGTAGCAGAGTGATCTGTCAGGGGGTTAGCTAGGTAAGACTGGAACAAGACTGGATAACTGGGTTGTAATGTAAACAAGAGAGTGCATGAAGACTGGGAGGGAAGTAGGACAGAAGGGCAGGATTGAAGCAGGTTGGAACAGACAATAAACAGGGAACTAGAAATCTGCAGGGAAAACACGACTACTAACAGGAAGGTAAGCAGGGAAACAATAGAGAAACTATCAAATGATAGTTTGTCTGCTCTTCGGGAATGATCTCTCTGTGAGGTGAAAAGATCTTATACGAAAGCAAGGACCAGATTAGTCTCACAGAGTTCTGGGAGACACCCAGCATCTCCTATAGAGAAGGTGCGCTGGTTGGTTCTCTGGGCCAAAGGCACAAGCCTTGAAATCTAACTGGCACCCTTGGAAGCAATGAAATTCAGGATAACAATGCAAGACAGAACATCAGGGAACAGAACAAGGAACACTAAACAGAAACTGGGCTCAGGCAAAAGCAGGAATGGGGTCAGACAAATGCGAGCTGGGAAGAAAGGAATTGGTGTTTTTCGGACACATTTTCTCCAAACAAGGAATGAGACCAGATCCCAGCAAAGTAGAGACACTGAAAAACGCGAACCCTCCGACGGACGTCGCAGAAGTAAGATCATTTCTAGGACTTGCCAGCTACTGCGCCAGATACATACAGGATTTCGCCACAGTAAGCACACCACTAAGAGAACTGACCAAACAAGGACAGAAGTTCGTGTGGTCACCGGAGTGCGACAAGGCATTCGAGGAAATCAGACATGCGGTGATGACCGTGGAACATCTTGCTTATTTTGACCCCATGCTCTGCACTGAACTGACTGTGGATGCCAGCCCAGTAGGACTAGGAGCGATACTAGCGCAGCATCTGCCAGGGAGAGATTCGCCAAGGAAAATCGTCGCGTACGCAAGCAAAAGCTTGACAGAGATTGAGAAGGCATACTCGCAACCGGAAAAGGAAAGCCTAGCGGTGGTATGGGCGTGTGAACATTATCACATGTTCATCTACGGGAAGCCATTCACCATCATAACTGACCACCAAGCGCTGGTAACAATCTATGGCAGCCCGTCGGCCAAAATGCCACCCAGGATTGAGCGCTGGGGCATAAGGCTGATGGACTACGATTTCAAGATTGTGCACAAGCCCGGGAAAGAGCACAATCCGGCAGACTACATGTCGAGACACCCACTGCCCCAGGCACAAGAGAAGAAATCGATGGCAGAAGAGTACCTCAACTTCGTGCTAAAACAAAACACACCGGCACCGATAACAGTAGTGGAGCTAAAAAACGAGACCAAGAAGGATGCCACGTTGCAAATGGCCATGGAGACAATGAGAAAGCAGAGATGGAAACACATCAATAATAATTGCACCTGGGGAGAAGGAGTACGCAAAGAAGAAATGCTTGCCCTAAAGAAGATAAACGAAGAACTGTCAGAAACTGCAACAGAAATAATGATGCGAGGAACAAGAATAGTGATACCACGCTCACTGAGGCGACAACTGGTCGATCTGGCTCATGAGTCACACCGAGGAATAGTAGCGACAAAGAAACTACTAAGGGAGAAAGTATGGTTCCCTGGTTTAGACCGCATGGTGGAAGACACAATCGCGACATGCCACCTCTGCCAAATGACAGGACCACCACCAAAACATGAACCATTACAAATGTCAGAACTCCCACGAGCGGTGTGGACAACACTAGCGGCTGATTTCTTTGGGCCACTAGACACAGGCAGCTATCTGCTTGTGGTCATTGATGAATACTCGCGATTCCCCATAGTGCGACAGGTATCATCGACGTCAGCGACAGCAACCCTACCGATATTAGATGACATCTTTGCGGCCTGGGGCTCACCAGAAACACTAAAAAACAGACAACGGACCCCCATTCTCAGGAGAAGAATTCCGAAAATTCATGGCCTACCTGGGAATAAACCACAGGAAGGTAACTCCAGTGTGGCCGCAAGCGAACGGAATGGTGGAGAGGTTCATGGGGAACATCAAAAAGGCGGTTCAAAGGGCAAAGTTGGCGCAGATATCAATTGGCCAGGCTCTATGCCAGGTGCTACGTGACTATAGAAACACGCCACATAACTCCACCGGAAAATGCCCTGCAGAGCTAGTACTGGGAAGGACAAGCAGAACAAGACTGCCACAAGTAGAAGCAACTATGACACCAGAACACAGCAGCATTGAGGCAAGAGACAAGGAGGCTAAAGAAAAATGAAAAGATACGCAGATGCTAGGCGACACGCCGTCTCGTCGCACCTGAAAGAAGGGGACACTGTGGTAGTGCGTCAACGACAACAAAGGAAGTCTGACTGTACGTTCTCAACAGACCCGCTAACAGTAACTCAAGTGAAAGGCCCAATGATCACAGCGGAGTCAGAACACCGAAGGATAACACGGAACAGCTCACACTTCAAAGGACTGAAGGAGAAGAATGAAGAAGACCAAGAAGAGGACACAGCAGAAAGAGAATGGTCGGAACACGAGAGAAAGGGAACACACAAGGGGGAGGAGCCATCAGAAGAGCAACAGACGGAGGTCTGCCCAAAAAGAATAAGCAGACGGCCGAAAAGACTAATAGAAGAAATGTAACAATGGGAGACGCATTCATCTCCATCGTATCTGTTCTTACCTCTATCGACACACCTCTGTGTTTCAACTGCTCGTCATTTCTTTGTGACAAAAAGGGGAGATGTAGTGACCTGGAGACGGGCACTAGGACCCAGAGTGGACAGTGGGGACAAGGGAAACCGGACACCACATCCGGTCAGGGTGTGGGGACAAGGGGACAGTACCAAGGAGCAGGGGAAGAGGATACACGTGTGTGGGCAGGGGAGCAGAGAGAGAATAAAGAGTAACCAACCTCTTACCTGTGTCCTGCGTACGTCTGTGGGACTGAAATAGTGAAAACAAGGCTAGGAAAGATATGCACTCAAGCAAGGCAAGACAGAAATATGCAGACAAACAGGAACAGAGAACACAAGGAAAGAGTCTGCATATAACAGGGCAGATCAAGAAGAGTGCAGCCAGGAGACTATGAACTATGGCTAACACAAGAAGAGAGATGCAGGAAAACTAGGTACAGAAAAAGATGCTAAAAATAGCCCAAAATAGTAAAATGGGTACAGGGAAAAAAGGAAACAGAATCAAAGGACAAGCCTGTAATAACAGCAGCTGGAACACAGAGTACAAGAAAACTCAACAGAAGTCAGATGCAAGCCGCTGCACTCTGCACTCACAGGGCTGAAATAGCTGGAGTCTCACGGGAGAAGTAAATGGCCACTGAGAAAGCCATGTGTAAGGAATTAACCAGGCGCAGAGAATCCGCAAACCACCAATGAAGGGAAGGCTGAACTGGGACCTGGAGATGAGAAGACCAGGGGAACCAGGAAACACTAGAAAGGGAATAGGAAAACCTAGAATGGTGTATGGATCTGCGCAAACATAGAGAAGGTCTAGAATGAAAATATAAAGGGATCAGAATAGCAGTAGGATCCAAGAACCACGCTAATAAACAGGAAACTGCCACCAGGATGTGATCTAGGCAGGTTCTGAAGATAGAGGGAACTACAAGAACCATAATGCATCAGGGGTATGGAACAGAAACCTGGACTAAAAGGTGAAACGAAACTAAGTATGGTAAGTGCTGATGTGTTTATTGACCTATACTGATATGAAGGCAGGTTCGTAAAGAGCCCTCGTGAGTGACACCTAGTGGAAGGATGGCAGAATCCTGACAGAGTGGGAGTGTGCCACTGACTTGTGCCAATTGATGTGTGCTCTGTCTTATTTTGCAAAAGCGTTAGGTATAGCCAGAATGAGCAGTAAGGAGGTCTCCGGGTCCACCAGGTGCAGCAGCATGTCATCTGCGTATAGTGAGATTCTACATCTCCAACCTGGGACCCAGCGGAGCCCTCTCACCAAAGCATCTCTTTCTCACCTATTCCGCCATTGGCTCAATCGCTAATGCGAAGAGGAGGGGCGACAGCTGGGAACCATTCCGTGTCCACCGTTCCAGCCTTTTTCCCAGGAAACCGTGCTGTTGACCCTCACCCTTGCAGTGGGGTGCGCATACAAAAGCCATAGCCATGCCCAGAACTCCCCTTCAAAGCCCCTCTTTTCAAGGATGACCATCAGATATGGTCATTCAATCGACTCAAACACCCTGGCTGCATCCAGAGATAGGCGCACCACCTGATCTTTCAACCTACCCCTATTGTTCAAGATTCCATACAGGGACTGCAGTTTATGATGTGTAGGTCTGTAGGGCTTGAAGCCAAACTGATCAGGCTTAATCAGTTTGTCAACAACCCTGTATAAATGATTGGCTAACACCTTTGCCAGAATTTTAACCTCTACATTTAGCAGAGAAATAGGTCTGTATGATGCACACTCCTCCAAGGGTTTCCCCTTTTGTGTATTTGCCCCACTATCTCTTGGCGGAGATCATTCAGCAGGCAACACACCTACCGGGCCCAGTGGCGTAAAGAAACTTGAAGGGGCTCCCTTGCATAGTACATAGAGGGGCCCCCCTCGGCCTCACTCAGGAGCTTTCAGGCCAAGATACTGTTCTGAGGGGGCCCCCTGGAGCTCGAGCCCCCCCCCCACTGCGGGTGCTGCGGGGGCCTTTGTTACGCTACTGCCCGGGCCTCATGGTACATTTTCAACAGCAGTTCTGTCAGCTTGCTACTCTGGCATTTAAAAAACTCGATCGGGAAGCCATTTGGCCCCAGGGTTTTCCCACTTTTGAGCTGTCTCATGGCTTCATCTATTTCTTGTGTTTCCTATGGCCTGTCTAACCATGACCTGTCACCACTGTTAAGCTAGGGGTTTGGGATATCATGGATGAAATCCTTGAGATACCTCTCCACATACCTTTGCTCTGTCTGGTACACACTATCCAGATGAACAGTGAAGGGCTCCTCTATATCTGGTGTGGATTCTACGAGTCCAGTATTCGTCATCACCTGTAACACCCACCTCTGACCCTCATCCTTTCGTTCCAGCCATGCTAGAAGCTTTCCAGCCTTATTTCCCACTTTCTAAAGTCTGTGCTTTGTTACACGCAATAATGTTCTTGTATCACCTTCCAGTAATTGTCTGTATTCTTCAGTGCATAGTGCAATCTTGCGGGCTAAAGTAGTGCCCTAGCCAAATACATATTTTCCTTCCCATTGGACCAGTTGCGTCTCAAGTTCTTGGACTACTCATAATTTGTTCCTATGCTTGTCTGTTGTTTTGTAATTAAGTGCTCCAGGATAACCGTTTTGTAGGCTTCCCACATTGTGATCTTAGACCCAACAAAATGCTCATTATCTGTGAAGTACTGCTCTGTGGCCTAGCAGAACAATTCTCTGCTATTCCAGTCTCAGATTTCCCAGGAGTCCATTCGCCACCCTGGGCTGGGGACCCGTACCAGGGTATAGAGTGAGGTACAAAGGGGTGAATGATCCAAGATTCCCCATGAGAATGTGTGTGTGTCCCTTAACCTTCCCCCCGGGCAGCTTTGGTGTTATGAAATAATCCAACCATGACATAGCCCTCATTACACTGGCTTTGTATGAGTATTGGAGTTTCCTGGGGTGGGCGTCTCGCCAGAGATCCTTTCGACCCAGTGCCCATGTGAAACCCATCAGTCTTGTGTCTATACAGTCTGTTGTGCCGTTGTCTTCCTATCCTCATCTGCATTCATCCTCAGATTCAGGTCTTCCCCTATAATTGTCAGTGTATCTGAGATCTGGAACATCCACCCGCTCATTTTCGCCAACATTTCTGACTGAAGGCCCGGGGGGACATACCACACCACTTTCACCTGCTCACCCTCCCAGGTGCCCCTGGCCACTGTGCAGCACCCCACTTGATCTGTCCATATCTGTGTCACATGAAACGGCAGTGATCTACTGGTCAATATGGCCGTGAGCCTGTGGAAAGCTCTGAGAGTGCCATGACCTTGTACCTCCCCCTGCCCAGAAAGCCACATCTGTTACCTACCAGATGCATCTCTTGTAGTAATACTAAGTCTGGGTACTGGCAATAGAGGTATTTCTGCGCAGACCTCTTTTAATTTTGTGGCCTTGCCCATTAAAGTTCCCAGGGGCTTCGGGTGCAGGGGTGCCTTATGACGTCAGAGTCTTCTTACCGGAGCCCGTCGCGGTCTGGACGGAGCCTCTGAATTCACACTGCAGGCGCCTTCGTGGAGATCAGGAGAGGTCAGCCAACACTAGACTCAAGGACAGGATTGCTGGGGAGACTTCACCAGGCAGGTGAGCCACTCAGACTCGGGTCGTGGGTGCAGGGTGGGCAGGAGTCGCTGTTCCAGCTGGAGCTGAAGCCCTTGGACAGATCTGTTGTCCACAGGAGATAGGAGTCTTTTTCGTAGGTAGCAGTCCTCCCAGGGTTTTTAGAGGTCACTGGCTGCAAGACAGGTTGCCTTTTGGTTGGGGTTCTTCGAAGCTGGAGACAGGCCGGTAAGGCTGAGGCCAAGGTAGTCTCTGTAGGGATGTCTTCTTTCTTCTTAGGTCATCGCAGATCTGATTTCTAGGTCTGGGGAGCCCTCTAAATACTAAATTTAGGGAGCGTTTTAGGGGAGCATAGGTATGGCCAATGGGCACCTTACCTGGGGTGCCTACACCCACTATTATGCAATCCTCCTGTGGGAGGGGGCATAGTCCTAGCCGTAATTGGAGGAGTCCCCTCATCTTCAAGATAGAGGAAACTGAAAAGTGTGTTTAACTTCGCCTCCTCCACCAGAGGGGATTTGGCAAAGGTTGGCACACCTCCTAGCTTTTCTAAGTTTTCCCACTGCCTTTCCCGCCCAAAATGTGGGAGTTGTAAACCGGGGGCTGCCATCTGCTGCTAGCAGCAGAGGCTGTGGGTCGCATTACAAACGCAGCAGGCCTTTGAAGCTTCCCTTTCAAGCACTGGCCCATCCGGGAGGAGGAGGTGTGACACCCCTGCCCAGGATGTGGATTGTTTCTGGTCCCAGAGAGCATAGGCTCTCCACCCAGGGGTCCAGAAACAAGACTGTGTGTGGCAGGCTGCCTAAAGCCAGCCAGTGCCCACACCAGGGTACGTAGTTTTCCAGGGGGCACCTCTGAGGCTCCCTCAGAGTGTATGTTACAATAAATTCCACACTGGCATCAGTGTGGGTTTATTGTGAGGAGTAGTTTGGTACCAAACACTCCTGTGTTCAAGCCATCATGGTGCTGTGGAACTCGAGTTGTCGAGTTTCCAGCCCATGTACCCTATATGGCTTCAATGGCACTTACAATATTAAGGAATAGAATCCAATACTGTTGGGGCATATCTGCTCATGCAGATATGCCCACACCTGTGATATAGTGCACCCTGCCTCTTGGCTGGTAAGGCCCGCTAGAGGGATGACTTACCTATATCTTAGGCAGTGCTAGCTGGCATGGCACACAGGTGGTGTGCAAAGTCGACTTTGGCCAGACATGCTGCAGTGACAGTCTGCATGGCCTGGGTGAGGGGTACCTAGGGGACCCTCTTCAGTCCCCAAGCCGTTGGTACCCAGGTACCTTTTACTAGGGACTTACAGGGGACCTGTAGGGTCAATTGGGGAATAGTTTTTAGGGAAGATGCACTGGCACAGGGGACCTGATTGGTAGGGACCCTGTGCACTACAATCAAAACCACATCATTCTCCAGGCAAAAGGTGGGGGGCTGCCCTAGCCCAAGAATGTCTCCACTGTCACTATGGTCAGCTCTGGTTGGGGAACGAAGAGTGGCCTGCCACTGACCCAATCTCGGTTCGTCAGCCACCACTGCAGGTCTTTTGCAGTTCCCTCCGAAATCTGGACCATGTCGGAGAGATTCTTTTGATGCTGTGCCCACTGGAACTTCAGGTCCCAAAACAGAGCTCGCATATGCCAACAGGCATGTGTCACAAGCAGGATGCAGGAGGCCTTGAGGCCCAACAGTCTCACAGTAAGTCTCACCAAAATTCAGGTTTGAGGCTGAAATATCGATATCATAGCCTGCATATCCTGGAACCACCGCTCAGGAGGATAGGCCCAAAACTACACAGTGTCCAGAACAGCGCCAGTGAAAGGAAGTGTCTGAGAGAGAGTCAGGTGTGACTTCGGCACGTTGAGAGCGAACCCCAGCGAGTGCACGAAGTCTGCTGTAGTCTAGAGGTGGGAGACATCTGCCTGGTGTGAGCCCACCTTTAATAGCCTATCGTTGAGGTAGGGAAAGACTAGAGTTCCTAACCTCCGCAGATGTGCTGCAACCACTACCATCACCTTTTAGTGAACAACAGAGGGGCGCTGGTAAGACCAAAGGGGAGCATGGCAAACTGAAAGTGCTACTGGCCCACTGTGAACTGTGGGCAGGTAGGACAGAGATGTGGAAATACGAGTTTTGAAAATCCAATGCCACCATCCAGTCTCCAGGGTCCAGGGCAGACAGGACCTGAGCTACGGTCACATCTTGAACTTCTCCTTTTTCAGGAAGAAGTTGAGAAGGTGCAGGTCTAGGGCACCAGAAAGTAGCGGGAATAGCAACCATGACCTACTTCTGATGATGTCACCTTCTCGATGACTCCCTGCGCCAAAAGAGCCAACACTTCCTTATGGAGAAAGAAGAGATGGTCCTCCTTCGGCTGGTCGTAAGTGGATGGAGGGGTGTCCAGAAAGGGGATGGAATAGCCCCTTTGGACTATCCGTAGAACCCACATTTTGGATGTTATCGACTGCCAGTGGTGCAGGTGATGGTGTATCTTGCCCCCAACTGAATGCCCATATTGGTATGAGCAAAAGACACACAAATGATGAACGGAATGCGGAACAAATCAGACATTCACCCTGAGTCAAGAGATCTGGATTAAAGCCATCTTTCTTTTGCTCACCATGCCACCACAGTTTAGACCTTGGATCAAGGTCCAAGGAGCCTGGCTGGGGCTGAAGGCGAACCCGCCGATGGGAATCTGGTGGGGTCCTCCTCCCTAACCCTAGGGCCCGAAGGTGATCCAGAGGGGTCAGGCAACCCAAATATGAGGTGCATGTCCTCATAGAACTCTTTTAGTTGGGCGAGGGTTGCTCCAGAAAAGTCAGTGAGGCATGGAGCGGACCCTGGCTTGGGCTCTGCATGGAAATGAGGCCTAAAGTGCAATGCTCCTGCGCCTCATCTGAGGACTTGGACAGGCACGGTGAAGTTGAAGACCTCTTTGACTTCTTCTTTCTGATGACTTGGATTAAAACAATGCCCATCAGGTGCAGCTTTGCGAGCAGTTCCAGCAACTTCCGTGCGACTGGGATGCAATTAAGGGCGGCAATGAGATTGAGGGAGCGCTCCCTCAACACCTTTGAGTGCATGGAGCAGCAGTCCTTGCACGCCTTGGTGTTGTGGTCCCGCTCCAAGCACCAAAAATAAACCAGGTGTGGGTCTGTCACAGGCATCTTCTTGTGACAGGCACCACATGGCTTGAAACCCACAGTCTTTTAATGGGACCAGGAGAAGAAATTCTCAAAAAAGTAGTCAGCAAAGTCGAGAAAAAGTCAGTCAAAAAATGACTGAGCGGTAGCTCTTCAAGGATCTGCACTGACTGGCGAGGAAAGAAAAGACACATCACTTCCAGGGGGGACGACACTGACGCAGAGCCGAACATCACCACCTACCGGGAAGCAGGGGGTATTGATCAAAAATCTCTGGATCCAGTCTGACGGCTGGGAACTAATCTAAGGTAAGGAACCTGCGGCTTGAAGTCACTATCACAAATCATGTTTAATGCAGTCCCTGTACCCACAACAAACTCAGAGGCAGAGGTCTGATATAACAAAGCTAGACTTTCAGCAACTAGACAGTAGATACAAACAAATTGTTTTGGCATTCTGTTGGCCTCCGTTGAAGTGCAGTCCAAATGGTATATGTAAATTCAGCATACCTGTCACACAGACTGAGGCACTGTAGTATCAAAGACAGTACCACTGTGATTGGGGCTGGACTGGCTGGGAAGACACCAGAGGGGTCATGCCCAAGTGTCAGCTAACATTTGCCTGTGACAGGGGAGGCATCTTTGAAATGCGCCCCAATGTCAAAGGAAAAGTCCCAGCAGACCTGTCAAACAGGATGTTACATTCAAGCACGACTTAACACCTTAATGTCAAAAAGGATTATCCCAGCCTCCTTTAGAGGGGGTCAGTATCAGAGGGGTCATCTCTGCCCATTCATGTCAGCCTATTGTTTTGCTGCTGGGAGCAAGTTTGCTCCTCATTCACATCTATTCAAATGCTAATTACTCCCTAGGCAAGTGGGAGAACAAAATGCAGATTTAGCTTCCAGAGGCTTCAGGCAGGGCAAAGGAAACTTTTCTGTAATACCTAGACAAAATGTGACTTTACCATTAAACTGGATATTGTTTAACTATTAAAAGAAGCCCTTGAAATATATCCCTATTAGTTTTTTAGGTGGAGATAACATTTATTAAATGTTTTTTTATGTAGCTTTTTATTATAAATATGCAATTACATTTCAATATTCATGTTACTCAGGACGATTGAGTCACATAGTACAGAATATTTTGGTGTTGCTGCATGTCAGTAAGTACAGAGATAAAACTACAAAAAACAACCATTAGACTTAACTTGAACCATATATGTTGTGTCATTCTTCAAATGAAGTCATTGCTTATAGCCACATTTCCTGAGTATTTCAGTGATGTATTGAGTATTGTCACAAACAAGCAGTACATGTCTCCTTATTTAAATCAATGTCGTTTACTAATATTATACCTCCTTTTGTTAGAAAAATCCAATATTTCATTGTACAGTAAATCCCATCCAAACTCCCCAGTCCGTGTAGCTGACCAGTCACCGCCAAGTATCACAAGCTATCACGGGGGAATCTCATACATTTTGGCCTGTAGCAATAGGAGTATGGTGTCCCATTCTGTTATGGTTGTACCTGTTTGTCTTTGATGTCAGAGCAGAGTCAGGACTTTCTGTAATTCTCGTAACCATTTATATATCAGTGGGGCTGTGCCTTCCATTGCATTGTAATATTGTGTTTGCCATTGAGTAATGCTTAGTCTGTACATCTAGATGTATTCTTCGCAGTTTTAGGTCTAACAAACCTGCCCAGAAGGCACGTCACCATGGTTGCCCGTGAGATCTTGTATGATATCTATCAAAGACGTCCAGTAGTGTTAGATGATAGAACAGTGCCACACCATATGAAAGAAATCCACGGCTTCCAATCTGTCTCTGGGGCAGCCCAATGTTGCTCCCGGATATATTCTAGCTATGCATGCCAGGTAGAGGCATGTATAATGCAAATAAGTGAATTGGTTATATTTAAAATGAGGATTTCTATTTGCAGACTCACCAGCGGGAACCCAGCTGAGGCACCTCAGGGCTATGTAGGGCTTGAAGGTGCTCCAGAGGGAGTCAGTGGCCCAAAGATGCTGTGCATGGCATCAAAGAACTCTTTTAGTTGGGAAGGTGTCGCTCTGGCTCTCTCGAACACGGGGTAGCACGGAGCGGGCACTGATGCCAGCTCCTCCAGTGGAGTGTGGGAGCGGGCCTAGAAGCATGACGTTTCAAAATCTTTTTCTTTTTTGACTTACCTGACTTGAAGGAAGAGGTCTTTGAACGATAAGACAACCGTCTGTGAGAACTCTTTCGATAACAACCCCTGGAGCGAAGCCGAGAGCGACCCCAAGAGCGAGACCAGGGCAAAGAACGGCTAGGAGTCTTCTTCTGGAGCTTCATCGCCTGCTCTCAAATCGCTTTGGGATATATGGACTTGCACTCAGCGCAGGCCTTGGAGTTGTTAATCGACCCCATATGCCAGAGACAGACCAAGTGGGAATCAGACACCGATATCTATCAGTGACATTGCCCACAAGGCTTAAACCCAGTAGGTTTAGAAGGCGACATGTCCTAGCACACTGGGAGCAATAGCTCAAAAAAGAGTCGACAAAAGTTGCAAAAAGTTGGTCAAAAAGTGACTGAGGTGGTTCTCCGGATCCGCGCTGTTGGCATGGAAAGAAAGGAACTGATGACAGTACACTGCAGTGGCGCTTATATGGGCACCACAACGTCACTTCCGATGTGGACAATACCAACATGGAGCCGATCAATGCCATTACCAGTGCGCAGAGGTATTGATCAAGATTTTCCAGATCAAGTCTGATGCCAGGGGAATCTTCTAAGGTGAGGAATCTGTAGTTAGAAATCTCTATCAGAAAAAAAAATTGGCATCGCAATCTGCCAACAGCTGGTTTCACTGGTGACACAAATTTATCTGAACTTGTATTAACACGAAGATATGGGCTGCTGCCTTCACCTTAGATTCTAGACTGAAGAAAGGTGAAGAAAGCAGACTGAAGAAAACGTCAGAACTTCTGAACGGAAAACATTTATTTCAGAGGAAATCTTCAAAAGTAACAGGCAAACCAAGAACTCAAAGCAAGCAAGAAAAAAAGGAGGTGAATCCTAAGACAGGAAAAATTGTTGGGGTGAACAACTGGAAACAACGTTGCAACTCACCAGCAAACAATGCCAGTCTCTTTATATAGGGTTCTTAATTACCATGAATCAGGAATAGAAAGCAGAACTCAGAAAGTCATTGGACTCCATGTTACTTTGGGAATAATAATTGAAGAAATGAATACAAATAACTTATCCCCAAATTAAAACAAGCATTGGCATAGCCAATAGGTCTTGCCCTTAGGTCCTTATAAGCATTTAGCCAGGGTTATTGGCTTTGCCATGTTTTTAAGCTATGTTGTCCGATGTTGGAACGGGAAAGTACCCTGCATAGACTACAGTCGCCTTCCCCTGCCTTGAGTGTAAGGTGTACAGAAGCAGCAATGTGGCAAGCATGTCCCACAGTGATAAACAGCCAAAAGGAAATTGTACAGCGTCATGTGTACGTGTTGATGCAACAGCAAATGTTGTGTAATTAAAATGATCATTCCTGCTTTGCCCCTCCAAACACACCCAAGAGAAATAATGTTACTTCGCTGCTGGAAGCAAAGGGAGATACATCTGTTGTCAAGTGTCTTTCCAAGCTACATCATGTATTTACTGTAAAAACGGACGACTGGACAGCAACCCAGCTCTGACCTTCAGGCCACTATGGATGAACACAAGATTAAACTTAGCACCAACTCACAGAATTTGTGTTATTTGTGTCACATAGCAGAGCCAAGGCAGAACTAAGGCTGAGTCCAGCTCCCTCTGAAGCGGCCAGTTACGCTCACAGGTTTTGGAAGTAACATGCCCCCAGTGCACTCTGGTACATGTAGTCATCAAATGAGTATTTGCACCGTTATCACAGTGATTGTGGATAATACAAACCCAGCGGGAGGCCAGCTCTTTGAATCGATAGGCAATTAGGCCATTACAGTTATTTATAAAAACAGGGCCAGGTTGTGCTGTAAGCTGTGAGAGCATGTTGGAGGGGGCCTGCCCGGACAGAACTGTGGGGGCATTGGAGGAAGGGACCCTTGGGCAGAAAGCACTGTAGGGGGACGGGTGTCCCACACCGGAACTGGGTGAGGGAGGGGGACAGCTCCAGAAGATGTAAACCAGGGAGAGCAGCTTCAGAGGAGGGAGACCTGGGTCAGGGAGAGTAGCTCTAGAGGGAGATATGAGACAGGGACAGCAGTTTTAGAGGAGTTGAGTACCTTCGGTCAAGTTTGCGTTATATAAAACTGCAAAAAAATAAATACAATTTTGTTTTAAAAAGCAGTGTTGTGTGAGGGGGTGGTTGGGTGGTACATGGAAACAAAAGACAGGCATGCTGCAAGCAATGTACGGGTTGGATATTGTCTCTTGAATGCAAACACTGTGTCCTTGAAGTCATCTGGTAACTATACGCAATACTACTCCTGTTGTGTGAACGAGTTGCGATGGCCGACCAGGAGGAACAATGAATGCGTTGCGATGGCCAACCTTAAGAAACAATGAGTGAAATCCGATGGGAGGGAACCACGCACCCAAAAGAGGGACGATTACAACCAATGCACCAATGTAAAGCCAGCATTTGTGAATGGCACATCAAAGAACGAATGAAAATCGATGGGCGTGCTTGAAGGCCAAAGAGGAGTAACAGCATGTCTTGCAGACATAGCATGTACGCTGCCTAGACTCGACCTAACCATACATGGACTAATTTGTCATAAAAAAAGGTATGGAAGGCCCTTTACAATATGGCTCCAAAAACTAAAGTGTTTCAGCATATCAGCTACATCATGCTGATGTTTAAAACTATTCCCAGAGACAAGAGTTACACTGCCTAGAGAGAAAAGAAACACAAGTGTGAAATTCAAGAGCGGGCCCAAAACACACCACCAAACTCACTGTATGGCAATAACTAATCACGATGCCAAGAAAGGACAGCTACCTGAACTCCATGCACCCAGTAAGGGAATGCGGGGTGGGTGGACAGTGCTACTGCATCCGCCAGCAAGTCTTTTTGGAAGGGCAGAAGAGCATAAAAAAAAAATTAGGAAGGACATTGCAAAGATTGCCTGGGCTTACGTTTCTGAAGTTTCTTTCTCATAAAATCTGGGCCTTTATTGTAGTACATTTGGTGGAGAATATAGTCTTAAACAGTATAATATGTTAGATAACCACTGCAAGGACTGTAGCTAGGGAGAAAAAGTCTGCTGGAGTGTTATCTCATGACAGTTATCAACAGTGAATTGTTTTTCTGCAGTGCAGGATCCATTCTTTTTATTCTTGGCAATGGTTGTGAGATGAATTCCTGGAACAGGGGTATCAAAAGTCTGTGATCAATTTCTATTTTAACACAGTTTATATACAGATATAGAAAATGCCTGCAGGCCCAAAAGAGACCAATAGTCTCCCTCTCAATTTGGGAGTGTCAGTGCTCTGTTGGTATGAGCATTTGGCTTGCATGTGTGATCATTGAAACTCCCCATCCATCTATTGTAAGCATAATGCCCAGAGGCAAACAGGGAGGATGGCTACCATTAGTTAGGTCATTCTGCAAGCGTCAAAATAGGCATGGTGGTGTCATCCAGCTGAGTTTTCTAAGTAGCTTGGAAAGCCTGTTGTGGCTATTATTTCATTCCAACTCTGTGTTGATTCAGTACCTCGCAGAGGGTTCTGTGAACATCACAAAGTTGGGCTGCACTCCTGTGGTCTCTAAAGTCTCCCTGTAAGAATATCATTACTAACATTCAAGACTTCAAGGGACTGTGCCAATACTTCTCAGATTACATTTGATAACTGTATTGCACAAAATTGAGAACACTTCCTCTTCTGGGCCTTGACAAAGAGGTAGACAAAGGGAAACCCCACTGTGGAGTAGATTGCATCTCTCAACTAGGAATGTGAGTCCCACCCGTGGTTTCCCAGCAAGAGAAGATTGAGTGCATCTGTTTTTACATTGAGGGAGCCTGTCCGATAGGCTGCTACATGGAACACTTCACTGCGCCTATGTCCACAGGCAAATCACCTCTCCATATACACTCTATGACCCCACAATTCCCTGTTTGTTGACATATTAGACATTAGTAATGCTGTCAGAGAAAGTGTGGGTGTTGCCCTTTATGATGGAAGGGAGATGGGCCTTCAGGCCAAGATGGACCACCCGCAACTCAAGCACATTTATGTGTAGGCACTGCTTCAACACAACCAAAGCCTTGTGCTTTCCTGTGACCCAAATAATGTCCCCATCCTAGTAAGGAGGTGTCTGTGACCAAAGTTGAAAGGATAACCCCTCAGGATAGGGAGATCCATCCACCAGTGTAATCCTGATGCACCAACTGGATATCTGCTCCTGAGCTGAGAGAGTTCCATGGAGTTGCAATCAATGCCTCCTCAGAGGTCACTGGGGTGTTCTCATCCATCAATCACCTGGCATAAAGGATCAACAGGGTACACAAGACCATGAGTGAGCTTGAATCATACATATCAGAATCATTACCAAATATTCATAAAGCTATGAGGAAGAAAAACCCTTCTTAAGGGTTGTGTTGAGCACCTCCCCCACCACGTGGTGACTTACGCCGACGACACCCAATTGGTCGTTGCGCTTAATCAAGCTAAGCAACTATCCCAAGACCTTCACTCATGTCTGGAGGAAGTCTCTAAGTGGATGGGGGCGTCCCACCTTAAACTCAATGGAAACAAGACTGAGATTATGATCCTGGGTAATCCTTCTAATGTTTCATTGAGTACCATGTGGCCAACATGTATGGGACCTGTCCCAACTCCCAGGAGTGAGATAAAGAGCCTAGGAATCTGGCTAGACCAGAATCTGACATTTAAGGTGCAAGCCAGGAGGACGGTGGCAACTTGTTATGGTCTGATGAGAATGGCCCGCAAAGTGCTTCCTCTTCTCCCTTCCCAAGCCAGAAAAATATTAGTCCAATCCTTGATATTATCAAGGATAGACTATGGAAATGCACTCTACTTGGGGGCCCCAATGGCAGTAATCATGAAACTGCAAACGATTCAAAACTGTGCGGCCAGACTATTACTTGGAACATCTAAACGTCTCTCTGCGAAACCGGCCCTACGTGCCCTTCACTGGCTTCCAGTGAAGGAAAGAATCAGCTTTAAAGCTTTCTGTATTGTTCACAAGTCTTTGCAAGGGAATGGGTCTACTTTAATCTCGACAATGTTCCGCCGCTATAAGGCCACCAGGGAATTACGTTCGGATGAACTCCATCTGGTGGAGGTCCCAAGGATCAAGAGGGCGAGAAGTGGTGGCCGCCTTTTCTCTCTCAATGCGGCCAAACTTTGGAATGCTCTACCACTTCATTTACGCAGGGAACCTAACCACCTTACCTTTCGAAGGCAACTAAAAACTCTGCTATTCCCCTGAGTGTGCCTGCCTACGGTCACTGGTCTAGCCTATCGCTGGGAGGCCTCCGGGTAGCCATGCGCTTTATAAATAACATTTTTCATTTCATTTTTTTTCATTTCAAGTGAATTGAGACTACTAGATGTTGATAGAAAAGTCCATGTTGTGAAGAAGAGCCATCGCTCACTGGAAATGTTCATCAGCTATCCTTGGGTACTCCTCCTTCAACAGCAAGTCATTCGAGTACAGAAATACATCAACTCCCGACATCTACAATGAGGCCACTATGACCGCCAGCTCTCTGTAAAGATGCATGAGGCTGTTGTTAGTCCAAACTATAAACTGAAAGTGTTGTGACCACACCATGAACTTTAAGTAGCACACATGGGCATGTGAATTGGAAGATGAAAGTAGCCATCCTGGAAGGTCAGACACAGAAACCAATCTCTTGACATCAAGGCCAACATCACCTGGCGTAGGCACAACATCTTGAACCTGTTCTGCAGGATGAACCGATTCAAAAGGCAAAGGTCTAGGACAGGCCTCAGACCCCTGACCTTCTTGGGGACCGAGAAGTAAAATGAGTACTATCCTCCAGGATCAAGACAGGAGCCGGCAAGCACGGTCTGAAGGAAAGAGGGTGGTAAATATGAAGGGAAGGATATGGCCTAACAGATCAGCTAGAGCAACCAGTGATCCATAGTGATCTCCTCCTTCTAGATGACAAAATAGGAGATATCTTCCTCCTACCCACCTGGAGGGGCCATAGTCAGAGTTTTGTAGGCAGCAGACCCTATGGAGAACAGAAGGATCGGATATGATACTGGTGGCGATGCCCTCCAGACCCACCCCTGCCTCGAAAGGAGCAAAATAGGTGCTGTGGCATTAGGACCGACTGAGACAATTGCTGTTATTGGGACTGCACAGTCTTAGAATAACCAAGAAACTTACGATAGTGCAGGTGAAATTTCCACACAGGGGAGGCCAAACCCAGTCAGAAAACTGTAGCGTAGCTGTTTTTTAAATGTTCTAAGGAGGAGTCAGCTGTCTCTCTGAATAGCCTTTCACTGTCAAATGGCCTGCCCATGAGTATAGCCTGGACATCTCCTGAAAAGCCAGTGGAACACATCCAAATCTGTTGATGCAGTGTGACAGCCATTCCTACAGACCAAGCAACAGTGTCCGCAGAGTCAAAGCCACACTTCAGGTTTTGTTCTGATGCACGTGGGCCATTGAATATGAGGTCAGAAAATAACTACCTATGATCTAAGAAAAACAAAAAAGTGATGGGTGGCATGCTTGAATGAATCTCAGCCACTTGTAATTACTAAGGGCTACATCCCAGTCTATCATTTTTGTTGCCCACCATGCCACTTCAGGCAGGGAATAATCATAATTACCCTTGATCCTGCTCCAATAGGAACAGCCCACCCCAAATTGATAGGCCATATCCCCTCTGAACAAGAACACAAACAACCCCTGACTGGTTTCAGTCTAGTTAAGCCTCTTCAGTGAGGTATAATGAGACCTGTGGTACAATCAGCCCGGGAACCACATCTGGGCATTACAGTCACATTCAGGCCATCACACTAAGGAAACTAATGGCCTGGCGGGCTGACAATCGTATATTTTGCCAATTCCCAAAGGGCATGCATAATTTAAAAAGCAAGTGGCATTAGATGTGCATAAAGCCAACAGGCCAGATGCAGAAACCTTGCAACCCAAGGCGTCAATCTTCTTAAATTCTCTGTATGAGGGCGCCCTAGGAAAGGCATTTGTGTTCTGCTTTGAATCACCACACTCTCCAGTAACAGGTTGGAGGCCAAAAACTGTGGGTCACCCAAAACGGTCCTGTGGCTTTTGGCAATTTACCGGTGGACTGTAGGACCTGAGCAGGGTTTCTCCTGTGCAACCATTATAGGGTCTAGGAGAGCCTGATTAAACAGAAGCCGTAGAATATTTCAAGATTACGGTCAGAATGTTAGACTTCACTTCTGCAAAAAGCAAATCAATCCCAAGGCTTCTGGCGCCTTCTGAATAAATGTTCAAAGGTAGGACCAGAGGGATAGCAAATGTCTCCTCCTGGTAAAGGAACTGGACCACTGGCATTTTCCAAATGGATTCTGGCATCTGTTTTGTATGGTGGGAGGAGATAATTAGCTAACGTCCTTCTTCCCCATCCAGCCATTGTCCTTATTTTTAATAGTCAATGCATCTAAACTGAAAAAATCTCCTCCAAGCCGCAGACCCTTTGGGCCCTGAGAAGGTGCTCACAACAGGGTTCATTTCATTAAGTAGCTTTGAACTTCGGCTTTGCCACACAGATGATACTTTTCCATATTAACTCTCTTGGCTGGCGGGCGATATTGCCCTGTGGGTGCTGTCACTATTAGCTTCAAAATCAATTTTGTAGGAATGGCGCAGAGCCAGTTTCAGCTTCAGAAAGCAATTGTACAGGGCTGGCAAAAGAACTGGAAACTCCTGTCTGACTCTTTTAGGTGCCAGAGGGCCGCCAAACATTGGGAAATTGTCTGGTATTGGGGAAAAACGTCAAGACTCCAAACGGTCTCAGGAATGGGACAACTTCTTTGAGGAAGAAGACGACTTCTCATTCACATTGCAAGTTTTTGTGTCTTTTTTGGGACAATCTCTTAGGAGAACGCTCCTCGAAAGGTGACTTACCTCTGGAAAGGAGTGCTTGGGAGCGTTCCTGTGGGCTTTAGCCAGAAATAACTTGGCCTCCTTGTGGTATCTTCCGGTATTAGGGACTACTGTCCTTTGACTGCACCCCTCCCCTATGTTTATAGTGGTTCTTTCCCTTTGCGCGACCTTTGTAGAACGCTGCCACACTGAAGGTTCTAAGTCGAGCTCCCTGCGAGGAGACGGCGGGCACCGGCGGTGTGAGCTGTGGCTGAGGTCCTTGTCTGAAGCATCTTAATAAACTCCTTACTTCAAGAACACATGACGGCTTCCTGTGATGATTGCATGTGTGGACGTCCCTACCAAGTGTTACACTGGCGACGAGGATGGGATACGAACCCACGCGTGCAAAGCACAATGGATTAGGGCGACGATGGACGGGCGCAGAAGCGTCGATGTGGAGTAAGAAGTGACCTCAACACGCGAGGAAGCAACTTCGCAGGACTGTGTGAATGGCGGTGCCGTGAGTAATTGCTTAGAAACACTCGTGAGTTTTAGCAAGACTTAAACGGACGCATCGTGAAGCCTTTCACACTTCTAGTTGTTGACAGGAGTCATGCGGTAACTGTTTTCTCTGGGGACTGCTTTTGCTTTACTCAGATCTATCGGGCATTTGCCTTGGGTGGCCCACACGGGAAAACAAAGGAGAAATAATTTTCTGTGGAGAAGGTTGTTGAGCATAATGGGCCGTCACGTCAGCACTGTTGTCCTGCAGTTTCGGTCACGTCACTCATGAGATAATGTGGCCGAGAGAGGGAGGTTTGGAGGAGTAACGCAATACATTTCCGTGTTGCAGTCATCGCAGCAGTAAAGGTTGCTAGTGGTGGTGTGGGAGGACGCTGTCACTGTGGAACTTTCGCAACCGTAGTCTATACTTGCCTGGTGGTGGGCATCATCGGAAGAGAGTGAATTCATCTCTTGAGGGGTATTGAAGAATTAAGCTTCCAAACATCGGTGCAAATTTCTCAGGTGTATCTGAGTTGGAGAAACGGACGCGTCATCTAACTGAAAACCTGGCGCAGGGACACTCCGCTATCAGGAGCCTTTGGATATATGTTAGGGCCGGTCTCGCTGACTGGCACAGCTTCCCACGGACAACTCGCTAAGGGGCACTTGTGGGGAGCAGCTACTGCTGGTCACGCTGACTGGCACAGCAGGTGTGTGGTCGGGTGTTGTGAGGTGACCCTGGCTTGGAGCTGGTAAGGTGAATACCCGTCTGCCGGTCACGCTGACTGGCACAGCACCTCATAGCCATCTGTTAGAAGGGACACTGCAAGGAACTACTGTGTCTGGCCACACGCTTTGGTCCAACATAACGGAGACGTTTCTTGTGGTGAGGGAGTCCGCTCTAATCATTGTGTGCACTGAAGAGAGGGTTGTATTTATTGACAACTGTACATCCGTTTTCCCACTGTATAGTGATCAGGCACCAGGATATTTGGGCAGGTCTCGCTGACACAGTGCTCAAGCTTTTCACAAATACGTATGCAAAGTAGACGTTTTGAACTCCAGTTATCTCATTTCTGCAGACAATGACTACGTGTTGTTAAAATTGTAAGGAGCACAGCGCCATCTAGTGGACTAGCTTTTAATTATACCTCACTGCTTTGATTCAGTCCTGTGGTCATCTCAGGATTTAGAATTTGACTCCGTTGCATTTCTCTTCTGGGGGTTGGGGAGACTCTTGGACAATAAGTTTGTGATTAGGAACTGTACTACTTTCATGCAAAGCATGCAGAATGTTACTCCACCCCCATTCTTTTTGGGCACACCAGGGGAGCCTCCTCTGAAATGGAACAAGTGGGAAAAAGTGTTCCAGAACTATGCTGTGGTTTGTGGGCCTAATCTAGGTTTGGATAGGAAGGTGGCGTTACTACTACACTACTTAGGAGCTGAAGGTCAAGAGATTTTAGAACACCTACCTGACTTGAATGCAAATGATGCCAGAGGTTTGAATGAATATGAAATAAATTTGAAGAAATTAGACATACATTTCTTGCCTAAGAATAGCACCATCATGGAACGTTATCATTTTGGGAGAAGGGGACAGAAAGAAGGAGAGTCAGTGGAAGAATTTGTGTCAGAGTTAAGAAAATTAGCTGCAAGTTGTAAGTTTGGGGGGGCTTGCGAGGAAAGAATAAGAGATCAGTTCCTTTTGACGTGCAAGATAGAAAGAATACGTGAAGAGCTCTGGCTGAAAGATGATCCACCGTTGGGGGAGGTATTAATAGTTGCCAAACAGGGGAACACATGATGAAGTGTGTCAGTGAAATTAAGCAAGATTGTGATGAAAAGTCTAAGGTTAACGAAGTCAAGAATGAGAATGAAAGTGTGCTAGTGGTTAAAGGCGCAAAAGGTGATCAGAAGGAAAACAAAGGAGTTTGGAGTCCAAAAGGAAATTGCTACAGGTGTGGAAGAGCAGGCCATTGGGCTAACAGTAGGGAATGCCCGCGCTCAAAGTAACCTGCAACAAGTGCGGAAGGAGAGGTCACTTTAGAACCTGCTGCAAGAGCAATACTAACTACAGGAGAAACAGTAGAGAGGACTCTACACGAGTCTGTGAGGAAATTGTACTGCATGTTGAGAGTGGGGCTGTGTGTAATCCGAAAGACTACATAACAATTGAAGAGACAGAGGTTGAAGCCATGTTTGACTCATGCTCAAAACTGACCATTGTTTCGGCAGAAGCTTTTGAGAAAGTGTCTAAAGACAAGGTGAAACTCCAAAGAATGGATGTCAGGCCGGGTGGCTATGGTGGTCAACCCATACGCATGAGAGGTTTCTTTTGGGGCACAGTTGGCTATAAGGACAGAATTGCAGTAACCAACTGTATCTAATAAAGGGGACAACATACTGGGGTGGCAGGCGCAAAAAGACCTGGGCATCTATCTTAATCCTAACAAGAACCCGCAAATTTTGGTACAGGAGGTGGACAGTATTGGTGTTAGGATTGAAGATGAGTTCAAAGGAGTGTTCTCAGAAAAGATAGGCTGTCTTAAGAACTATGTGCACAGGATTAGGCTAAAAGAGAATGAAAAACCAGTAACAGCCAAGGTCAGAAACCTGCAGATTTCCATGCAAGAACCTGTTAGAGAAGAATTGGAGAAACTGTGTTGTTTGGGAGTAATTGAGCCTGTGGAGGCCACGGAGTGGCTAGCACCCATTGTAGCAGCGAGGAAAGGTGATGGGGCTGTACGCCTATGCAAAGACCTAAGGGCTTTTAACCGGGAAGTAATAATGGACAAGTTTCCCCTCCCCAACATCTCCCAAATGATGAGCAGAATAGCTGGTGCAAAGGTCTTTTCCACCCTGGACCTCACATCAGCTTATTATCAGGTCAGGTTGCACCCAGAGTCACAAGATCTCACGGCCTTTGTTACACCCATGGGGGCCTACAGGTTTAAGCGAATGCCTTTTGGACTTGTCTCGGCTGCAGCTGTTTTCCAAAGGATCATGAACAACCTTCTGAAAGGAATTCCCGGGGTTTTATGCTACCAGGATGATGTTCTGATCTTTGGAGAAGATAACACTCAACATGAATGCAGGCTCAGACAAGTTCTAGGGAGATTCTTAGAGCAAGGCCTAACGGTGAAGAAGGAAAAATGTAGGATTGGGTGCTCAGAGATAGAGTTTCTGGGACATAAGGTAACTAGAGAAGGGATACTTCCCAAAACAGAGTTGCAGAACACCATCCTCAACCTAACACCTCCCAGAAGCAAAGAGGAAATCAAATCATTCATGGGTATGATTGAGTTTTATAGCAAGTTTGACCAGAACTTTGCCAGGCGTACCTACCAGATTCGCAATCTCCTAAGAAAAGGGGTAACATTTGACTGGAGTGAGGCATGCCAAAAAGAATTTGACGACACCAAGAAAGCACTGGCCGAGGCACCCAATCTCAGAGCTTTTGTTCCTGGTAGTAGGCTCTTCCTGACCACGGACGCTAGCACTAAAGGGTTGGGTGCGGTCCTGACACAGGAAGGTGAAAAGGGGGAAGAGACTATAGCGTTCGCATCCAGATCCCTACGTCAGGCAGAGTACAACTACTCGGTTATCGAGAAAGAGGCACTTGCGGTGCATTGGGCCACCAACAAATTTAGAGATTTTGTATGGGGAACTAAGTTCGACATAAGGACTGACGACAAGCCCCTTGTAGATGTCTTTACCAAGAAAGGCTTAGACGCCATCTCGAGCAGGATAAGAAGGTGGGTAGTGAGCTTACAAGAATACACCTTTGGGGTAGAATACATACCAGGGGTGAAGAACTTAGCCGCCGACTGTCTCTCGCGGCTGGTGGGAGAAACCCCAGGAGGGATCGAGGAAGAGAAGAGGCCAGGTGAAGAGGACATTGTGATGGAGAAAGAGAACGTGTGTGTTATCACTCAAGGGGTGGTGGATGAAGAACTCTGGAAGGTGGAGTTGGAGGGTGATGTGCTTCTTCAAGAAGTATGTGCCAAGACCAAGGAGGGTTGGTCTGACTGCGACAAGAGGGAAGAGTCTCTCTGACCATTCTGGATGGTCAGAGATGAGCTATCTGTCGCGGACAATTGTCTTTTCTGTGGTACCAAGTTGGTTCCTCCACGGAATTTGAGAGAAGTACTGGTTAATTTGGCCCATGAGGGTCACCTGGGCATCACTAAAACCAAGCAGAGGTTACGCCTAGACTATTGGTCGCCGAATATGGATATGGAGATAGAGAGGAGGATAAGGGAGTGCGTACCTTGCTCGGCCAGCGACAAGGTACTCAAACAACATACACCCCCCATGCACTGCAGGACTCTGGCGGAAGGCCCGTGGGCTGATGTAGCCTTAGACATTGTGGGGCCATTATCAGGAGAGAACCGTACCCCGTACATCCTGGTACTTATAGACTCATACTCTAAGTGGCCTGAGCTGAAGTTTGTGTCTGAAATAACTACCAAGTCGGTCATTGAGTTTCTCCTGGAGGTGTTCCTCCGCGAAGGGTTGCCTAGTAGCATCCTGACGGATAATGGAGTGCAACTCTGCTCTAGAGAAATGAAGGAATTCCTAGAGAGCAATGGGATCAAACACAGGTTGGGTGCTCTCTACCATCCAGAGAACAACGGGATGGTTGAGAGATTCAACAAGACCATCAAAGAGTGCATTCAGCTAGCCAAAGCAAGCGGGTTGTGTTGGAGAGATGAGGTGATCAAACGTCTAGAAGCTTACAGATTAACTCCCCATCAAACCACGGGCATGACACCATTTGAGCTGTTGAGAGCTAGAAAACCCAATTCCAGGTTGATACCGGGTTGGATGAAAAGGTACAAGGGGTGGACAACTCCCATCCGAGAGACACCATGGAGGGACAGAGAGCGGAAGGCCATGGCGGATAGGAAGAGAAGGTTCGATAGAGCTCATGCGGTGAAAGAGATCCATTACAAGGTAGGGGACCTTGTTAAAATCAGAGCTCCCACAGGGAGGGTGAGCTGGTCAGAGTTTACAGAGCCCACAAGGGTTGTCAAACTATTCAGAAATGCCATCAAAACTCAGGACGGGCGTATCTGGAACCTGAGCAGAGTGGCAAGGTGTGCTATTCCCACTGAACATGGGGACATGCTGAGTAGTGGGGAGTCGGGCAAGCCAGATTCTGCCAGGTTTGGAGAGTCGTCAAGTGATGGGAGGATCGACACTCACCGCAGGCTGAGCGGGAGGGTTATCTGTCGTCCCAAATATTTGGATCAGTATGTTGATAAGTAGTCCTGAGTTCTATTTGCTATGTTGTTGTTCTTTCCTGCAAAATGTAAGGAGGGGGATGTGTGGTATCTTCCGGTATTAGGGACTACTGTCCTTTGACTGCACCCCTCCCCTATGTTTATAGTGGTTCTTTCCCTTTGCGTGACCTTTGTAGAACGCTGCCACACTGAAGGTTCTAAGTCGAGCTCCCTGCGAGGAGACGGCGGGCACTGGCGGTGTGAGCTGTGGCTGAGGTCCTTGTCTTTTAGCATCTTAATAAACTCCTTACTTCAAGAACACATGACGGCTTCCTGTGATGATTGCATGTGTGGACGTCCCTACCAAGTGTTACACTCCTGCCTACTGATAGCCTGGAGGCACAAGAGTTGCAGGCCATGGCGTTGTGTCCTGACCTTAAACAGTCGTGGAAGGGATCCATAAAGGATATTTGTTTGCTGTACTGTCTGCAAGGCTTAAAACCTGAGTTTTTTTTATAGAAACATTTGCTGTAGTCGAAAGCGGAGGAATCTGTCAGAGAGCCAGAGTGAGTACCCTGGACCATCTTTGATGAGGTACAAAAAACATGAACCAACACCAGCATGCTGGTTGGTGCCTAATCAGGCCTCCCCCTGAATTTTGCGGCATGGATTAGCAAATTTTGTGGCACAAATTTGGGAATTTTGCAGCATTTTTAGACCCTTTTTTTGCTATTCTGCATAAAATAATGCCCTTCTGAAATGATCTACCTCCAATTCCTTCCTATATAAAAAGTACAATCTACTGATCACATTTGAACTTTAGAATGGAGATCATTTGAAATCACTTTCCATCGCTGACTACAAGATGTCCTAGTCCATAATGTCTTCCCGCCACCTCAGTGAAAGTTATCCAAACAAATCTCTTTTTGGTTACTTACTTTTTGTTTCTCATCTATGTTCAGACAGTGAAGTCGCCCTCCCTTCCCCATCCTTTCATCATTTCTTTCAGTTTACTTTTTAAAAATATATTTTTGTAGGGGAAAAAATGGCGTTTGAAACGTCCCACAGAACCTTAACTGATTGTTAGTTCTTGGTATTTCCTGTGCTTTTGCAAGTATACCGTTAGCGCTTGCTTCCATGTACAATAACCCGCATACAACAAAAATAAACTTTAGGGGCCCAGGAAATCTCTCTGTAGACTGAGATAACCACACAAGGGATGACTGCTGAGGCCCATCCATCACAAATGCTTTCACAAAATATTAATACCATCACACAAAGAAAAAAAATGTTTCAATGCTGTGTCACTCAGCTGCTTAGTCACAATGTAGTAGAAATTCTTGCACACATCCATATATTTAATTAGTCTCATATCTGTGCAGAGCGACATTCAAATGATGTTTATGGACGGACAGCATTGATGCATTTCTTGTCTACCCTGAGGACAGGATGAAGCAGAGCCCACTGCTATTTCGCAGGTCTCCGACTATTCTCGCATTATGAAGCAGATTTTTGTTTTGCAGAGAGTTTGCAATAAATCAGCCCAAAATAGATAGGCGCTTTGTGATGGCCTCCGTGATACACCAGATCTGGCACCAGTCACGAAGCGATACCAAAGGGGATGATGGACGGAGCGCTAGAGCAAATCAAACACTCACCCCCAGTCAACTGATCTGGGTTTAATCCATCATCATTCTTTAGCTCACTCCACCACCCCAGTTCAGACATTGCCATATGCAAATCAGTCTGACCCTGTGCCTCATGGGAACAGTCCAGCACGAACTGCCAAGCCATGTCTTCTCTGGACCGGAAACAAGCATCCTGGGAGCAGCAGGCTTCCTTCCCTACATGAGATGTCCTCCTTTTAAGCTAGAGCCAAAGGCTGAGAGATAGGAACAAAAATCACTTTCCATTCCTGGCCACAAGATGTCCTCGTTTCCAAAACTTTGGGAATTGAGAGGCAATGATATCTGCAAATCCTCCAAGTGTTGCCGGCACTTTTGTAACAAACATTTGCAATGCAATAGGTCTCGGATTTATGAGAGTTTGAGCTATTGGCATTGTAATGACAATGCCTTTTATTTATGTGTTGTTTTTAAAACAAATAAATAAAAGGCATTGTCATTTACAATGCCAATAGCTTAAACTCTCGCAAATGCAAGACCTATTGCATTGCAAATGGGTGAAAAAAGCGTTAGGCGAGAGCGTGTCCTGCCTCCAACAGCAGGCAGGACAACGCTATTTGAGAAAATAGTGCACAGAGGCTGCAATTAAAGCCTACGGAGCAACAACACACGTAACAGGGGGTGTCGCCATGGGAGGTTACAAAATGAGAAGGCGGTACTAAGGAGGGCCTTTTGACCAATGAACAGCCATAGTTTACAGTGGACAATGACAGAAGCCAATGAAAAACGTGGGCAGCGAGTGGGCGGAGCTTCAAGTCCCTACCACAATAGATAATGCCTCGCAGAGCAGCGCATGCGCTGCCCAGGCTCGGCCTAAAAAGAGCGGCCTTTTTACAAAGCTGCCGATAATCCTCGAGGTTCTGCCTAATTTACAACAGTGATGTCACATCTGATGTTCTGCAGCACCACCTGGCAGCACCAAAGAGTGATTGCAGTGGAAAAGTTTTCCAGAACAGAAGCCTGAAAGGAGTATTCATAGGGTGGCGATCAGTAGGAAGATGTATCCATCAGATAAAGAAGAGAAGGTAGTACTGCATCTTCTTGACAGTTAGTGCGGTTTCTGCTCTTCTGTGCATACCAAATTCAACATCACTTCCATTTGAAGAGGTAAGAAGCTCTTGTGAATGGACATGTGACTTCTTTTAGAGCCTCATGAGGAAGGTTGAAATGTCCATATGAATTGAGTTCAGGTGTGAGACTGCTAAATTCAACAATGCAAGACTGGGATGAAGGATCTGGCCCCCGAACATAAAAAGGAGATCTGGTCTGTATGACAACCTGCTGTATGGGCACTCCAACAGGAGAACAAGGTTGGTGAACCACTATTGCAGGGCCACTCTGGTGCTAGTAGAATCATCCTGGCCCTTGAGTATGATGGTTTGATAGTGACTGCTGGAGATGGGGAAATCTTAGCATGGAGTGGGTCGATCTGTTTAAAAGCACAACAGGCCACAAACTTATCCCAGTGGCAGGCATGTACAGATTTGGTTGAGGGATGCCTGGCTGCCAAGATGACATTAACAGGCCCTCGACTTTCACCGCTTTATCTCAAGCACCGAGGTGTAGGTTGCACAGGTTAGGATGCAGAACACTGCACTGCTGCTGTGACAGGAGATCCTCGAGAAGGGGCAGCCTGATCAAAGGACAGATGCTCATTCCCAGGAGTTCAGAATATCATACTCTCCAAGCTCAATTTGGGGCCAATGGAATAACATTGGCCCAATCGATCCTAATCTTTTTCAGAATCCGGGGCAGGAGACGTATCTGTGGGTAGGTGTACAGGAATCCAGCAGTACGTGGAACGCATCTCCAAGCTAGAGACACCTTGGAAACTCAAATATGCGAAAGTTCTGACATTGCGTGATCTTGGAGGTGGCGAAAAGATCGAGGCAGGGCTCTCCTGATTCACAGAAATTACTCTGTGCCATCCCTAGATGCAAGTGCCATTTGTGACTCCCAAAGCGTCAGTGGCTTAGGACATCCATTCCAGCATTCAGGGAACCCACCAGGTGGTGCGTCACCAAACAAATTCATTGACTGTCTAGCAACATCCAGAGAAGCAGAGCCTCCCAGCACAGGGTCACTGACCTCAATGCCCGCCTTGTTGCAGTACCACATGGCAGTGGTGTTATCCATGAAAACCTGCACCAGGTTCCCTAAGATGATGCCAGGAAGGCTTTCATTGCCAAGCGGATGGCTCTCAGCTTCAAGAGATTGACATTGAGCCAGGTCTCCAATGGAGACCAGACACCTCTGATCTCCACCTCTCCCAGATGGCCTCCCCAATGCAGAAATCACTATTGCAGATCTTTTGCAGTCTCCTCTGAAATCTGGACCACTGGCACTTCAGATCCCAATGCAGAGCCTGCATAGGCCATCAGGCATGCTTGACCAGCAGGATGGGAGGCCATCAGTCCCAGCAGTTTCAGAGCCATCCTCACTGAAATCTAGGAGAAAGGTTGAAACATCGGGATCATAGCCCAAATGTCCTGGACTCTCCACTCCAGGGAATATTTGCCAAACTGCACCATGTCCAGAATGGCTAAATGAAGAGGAGCGTCTATGACGGAGAAATGCATGGCGTCCGCACATTGATAGTGAACCCCAAGTGCAGGAAGCTGGCTCTGTATATACTATACCAAAGTGAGGTATAGTGTGCACAGAATCCAGTGGAACCCCAAAGGTAGGCAGAGGTAAAGTTAGATACCACCTCACTCTCTATTGGTGGTAATGTGATCGAGCAGTAAGGCTATATCGGAGGGTAGTGTTAAGCATTTGTTGTACACACTCAGTCAGCAAATGAATTCACACACTCAAAGACTGAACTTCAGACCAATTGTTTTTTTATGAAAATATTCTTTTAGTTATTTTATTTTTCTAGAACCAAGCAAGGCTGGCACAGGTAAGCATTAAATACTTTACAGTTGTAATGCAGTTTGTAAACAGTTAGAATTGTTCTTTCATGTGTCCCGATTCTGCCGGAATTGCTGAAGTGATTGCCGTACCTGACGCCGACACAAGGAGGAGGGGCCGCAGGAGCCGCGGGAGCCACGAACCGCAGGAGTCACGAACTGCAGGAGCCGCGGAAATTTTGCATACTCTGTATATCGGCCGAAACGAGCCGGAAAACCGAGCCGAGCCGCGGCAGTCCAGTACGCCCCCCGGGATCAGCCGCGACCACGACTACGCTGAGGGCGCTGAGGACGATCTATTGCTGACTGCTTCAATAGTCTACTGCTGACTGCTGACTCCTCCGGCGAGTTGTGTGACAGGAGTGAGTGCCCCCTGGGGTGCTGGAAACAACGGAGAAACGCTGTGCAGCAGCTGTGGAAGGCTGAAGGGCTGAAAGGCTAAACAGTGAAGCCAGGCAGTGAAGCCAGGCAGTGGCAGATACAGCACGCCAACCACCGGAGCCAGCATTGAGAGCACTGAGAGGTGAGGCCGGGGGCCTGGAGGCCCGGGGGCCTGGTGCAGTGGCAGTCTGATAAGTTTGACTAGAGCTGATTAGAGCTGAAAGCCTAAAAGTGTGGGCTGGTTGGAGTGTGGCTCGGGCATCTCTAGCTGGGTATTACCCAGGCAGCCTTGCCGTGCACTGTCTACCAGCCCAGTTCCATTCAGGCTGGTTGTGTTTGGCTGTATTATTCTGACGTTCCCACAGTTAATCATACCTAGCTGCCAGCTAACAACTAACAACTCATTTAAAACGGAGTCTAAGAACTGGTTAACAGGATAACAGGATGACAGGATAACCCTGTACATATACATATACGTTTACATGTACACCGAGGAAACAGCAGATATACACTGAAAGTCAGCCTTTGTGAGCAACCCAAGTGCCTTCAGACATCTAATATTCAACATAAAATTAGCAGGATTAACAGAGAGGAGAGGAGACTACTGAGTGGAGAGAAATGAGATCAGGCAGAATTAGGCAGACACCAGCCCAGAAGGCCAAAAGCGTAAAGCAAAGTGTAAAAAAAAAGAATACAAAACAAGCAACTAAATCAGAAGGCCCGGATTTTACTCAAAAGAGCCCATTAATTTCTCCAATACTAACAATGTTTAGAAATATAGACAAAGATAGAAAAAGGAATTTAAGTTTGAACTCTAGATTCTCCTTCCTTAAAGACCCTGGAACTCTAATCTACTCAACGCCTGTAGAGGTACCAGGCCTCTTGACACCATTAGCTCCTCAGAAGTCAGCTTCATTTACTACCAAAAAAGACTTACAAAAGGACCCTACACAAGTCACAATGGATTCAAACAGCCTAAAGAGTCCACTAAACCTGGATCAGGATTCGGACCAGGTAGGAACAAACTTGGCAGTCCTAGAGGAGGTGTTTAGGGAAGACAGCATTGACAGGATAAACAATGGGAAAACACTCTTAAATATGGAGCAGCTCTTAAACGAAAAGATAAACAGCTCAAACAACATAATAGAAGAAATAGAAGATATACCAGATAACAAGACCAAAGCAATAGGTCCATTACAGCATGGGATAAAAGAGTTTGTTGAAGGGAAAAAAACAAAAACAGAATCACTGACAATAAAGTTTAAAACACTTCAAGAAAACCCGACGTCTTCCACCCCTAAGTTCGCAACAAACAATGGGACAACACAAAGGTTAAAAATAGCAGCACAGGTCCATCAAGATGATCAAGATGACCCCGAAGGTCTGGATGACTCATGGCAGAATGTTCCCAGGCTTTCATCGAACAAAGACTCCTCACAATTGTCTGTCACCAAACCAGGTACACCGACTGGAGAAACGCACAATGTCAATATACAAAATAATACGGTCATACAAGGCTCAAAAATTTCACAAAATAACAATAACTCCTCCCGGTCCTCTCATGATACTAGCTATTTATTTAACCAAAATCAATTCACCAAACAAGAATCAAAATCACAATCAATACAAGGGTAGACACTGAACGACCAAAGTAGATTTCTGGAGCTTTTCAAATCATTACTACAAACATTACAGACAACAACAAAGGCTCTCAATATGCGATCAGACAAAATGGACACTCAAATAGAATTAATGAATATGATAGCACTACAAATTGCAGGAATAAATACAAAACTGGACAATATGAACAATTTAATTATAAGAGTACAATCCAAATATTCAGCCCAGTGTGCTTGTAGCCCGATTATCGACAAACTGTGCCTCCTACCAACGTTATTAGAACAGATAATAATGTTAAACAAACTAAACTGGGTAGCCACAGAATATAATGCTGAAGAGCATGACAAGCTTGTAGTTAACACTTTGCAACTTTCTCAGTCTTTACCAAAAGAAGAACATAAGCAAACCAAAATACCATCTAAACCACAAGAAATGCAAGTTCAACTAAGCCCGGTACACCTAAAGGCCACAAATCAAGAGCCGAAACTAGAAAATTTAGGTTTAACAAACCTGGAGGGAAACAAGGCACTGAAGCAGACCCGAAGACAAAAAAAGCGTGATAGGAAAGCAAGAAACAAATTGGCATTACAAACAAAACAGCAGGCCACCAAGGTATTTCCAATATTTAGCTCAACCAGGGTGAATAAGGCAGTGACGGATTTGACTAGTTCTACAGCAAGCACAGTTGACACCTCGAGTAGCTATCAAAAGGAAGAAGAGGCGGATTACGATAGCCTAGCTGAAGTCAATCAGATCAAAGAAAGAGGAGTGGACACAATCCCAGTAACGGGCGCCGAACGTGTGGGTACCCAGGTGACAACAAATAGAAAAGGAGAAAAATCGTATGGCCCTGAGGAAAAACATACAGTAGCTAGGCATAAAATGGGAAATAAGCGACTGGCCCAGTCAAATGACGCAAGCAGGTCACAGCCACAGAATATAAAAACGCAAGGCACTGACCCCGACGGAGAAGACTGGAAGAGCAACGATCAGCCAGAAAAAACAGCGAAGAAACAGCAAGGCTCCAATGCCCTAGCTCTAAAGGGCGCTGATAACAAAGAATTAACAAGACAAGGAGGGCCAAAAAAAGTCCAAGGCACTACAGAAGTCTATGAGCTAGGAATCCGTGATCCTAATATAATAAACAAGAAAAATGAGAACCTAAAGCCTCAGTCTCATATACTTTGTAACAGCACTAGGGTAGGACCGCCACCGGAAAATCTTACATCCCAAGTCCTAATTGAAGAGGGAGCAAGCATAAATGAGGGCATGCAATTGAAATCCTTATGGGTAAACAGACGAGAGAGCGATCAAGGACACCCTGGGCAGGAAACAGCAAGTAAAAACAAAAAGGAGGCTAATCAGGAGAATTTGTCATCGTTAGAAATCCCAGCTCATAATACCGGAAAGGGAAGCATGACCCAATACGGAAATCTAAGAGTTCAAATAAAAAATGAAGAGAAGCTAATTATAGCTGATGATAAGAACGAAGATCCTACGTCGCTGATAGAGCAAGGGCAACAACTACCGAAGCAGCAAATACTCTTAACACCGGAGTACGAATCGAAAGGGCGGCATGATATATTAAACAGAGGAAATATACTGAAATTAACAGCAGAAATCCCAGCCTTAAAACACTTGAATTCATTGAATTTATTGACCGTAGAATTTATCTCAAAAGAAAATCATACAAATATTGAACAAACATTGACTACATGGCAGTCAGAAGAAGAAGTCCAGCTCATTATGAACTCTAATCTGCAATTCAAAGCTTGGGGTATTAAGTTGTCAAGACCGATTATACCACGCTATCCTGGCCCTTTGAGTGTAAACCCTAACTATAATGTGAGTCACGGATTAGGACAAAGAAAAAACAACCAGCAGGTGTTTACAGTTCTGCAGGGCGCAAAAGGTAGTAGCCTAATGCCCTCACAGAGGAGAGAAGTGCAGAAAGAACAGAAGGCTGCGATTGAACCAGATCAAGACAGATGGAGTTGGCTGCCAGGAGCGCTAAGAGTAGACAAGGGTAACTGACCAACGGAAAAACTAGCTGATAAGCTTGACTCGGGTAACATACATCTGCTCTCATGGAACATCGCTGGAGCAAAAAAATGGCTTGAAAAAGGCTGCCACCCTCAAAACTGGGAAACATGTGACATAATAGCGCTTCAGGAGACATGGGCACTGGACGATTTACAAAACACACAAGATGATGGACGGAATGCTGCACAATGGCAAACATTCACCCCCAGTCACAGATCTGGGTTTAATCCATCGTTATTTTGCTTCACCACGCCACCCCAGTTCAGACATAGCCATATGCAAATAAGTCTTGACCCTGTGCCTCATGGGAACATTCCAGACCGAACTGCCAAGCCATGTCTTCCCTGGACCGGAATCAAGCATCCTAGGACCGGTTTCAGGCTATCAGCCTTCATCAGCCAGGATAGCTTGACTCCAGTGGCGTAGTGAGCACGGGACCCACGTCTGGGCATACCCTTCACACTTAGGGCAAAATGCAAAACACACAAGATGATGGACGGAATGCTGCACATTGGCAAACATTCACCCCCAGTCACAGATCTGGGTTTAATCCATCGTTATTTTGCTTCACCACGCCACCCCAGTTCAGACATAGCCATATGCAAATAAGTCTTGACCCTGTGCCTCATGGGAACAGTCCAGACCGAACTGCCAAGCCATGTCTTCCCTGGACCGGAATCAAGCATCCTAGGACCGGTTTCAGGCTATCAGCCTTCATCAGCCAGGATAGCTTGACTCCAGTGGCGTAGTGAGCACGGGACCCACGTCTGGGCATACCCTTCCCACTTAGGGCAAAATGCAAAACACACAAGATGATGGACGGAATGCTGCACATTGGCAAACATTCACCCCCAGTCACAGATCTGGGTTTAATCCATCGTTATTTTGCTTCACCACGCCACCCCAGTTCAGACATAGCCATATGCAAATAAGTCTTGACCCTGTGCCTCATGGGAACAGTCCAGACCGAACTGCCAAGCCATGTCTTCCCTGGACCGGAATCAAGCATCCTAGGACCGGTTTCAGGCTATCAGCCTTCATCAGCCAGGATAGCTTGACTCCAGTGGCGTAGTGAGCACGGGACCCACGTCTGGGCATACCCTTCCCACTTAGGGCAAAATGCAAAACACACAAGATGATGGACGGAATGCTGCACATTGGCAAACATTCACCCCCAGTCACAGATCTGGGTTTAATCCATCGTTATTTTGCTTCACCACGCCACCCCAGTTCAGACATAGCCATATGCAAATAAGTCTTGACCCTGTGCCTCATGGGAACAGTCCAGACCGAACTGCCAAGCCATGTCTTCCCTGGACCGGAATCAAGCATCCTAGGACCGGTTTCAGGCTATCAGCCTTCATCAGCCAGGATAGCTTGACTCCAGTGGCGTAGTGAGCACGGGACCCACGTCTGGGCATACCCTTCCCACTTAGGGCAAAATGCAAACACACAAGATGATGGACGGAATGCTGCACATTGGCAAACATTCACCCCCAGTCACAGATCTGGGTTTAATCCATCGTTATTTTGCTTCACCACGCCACCCCAGTTCAGACATTGCCATATGCAAATAAGTCTTGACCCTGTGCCTCATGGGAACAGTCCAGACCGAACTGCCAAGCCATGTCTTCCCTGGACCGGAATCAAGCATCCTAGGACCGGTTTCAGGCTATCAGCCTTCATCAGCCAGGATAGCTTGACTCCAGTGGCGTAGTGAGCACGGGACCCACGTCTGGGCATACCCTTCCCACTTAGGGCAAAATGCAAAACACACAAGATGATGGACGGAATGCTGCACATTGGCAAACATTCACCCCCAGTCACAGATCTGGGTTTAATCCATCGTTATTTTGCTTCACCACGCCACCCCAGTTCAGACATAGCCATATGCAAATAAGTCTTGACCCTGTGCCTCATGGGAACAGTCCAGACCGAACTGCCAAGCCATGTCTTCCCTGGGCCGGAATCAAGCATCCTAGGACCGGTTTCAGGCTATCAGGGATGATTTACCCCTGGCTGGGTACATACATTATACCTTACCTGCAGTAAAAACAAAGATTCACGGACGGCCGAAAGGGGGTTTGACAGTCTACATATCTACAGCATTAAACATCGAATCGGAACTGATAGTCTCTCTGGGACCAAATATACAACTGATTAAACTTACCTCATGCATCGTCCGCAGATCAAAAACTGTCTTGCTGATCAATACGTACGCACATCCAATAGTAAGGGAAAAAAAAGCCCATAACGCCCAGTTAATTGCTACAATTACAGACATAAGGAGCACATATCCCCTATGGGATATGGTACTGACAGGGGACTTTAACTCCAATTTAATATATACCCCGGATGAAGACAAGAAGCTAGTAGCTGACAACATATACTGGAACGCCCCACTACAATACCAGCTAAAGAGAACATCTCCGGACCACGTAGGTCAACACCTAGTAAAAGCTTTAGAGTTTCTTGGATTGAGAGTAATAAACGGCAGAACAACTGACGACTTTCCACCATAATATACATTCCATGGAGGAAAGACACGATCTAGACTGGATTATACAGCCATCTCATTATCATTGATGCCATTACTCTCTCATTTTTCCATAGAGTATACAACTAGGAGTGACCATTCTTATCAGCATATACATTTCAGCTTAAAATTAGCCAAACATCAGGCTAATCCTACAATAGAAGGAAGCATCTACACAATTGACCTTAAACGCTTAAAATGGTCATATGAAACGATAGAAGCACTTCAAATTAAACTAAAGAGGCTGATAATGGATCGTGAAATCGAGGCCCCAAATAAAATCCAAGCATGGGTAAAATTCACTTTAGATCTCACAACATTAATGCCCAGAAAACAAAATCAGGCTAAAAAAAAATAAAAAAATGAAACTATACAAAATTTGACAGAAGGGGTGGGTGCCTTGAAACGTGAACTCAAAAAAGCCATCAGGAGGCTAAAAATAACATACCTCGACCAAGCGGCCTGGGAAAACGTACGTCAGCTGAGGAAAACCTATAAAAAAAAGTTATGGGAAGAAAAGAGAAATAACAATGATAAATTCTGGGCTGAATTACTCTGCAGTGCAAAGAAAACCAACTCGAATACATTCTGGGAAATGATAAATAAATTACATAGGCCAGTGAACATGCTATCGTCAAACATACAAGAACACGAGTGGGTTAAATTTCTAACTACAAAGTTTACAGAAATCACAATTCTTGATAATCCAGCATTGAACAACCAAGAATTAATGGAGGTAAAAAATACATCGGAAAACATCATACAAGGATGTGGTGATACAAGCAAACTAGGAGAGGACAGCATGAGCAATTTAATAGTAAGGTTGGATTCTGGTGCTAATCCAATTGAGGAAAACACTAAACTGCATGGCAAATATGGCACCAGTTCCCTTAAAGTAAAGATAGATCGGTCCTCCCTGTCGGCTGATGGAATAATACTCACAATACAGAAAGGCAGAGGAGACGGTGCTCCAGGACCTAATGGCATTCCTCAAGCCATCTTTAAGAACGATCCATCCTTCTGGAGCGAGCACCTATTCATGTTATTTAAAGAAATAGAGCTACTAAATTGTATTCCACCTAATTGGCAAGGCTCGATAATGACACCTATCTTTAAAGTAGGAGATAGAACAAATCCATCGCCCTATTAGATGTCGAAGCCAAATATCATGCCTCACTCATTTTGGAAGATCTGAAGGAATGGTCAAACAACCTTAATCTGATTCCAGTAAATCAAACAGGTTTCAGGCAAGGCATAGGGACGATCACGAACATCTTAGCTCTATCACTAATAGCAAATAAATGCAAGCGAAGGAAACAACAACTTCACCTCTGTTTTATAGATCTAAAGGCAGCGTTTGACAGTGTAGAACGTCACCTCCTATGGAAAAAACTGCGAGCCTGGAAAATTCCGGAGAGGTTGCTATGAGGAATACTGCAATTCTATTCTAAAACATGGATAAGAATCAAGATAGGAGACGGCTCTAGACTATCCAGGAAGCTGCCAACAACAAAAGGCTTAAAACAAGGTTGCGTATTGGCGCCACACCTATTCAATTTGTTTATGTCTGATCTTGCACAAAGGCTTGATCGCATTAATTCCCATCCTCCGCAAATAGGTAAATTATTACTAACACATCTCTCGTACGCCGACGATGTGGTGTTAATGAGTTTAACTAAGATCGGTCTTCAAAGAGCTTTAAACGAAATGTCAGAATATATTTCATTTAACAAATTAGAAATAAATACATCAAAAACCAAAACAATGTTGATTGGTAATCACCGGAGAAGCAAGCAGAACATCTGGCTCAATGGCAACCAGATAGAGGAAGTAAAAAGCTACAAATATCTGGGGTTCTATATAGATAATAGACAAAACCATCTAGAGCAAAAAACGTACATGTCACAGAGAACCAGTGCACTTACATTTGCCTTCAGAATACTGGCAAAAAAATTGAATGGTCCGTCATACAAACCTCTGCTTGCGGTGATGGCGGCCAAAATACTGCCAACGCTAACGTATGCCAGTACCGGTGTACATGGCAAAGACTCAGACTTTTTAAACCAACTAATAGTCTCTACTTATAAAAATGTTTTCCAGATACATCGGTCAGCTTCACCGGCCCAGGTTCGACTTGAATTTGGTCTCTTAAATGAAACTATAGGGAGAATGTATACCACAATAAAGCTTTGGTATCGGTTGAAACAGAACGCGGTTACCTCACCAATTAACCAAGCCCTTTGGACAGAAGTGGATGAGGATAAAAAATCACCATACAACCAATATCTATATAATTCCTTGCGAACAACTTGCACGACCGAGTTATGGAATAAAAACTTGCCATATCAGTCCTTCAAACAAGCAATAAACAAATCAGCAAAATTCCATTCACTACTGTTCGACAAAAATATCTTCAGCTCAAGGTCGCATGCCTGGATGGTGATTAATAACTATAAGACCCTTGCACCAGCACCTTACTTGAGCATAACATTCTCAATCTACTTGAAGAAACAATTAATGGCTATACGTTCTGGGAAACTACCGTCGATAGCGGACCAGCCAACTTGGGTGCACACAGGGCCTAAATCATGTCGACTTTGCGGCAACTATAAAGAGGATTTTATCCATATAATCTGTACATGCACTAAACTTCACAATGCACGAGTCACTTTACTTAGAAAAACTCTTAATGCCAGAGGTATCAGGACCTGCAGAGCTGCAATAATTTCAGGGCTAGATCCATCGGACTCACAATTGAATTGCAAATTGATTAAATTCCTTAATGCCTTTGAACAGGCCCTGAAAATTGACTCCAAAAAATCCAGCTAGAAGGTGGTAATGTTTGACTCCTCTGAAGTAAAGCACGTGACTCAAACTTTTTAAACAATAAATAAAGCCCGTTGAAAGGGTTGTAACTTTGCCAGTGCAAATGGATAGGGATCTGGATTAATAATTAGAGAATGTTTAATTGACAATGTGTAATATTTTATCAGCTACATATTGATGTCAAGTGCTAAAAACTGGCACATTTTATTGATGTTTTAAATGTCTTTTATATTGTTAAGGTTTTAACTGACCAAACAATAAAATTTACTTTGACTTTGAATTGTAATTGCATATGCACTTTGTTTTGACTTACAGTATGGTTGCAGAGAAATGCATACTTTGTAAATACAGGACATAGACTTGAATGGGCTTTTCAGTAAAATACCAGGTAAGTTACTTTTTAGATTACTTTTCTTACTCAGAGTAGTATACCTGGATACTATTTTGGGACATTTCCTGTAAACAGGTAATTAAAATCGTTTTGGTTAAATAGTACAATTTTAAAGAATTTCTTTAGGTTTTCAAACTCCACACTTACAAACTTTTCCAAGAAAAAAAACAGTCAATGTTATCCTATGGAGGTAAATAGTGTTATCGGTTTTGAGGTAAGTATTTGTTAGTGGGAGTTGAGGTTCTGGGGGTAGACTCAGGGGTCCCCCAGGGTCAAGGATGCACTCTTGTTACACCCTCAGCGGCACTAGGGCGGCCGGGTGCAGAGTGCTGAGGCCCAATGTTATCCAATGGGGGATAGGGGGCCTCCGGTTGTTGGCTGCTGACGAGCCGGCCACTTGGTTGTGGGTGCAAAGTTCCTAGACTTTAGCTCAGGGCAAATGGGGAAACAAAGTAGCACCAAAGGTGCACCCTCAGCGGCGCTAGGGCGGCCGGGTGCAGGGTGCTGTTTCGATGTCGGGCGCACTGTTCTTTGCAATGGGGAACCTCTGGTTTGCAAAGGCACTGCAGGCTTGGGGACGAAGGTCTTCTGGGTGCGACCACCACTTCGACAGGTAAGTTGGGAAGTTAGGGGTTGGTTAGGCACCGTCGGTTTGGCCACCCAAGGCCATGGGGCGTCGGGTGCACAGGTGCCTTTTGGGGTTGGATCTTCTTACCATCGCCTGGTCGCGGTTGGGGGGACCTTCCGGACTGAGACTGGATCTTGGGTTAGGAGCGCCGGGGGGACCTCCTCGTGGTGTTTGCCTACTCGAGCTCGGGCCGTGGACGGCGGGTGCAGAGTGGGGCGGATCCGCGGTGTCCGGCCGGAACCAGAGGTTTCAGATGAACAAATCCGGTGTTCACGGGAGACACAGTCTTTGAGGTTGAAGGCAGGCAGGTCCTCCGGTGTTTTAGAGGTTGCTGGCTGCAGGACACACCGGGATTTCGCAGGAGCAGGTTTGAGGTGGAGACAGGCCGGTAGGGCTGGGGCCAAATCAGTGGGCGTCTTCCTCTTGTTAGCTTCTGCACGGCTGTTCGGTCCTTCTTCTTCTCTTGTAGTTTCTTCTTGTCTGAGGAAGAAAGGTTCAGGGGTGCCCCTAAATACTAGATTTAGGGGCGTTACAGGTAGGTAAAAAGGTTGGGACCAATGGGTCCCTTCCCTGGGGTGGGTACACCCCCTATTATGCCACCCTCCAGTGGGAGGATGGCATGAGCCTGTCCCTGGTTGGCTGAGTCCCCCATCTGCAAGATGGTGGGGACTGAGAGTTGTGCTTCACCTCGCCTCCCCCACCTGAGGGGTGGAGTTGGCAGAGGTGGGCACACCACTCTTCCTCACTTGTTTTTCCTGCCGGTTCTCCCGCCCAAAGTGGGGGCCAGATCCAGTGGGGACCAGTTGCTGAAAACAGCAAGTGGCCTGTGCAAGCTCACAAAGGCGGCAAGCCTTTGAAGCTTCCCCTTCGTGAACTCTGCCCATCCTGGGGGAGGAGGCTTGGCACCTCGTCCCAGGATGTGCATTGTTTCAGGCCCCAGAGAGCAGCAGGCTCTCGTCCCAGGGGTCCAGAAACATGTCTGGTGGTGGCAGCTGAAAGCAGCCACTCAGCCTGGACGCTAGTGGTAGGTTAGTTTTCAGGGGGCATCTCTAAGATGCCCTCTGTGTGCATTTTTCTTTAAATCCCACACTGGCATCAGTGTGGGTTTAATGTGATGAGAAGTTTGATACCAAACTTCTCAGTTTTCAGTGTAGCCATTATGGTGCTGTGGAGTTCGTAATGACAAACTCCCAGCACCATATACTCTTAATGGCAGCACTGCACTTACAATATCTAAGAATGGACTTAGACACTGTAGGGGTACAGGGCTCATGCACCTGTACCCTCACCACTGGTATAGTGCACCCAGCTAGAGGGGTGACTGATCTATGCCAGGGCAGTGGGTTGTAGGCATGGCACATAGAGATGTGTTACGAAATAGAGATGTCCAAGTGCACACCTTCTTCTAAAGATTTCGCTGAAAAAGTAGTCCATTAAAGCTTTTATGCGTGCAGCCCGAGTCGTGGTCTGCCCAACAGCCACGTGTAGATAAATACATCGCGATTAGGAGTGAAGTTACACTCCTTGTTCCGGACGCACAGCTTGAATCAATACGCACGATTCCACAACGTTATCCACGTTAAATAAAGTTTTATTCCTCACAATTTCCTTTGTACTCATTTCATTAGGTCACATGAGAGACACAATATATTTATACTTCTTTATTTAACGTGGATAACGTTGTGGAATCGTGCGTATTGATTCAAGCTGTGCGTCCGGAACAAGGAGTGTAACTTCACTCCTAATCGCGATGTATTTATCTACACAGAGATGTGTGCCATGTCGACTCTTCACTTTGTTCTGCACCAAAACACGCAGCCTGCAAAGGTAGTTTGTGAGTGTAATGGTGCAGGACCTCTAAGGGTGGCACAATAGGTGCTGCAGCCCTTAGAGGCCTTCTCTGGTCACAGTGCCCTGGGTACCATTTACCAGGGACTGACCTGTGGCTAGAGATGCCAATTGGGTTTATGCTTCAATGCAGTTTTAGGGAAAGAACATAGGCCCTGGGTACCTGATTAGCAGGAGCCCAGGGCACACTCAGTCAAAGCACATCAGCAATTCAGCAAAAAGTGGGGGCAACCATGCAGAAAGAGGACACTTTCTCAGACAACCCCCCCCCCAAACGAAAGAGGATGAGACTAACCTGTCCCTAGAGAGTCTTCATTTTCTAAGTAGAAGAACCTGGAAAGTCCATCTGCATTGGCATGGTGTTGGAAAGTGGATTATTGGTAGGGGCAAATGTAGGTCTGCCACTGGCAATAAGGCCACTAACACATGATAGGACTCAGCATAGGTCTTAGAAAATTATTCCCATGCTCAACCCTTGGTAGCTTGGCTGCGAGCAGGCAGGCTTAACTTCAAAGACAGGTATGTAAAGCATTTAAAAACACCAATTCAGTAAATAATGAAGACACAATGCATAATAAAAATCCAACACCAATTTATAAAAATAGGAAATATTTTTATCTTTAAAATGACACCAAAACGACAAAAGTCCAATGTAGGAAACCGGAGATATGAATTTTTAAAGATTTATCACTTTATAGCACTTAGAAACATATAGCACCATATTGGGATATCTGGTCGCGATAGACCGGCTCAGAGTCAAAGTTTCAGGCCGACCGCGATGGAGCCCTGAGCGGCTACCCCTCGCGGTAGGTCCCGGTCACAGTTTTTACCTTAGGACTTAGAAACTTTTCTGGAGCTTTTTCTCGTGGGGTCCCTTGATGCTCTTCACCAGGCCGGATTCGGTGAGGGTTCGCCGGCCTCGGATTTCTTCTACTCCCGGTCAAACTCTGGAAGTCGGACCTACGGAGCTTACAGCGGGACGAACCTGGATGGCTTGGCCGGCTCGCGGTTGAAGGCAGGTGGCTTGGCTGGCCAGGTTGAGTCGGTCCCCCTATGGAGCTTTTTTTCAAAGTTGCTCCAAAGTTCTCCAAACTCCTGGAACTTCTTCCTGAAGTTCCCCAAAGGGTCCCAAAGTGTCTCAAACTCACTCCAAGGGTCTGGAAGCTCCAAGATGGTCCTTGAAAGTTGAGGACTTCAGTTCCCACAATCCACTTGGACAAAACCCTTACAAATCCACTGGTAGTTCTCCAGGTTCAGGATCCTTGGTGGTGATGTTCCAGGTGAGCTCTGTTAACCTGTAGCTTGCAGGGAGTCCACTCTTTAGTTCTTTTACAGCAAGGTAGTCCACAGGGCTGTAGTTTCAGCTGGTGCAGTCTTCAGAGGGCAGGCCTTAGAATTTGCACTCCTACTTCTCAGCATGGCAATGTCTTGCTTTCTTAAGTTTCAAGCAGCAGATCTGAGAGACTCTGCCCCTCTCAGATACTTATTCCAAGTTCTCTGGGTCAAGCAGGAGGTCACTCCTGACCAATGGGAGCAGGGCAACTCCCCAAGGATATGACCACATCCTGTAGAGTGTGGCATTATTTTGTCCCAGAGTGCACCAAATCTTCCAAATTCATAATGGCTGATTTTCCAGCGGGGAGGTAAGAGCTGGCTAAACACACCCCTAGGATGGCTACTTTCCATAGACTCTCCCCCTTGCATCTGCTCATTCTTTCCTTAATCCTAGCTCTGGCTTTGGGTCAAAAGAGTAGAGTTGTAAATGACACTGAGGCCTTCCCCTTCCCTTTAAAGACCATGGTTTACGACTCCTTCCCCTGCTCTGGCATTCTTGTGTAGCAGCACACTGCCCTCCCAGCAGAGCTGGTCAACCCCAGGGGCTCTTTGTCACCTCTTCAAGACAGCCTGGCTAATCCACTTAACTCTGACCAATCAGTTCAGACCATTGGAAGGCTGAATCTGGACTTACAAACAAGAAAGTCTTATAACTTCTTGTCTGTACATTTTAGGAGAAATTCAACAATATGATATTGTTGGATTTATCCCTACCATTCTGGGAAGTCTTTGAATGGAAGTTCTATCATTCTCCTATCAGGAGTTATTAGTTAATAACTTCTTGCCATGTTAACCTATGTGGCATGGGATTTGCAATGGGAAAAATGACTTGGGCCATTTTTCCAGCACTAGGGCTTATAAAAACATATTTTATAAGTACTTTGCTTATATCTACAGGACCCCCACCCCATGGGACAACTAGGGGAGACTTTACGGGCTCTGAATCTGTAGAAATATTGCAGATCTTCCCTCCTCAGTGCTCCTAGCATCAAAGTCGAATTTGGGCAGCACTTTATCACAATGTGGGGAGTGAAATGTGAAATTTCACTTAACCCAGGTCCACCTTATAAATACCTGACCCCCCACCCCTGGGACACCTTGGGGAGACCCTGGGGGTTCCTAATGTGCCAAAACATTGTAGGTTATCCATTTTTAAGTGCCCCAAACACCAAAGTCGAGTTTGGGCACAATTTACTTTTTAAAAGACCGCCCTCCTGAAGAAACCAACGGCGGACCCCACCGACCTCAAGAACTACCGTCCCATCTCGCTCCTTCCGTTTCCGGCCAAAGTCATCGAGAAGACCGTCAACAGACAGCTTGCCGCCTTCCTCGAGACGAACGGATCCCTCGACCCCTCGCAGTCCGGGTTTCGGGCCAACCACAGCACCGAGACCGCCCTTATCGCAGCCACCGACGACATCAGAACCCTAACCGACAACGGGGAAACAGCAGCCCTCATCCTCTTGGACCTCTCCGCGGCGTTCGACACCGTCTGCCACCGCACCCTAGTGAAGCGCCTCAGCAACATCGGAATCCGAGAGAAAGCACTGGAATGGATCATCTCGTTCCTCGCCGGAAGAACCCAGAGAGTCCGCCTCCCCCGTTCAGATCCGAGGCCACCGAAGTCATCTGCGGCATTCCACAAGGATCTTCACTCAGTCCAACCCTCTTCAACGTCTACATGAGCCCCCTCGCAGCCATCGCACGCCAACACAACCTCAACATCATCTCCTACGCCGACGACACCCAGCTGATCCTCTCCCTCACCAACGACCCCACCACCGCCAGAGCCAACCTACACGACGGGATGAGAGACGTCGCCGACTGGATGAGGAACAGCCGCCTTAAGCTGAACTCAGACAAGACGGAAGTCCTCATCCTGGGCTCATCACCCTCCGCCTGGGACGACTCCTGGTGGCCCCCGGCCCTGGGCACCGCGCCCAAGCCAACGGACCACGCACGCAACCTGGGCTTCATCCTGGACTCCTCCCTGTCAATGACCAGACAAGTCAACGCCGTCTCATCTTCGTGCTTCAACACCCTGCGCATGCTCCGCAAGATCTTCAGATGGATCCCCACTGAAACCAGGAAGACCGTCACCCAGGCACTCGTCACCAGCCGACTGGACTATGGGAACACCCTCTACGCCGGAACCACAGCCAAACTTCAAAAAGACTCCAGCGCATCCAGAACGCCTCCGCACGACTCATCCTGGACATCCCCGACACAGCCACATCACCGGACACCTGAAAGACCTGCACTGGCTCCCCGTCAGCAAGAGAATCACGTTCAGACTCCTCACCCACGCACACAAGGCCCTCCACGACCTGGGCCCAAAGTACCTCAACGACCGCATGACCTTCTACACGCCCACCCGCCAGCTACGATCAACCAGCCACGCCCTCGCCACCGTACCACGCATCCGCCAGAACCACCGCCGGAGGAAGATCCTTCTCCTACCTGGCAGCCAAGACCTGGAACTCCCTCCCCACTCACCTTCGGCGAACCCAGGACCATCTCTCCTTCAGGAAGCAGCTCAAGACCTGGCTGTTCGAGCAATAACTTACCCCCTCCCCCAGCGCCTTGAGACCCTCCCGGGTGAGTAGCGCGCTCTATAAATGCCGTGATTGATTGATTGATTGATTGATGGAACCCAGGGGTGCTTTTAAACTGACCTCAGGCTTCAGCAGTGCACACATGCAAGTGCAGAAAAGGCTGCTGGCCTCTAGACTGCCATGCCCTACTATATACTAGGGACTGATAGGTAGTTTCAATCCCCCTGCCCTATTATGTACTAGGGTCTTATAGGGTAGGTCATGCCAATCACAGGGGTACCCCAACCCATAGTGTACCCTAGTGTATGTAGGTGTTTTCACTGTATTCTAAGAGTTTTCAGCATAGCACTGGCCCTGGGCCTGGTTAGGCAGAGCCCAGGGTCAGTCAGAGTCAGTTACCACCAGTACCATTCAGCAAAAAGTTGGGGGGTGTCCAGGGCACAGGATGACTTTGCAACATATGGGCAGTCCCAGGTCTGTGTTCCACTACAAAGTCCATTCCCTGTAGGGAGATGGACCACCTCAACAGTTTAGGATTTTCACCTTTCATCTGCATTAGCCATCTGAGAGGTCTGTGATCAGTTTGAACTAGGAAGTGAGTACCAAACAAGTATGGTCTCAGCTTCTTCAGGGACCAAACCACAGCAAAGGCCTCCCTCTCAATGGCACTCCAACGCTGCTCCCTGGGGAGAAGCCTTCTGCTTATAAAAGCAACAGTTCGGTCATGGCCTTCATCATTGGTCTGGGATAGGACCGCTCCTATCCCTAGCTCAGAGGCATCAGTCTGACAATGAACTGCTTGGCATAGTCTGGAGCTTTGAGAATTGGTGCTGAGCACATAGCCTCTTTCAGGGTGTCGAAAGCCTTTTGACAACTAACTGTCCAGTTTACCTTTTTGGGCATCTTCTTGGAGGTGAGTTCTGTGAGGGGAGCCACAATGGACCCATATCCCTTCACAAACCTCCTGTAGTACCCAGTCAAGCCAAGGAATGCCCTGACTTGGGTCTGGGTTGTTGGAGCTGCCCAGTCCAGGGTGGCCTGGATAATGGGCTGTAAGGGTTGTACCTGGCCTCCACCAACAAGGTGGCCCAAGTACACCACAGTTCCCTGCCCTATCTGGCATTTGGAAGCCTTGATAGTTAGGCCTGCAGTTTGCAGGGCATTTAAAACCTTCCCAAGGTGGATCAGGTGATCCTGCCAGGTGGAGCTAAAGACAGCAATATCATCTAGATAAGCTGCACTAAAGGACTCCAATCCAGCAAGGACTTGATTCACCAACCTCTGGAAGGTGGCAGGGACATTCTTTAAACCAAAGGGCATAATAGTAAACTGATAATGCCCATCAGATGTGGAGAATGCTGTCTTTTCTTTTGCTCCTGGGGCCATGCCAATTTGCCAGTACCCTGCAGTTAAGTCAAAGGTACTTAGAAATTTGGCTGCACCCAATTTGTCTATCAACTCATCCGCTCTTGAGATAGGGTGAGCATCTATCTTGGTGACAGAGTTGAGCCCTCTATATCCCACACAGAACCTAATTTCTCTCTTTCCACCCTGTGGATGAGGTTTGGGTACTAGAACCACTGGGCTCTCAGAGGGTTCAATAACCCCTAACTCCAGCATCTTGATGACTTCAGCTCTGATGCTTTCCTTGACTTGATCAGACTGTTGATAGATTTTGTTTTTGACAAGTTGTAGGAAGCTGGCTCTGTATATACTATACCAAAGTGAGGTATAGTGTGCACAGAGTCCAGTGGATCCCCAAAGGTAGGCGGAGGTAAAGTTAGGTAGCACCTCACTCTCTATTTGTGGTAGTGTGGTCGAGCAGTAAGGCAGTATCAGAGGACAGTGTTAAGCATTTGTTGTACCCACTCAATCAGCAAATGATTTCACACACTCAAAGACTGAACTTCAGACCAATTGGTTTTGTATAAAAATATTCTTTTAGTTATTTTATTTTCTAGAACCAAGCAAGCCTGGCACAGGTAAGTTGATAAATACTTTGCAGTAAATATACAGTTTGAAATGCAGTTGTAAATGTACTTTGAAATGGTTACAGTTTGAATTACTGGTAATGCAATACTGTGAAATGCTGTACATATAATTTGTATTAATTTTTCAATAAGAATTACAGGTAAGTTACTTTTACGTTACTTTTGAGATTACTTTTTAGATTACTTTTTCTACTCAGTGTGATATGCCTAGATATCACACTGGGACATTTCCTAGAGAAAAGGTAAGTAAAATTAGTTTTGCACGATTGTTATTTTTCAGGTTTCCATATAAATCAACTCCACACTTAGAACATTTTTCAGAGAAAAACAGTCAATAGGTTCCTATGGGGAGAAATGTAGTTAACGGTTACCAGGTAAGTAATCGGTCTTTGGAGTTGAGCTTCTGGGGTTAGAACAAGGGTTCCCCCAGGGTCAAGGATGCACTCGTTACACCCTCAGCGGCACTAGGGCGGCCGGGTGCAGAGTGCTGAGGCCCAATGTTATCCAATGGGGGATAGGGGGCCTCCGGTTGGTGGCTACTGACGAGCAGGCCACAAGGTTGTGGGAGCCCAGCTCCTGTTGTTAGGCTCAGGGCAAAAGGGGATCCTATTTAGCACAAAAAGTGCACCCGCAGCGGCGCAGGGGCGGCTGGGTGCAGGGTGCTGGTTTGGCGTCGGGTGCCCTGTTGTTTTCAATGGGGATTTTCGGTTTTGGTTTTCAGCTGCAGGCTCGGTCCAGGAAGACTTCCAGGAGGAACCAACAGCTGGGCAGGTAAGTTGGAGGGCTCGGGGACGTAGGTGCACCTGAGGTTCAGTTCTCCAGGGCGCAGAGCGGCTGGATGCAGGGGTGTCTTTTGAGGTCGGATTTCACCTTACCGGGCCATTGGCGGTTGGGGGGGTCTCCATGCAGAGGTTGCAGGCGACATCGGGGAGTCCTGGAGGGGTCAACCCACGGTGGACTCAGACTCTGGAGCGCTAGGGGACCTCGCTGGGACCGGTGGGCCACTCGAACTCGGGCCATAGGCGTCAGGTGCAGTGGTGGTTCCAGGCATCGGTTTTCTTTGTCCTCAGCAGGCTCAGAGTCTTTCTTTGGGGTTTCTTCTGAACAGAACTGCTGTTCACAGGAGATCCGGTCTTTGTTGAAGGCAGTCAGTCCTCCCAGGGGTTCTGGAGGTCGCTGGCTGCAGGACAAGACGATTTTTGGCGCAGGATCTCTGGAAACTGCAGACAGGCCGGTAGGGCTGGGGCCAAGTCAGTTGTTCTCTGCAGTCTCCTCTGCTGGGCTTCTTCTTTCGTCCTTTTTCTTCTTAGGTTGCGGGAGTCTGCCTTCTTGGTTCAAGCTGCCCCCTAAATACTGTATTTAGGGGGCGTTTTAGGGGTCTCGAGGTCAGTAGCCAATGGGCTATTAGGGTGACTACACCCTTGGTGTGCTCACCCCACGTGGGGGAGTGAGCACAATCCCTAATCCTGATTGGGAAGTACCTGCCATCTGCAAGATGGCAGGCACTGAAGAGTGGGCTTCACCTCACCTCCCCCACCTGAGGGGTGGAGTTGGCAGAGGTGGGCACACCTTCTGGGCTGGCTAGTTTTTCCCACCTGTCTTCCCGCCGAAAAGGAGGGGAGACAGGAACGGGGCCTGCTCCTGATAGCTGGAGAGGCTGGGGGTCGCATTACAAAGCCTACCAGGCCTTTGAAGCTCCCCTGCCACAGATGGCTCTTCCTGGCCTGGGGGAGGTGTGAACACCTCCACCCAGGAAAGGCTTTGTTTCTGAGCTCCAGGAGCGAAGGCTCCCACCCTAGCGGTCCAGAAACATGTCTCGTGGTGGCAGGCTGGTGTGTACCAGTCAGGGAACCCACCAGAGGCTGGTCGTTTTTCAGGGGGCATCTCTAAGATGCCCTCTGTGTTCATTTTTCATTAAATCCCACACTGGCAGCAGTGTGGGTTTAATGTGCTGAGAAGTTTGATACCAAACTTCTCAGTTTTCAGTGTAGCCATTATGGTGCTGTGGAGTTCGTAATGACAAGCTCCCAGCAGCATATACTCTTAATGGCAGCACTGCACTTACAATGTTTAAGAATGGACTTAGACACTGTAGGGGTATAGGGCTCATGCACCTGCACCCTCACCACTGGCATAGGGCACCCAGCTAGAGGGGTGACTGATCTATGCCAGGGCAGTGGGTTTAGGCATGGCACACAGAGATGTGTGCCATGTCGACTCTTCACTTTGTTCTGCACCAAAACAAGCAGCCGGCAAAGGCAATGTGTGTTTGTGTGTAAAGGTACAGGGCCACTAAGGGTGGCACAATAAGTGCTGCAGCCCTTAGAGGTCTTCCCTGGTCGCAGTGCCCTGGGTACCTGTGGTACCATTTACCAGGGGCTGATCTGTGGCCAGAGATGCCAATTGGGTTAGGTTTAGGGAAAGAACACAGGCCCTGGAAACCTGATTGGCAGGGACCCAGGGCACATCAAGTCAAAGTGCATCAGTAGTCTGGCAAAACGTGGGGGGGTTACTGCAACAGAAACCCACTTTCCTACACAAGCCTCCCCCCCAGCCCAAAGGCCAGGAGAGTCAGCCAAAGCTGGGAGAGTCTTACTAGTCTTTCAGGAGAGGAAGAGTAGAGGAAGTGGTTTGAAAGTTGCAGGGCCTACTCTGCCTTACATCCTTCTGTCCAGGTCAGTCCCTCTGGGGAGCTGGCCTACCTCAACAGTTCAGGACCTAATTCCCAATGCTCTTTTCCTAGCTCTTTACCCCATCTTTTTAGGTTGGGTTCAGAGGTGCCTTCCTCTGCAATTTCTAACTTAGCTAGGGCAAAGCCCAGCTTACCCACAGAGGTTACCCACAGTTTGAGCAACCCCACCATGACCAATAAGGTCAGGGGGCCTAACTTGCTATTTAGAAGGGGCCCAGGCCACCATGCGAAGGACAGTGCTGCCATGAAGGCTAACACCCAGCAGAGGCTACTGACAGCTGTCAGTGCCCAGAACCACACCTTTAGCTCCTCACTGGTAGGTGAAGGGGCTACCTTACAGGCTTCTTTGGGTTCTGGTTGCCTGTCTGCTGTTTTAGGGTGGGGGGGTCACTACACTTGGTAGTAAACACCCTTCTTCCACCCTCTGTTCTGCCAGCTGAGGAGCCACCAATTCAGGCTGGACAGTTGCCTGAGTAGTCAGGTCTTTTTGTTGGCTAGGGGGGACTTTACCAGTGCCAATTTTGGAGTTCTCCCTTACTGGGATAGAATTTCCCTGGCCCACTGGAACTGTGGCTAACAGTTGCCCACCTTCCTTACACTGTTTCTTCTTTTTCTTTTGGGGCTTAGCTGCACCAACTGCAGGTTGAGCCACCCCAGGTTTCTTGGGTCTGGTCTGGCATTGGTCCAATACCGCTCTATGGCTCAGACCAACCTCTGGGTGGTCATTCCCAAGGAGACAATCAAGGGGGAGGTCTTTACTGACTACCACCTTTCTCCATCTAAGGGACCCAGCTATTTCTAGGAGCACTACAGCCACAGGCCTAACAGTGACACCCCCTGGGACAGCCCTTACTCTTTTTGTTTCCCCTGGGACATACTGGTTTGAGAGAACCAACCTGTCATGCACCACAGTGTGACTGGCACAGGTATCTCTCATGGCAGTAGCTGGGATTCCATTCTCCAGTAGGTGGTGGAAGTGTCTACTCCCCTCTGGAATCTCCAACTCACCTTTTGGGCCCAGTTTCCAGTTGAAGGCTAGGAGGACCTCCTCATCTGAGGAATCACCCTCCAAAGCTACACTGGCATCCCCTGGAGCTACACTAGGGGCTTTGTTTTTAGGACAGCTAGGGTTCTTGGTGTGGTGTCCTGCCTTTTGACAGTTGTGACACCATACCTTGTTGGGATCCCAATTCTTACCTTGGTATCCAGTTTTGGTTTGTGAGGTGTCTTTGGGCCTACCCTCCTGGACAGGTTTTTGGGGGGCTACCTGGGACTCCTTACTTTTATCTTTAAGAGGCTCACTGTCTTTCCGCTGGGAAGGTTTTGTAACCCCTTTCTTTTGGTCACCCCCAGTGAACGTCCTAGTTACCCGTGTCTTGACCCAATGGTCCGCCTTCTTTCCCAATTCTTGGGGAGAAATTGGACCTAGGTCTACCAGATACTGATGCAACTTTTCATCAATGCAATTACTTAATATGTGTTCTTTCATAAACAAATTATAAAGACCATCATAATCTTGCACTTTGCTTCCAGTCAATCAGCCATCTAGTGTCTTAACTGAGTAATCTACAAATTCCACCTAGGGCTGACTCTGGGTTTTCTGAGCCCCCCTGACTCTAATTCTATACTCCTCAGTTGTGAGTCCAAATCCCTCAATCAGAGTTCTCTTCATGAGGTCATAAGACTCTGCATCTGCCCCACTAAGGGTCAGAAGTCTGTCTCTGCAATTACCAGAGAACAGTTCCGAAAGGAGTGCCCCCCAGTGAGTTTTCTTCAACCTTCTGGCTTCACAAGCCCTTTCAAAGGCTGTGAACCATTTGGTGATATCATCACCCTCCTCAAATTTAGGGACAATCCCTTTGGGGATCTTGGGATCATAGGATCCTTCCTTTTCTATATTTTTTAGATTGCTGCCACCATTGATGGGTCCTAGGCCCATCTCTGCTCTTTCTTTTTCTAGAGCCAGGAGTCTGGTCTCCAGGTCTAATCTTTTGGTCAGCCTGGCTAGCAGGATGTCCTCCTCATTGAGGCTTTCCTCAATGTCCTCAGAAGTGCCTGACCCACCTGTGTGGGATCTAGGTACTGAGAGGTTGATTCTTGGAGTCAGGGGTACTTGGACCCTTCTCTCCCTAGGAAGTGGAGGGCGTTGATCTACCAGGTTATCCTCTTCCACTCCTTCCTCATCTGACTGGTCTTCACCATTTTCAGATGGGTGGTCCTTAGCATACCCAGCCAACAGCTCCTGGAGCTTTTGTTTGGTGGGATGGGGACCCATGGCTATGTTTTTAAGTTTACATAGGGACCTTACCTCCTTGAAAGACAAGTGAAGGTAAGGGGTTAGGTCGAGCTCTTCAACCAAGTCCTCTATGCCATTGTGGTTATTTTCACTAACAGCTGGGTTCTTGTTTTGAGACATTGTTAAAAAAAACTTCTAACCCCTCTAACCCTAGCTAAAGTGACTTTTTATTTTTCTAAAATTCTAAAGGGACTTAACCAAGGCCCTAGCAAGACTTTTAGCAATTTTGCAAAAAATGCCAATTTGAAAAAATCAGAATTCTAAAGACAATTTAAGAGTTCTGTCGTGTGATCAGGTGGTAACCAAGTAGTCCAACAAATGCAAAGCTGTATATCCCACCGCTGATCCACCAATGTAGGAAGCTGGCTCTGTATATACTATACCAAAGTGAGGTATAGTGTGCACAGAGTCCAGTGGATCTCCAAAGGTAGGCAGAGGTAAAGTTAGGTAGCACCTCACTCTCTATTTGTGGTAGCTTGGTTGAGCAGTAAGGCAGTATCAGAGGACAGTGTTAAGCATTTGTTGTACCCACTCAATCAGCAAATGATTTCACACACTCAAAGACTGAACTTCAGACCAATTGGTTTTGTATAAAAATATTATTTTATTTTATTTTCTAGAACCAAGTAAGCTTGGCACAGGTAAGTTGATAAATACTTTGCAGTGAATATACAGTTTGAGATGCAGTTGTAAATGTACTTTGAAATGGTTACAGTTTGAATTACTGGTAATGCAATACTGTGAAATGCTGTACATATACTTTGTATCGATTTTGCAATAAGAATTACAGGTAAGTTACTTTTACGTTACTTTTGAGATTACTTTTTAGATTACTTTTTCTACTCAGTGTGATATGCCTAAATATCACACTGGGACATTTCCTAGAGAAAAGGTAAGTAAAATCAGTTTTGCACAATTGTTATTTTTCAGGTTTCCATACAAATCAACTCCACACAGAAACTTTTTCAGAGAAAAACAGTCAATAGGTTCCTATGGAGAGAAATGTAGTTAACAGTTACCAGGTAAGTAATCGGTCTTTGGAGTTGAGCTTCTGGGGTTAGAACAAGGGTTCCCCCAGGGTCAAGGATGCACTCTCGTTACACCCTCAGCGGCACTAGGGCGGCCGAGTGCAGAGTGCTGAGGCCCAATGTTATCCAATGGGGGATAGGGGGCCTCCGGTTGGTGGCTGCTGACGAGCAGGCCACAAGGTTGTGGGAGCCAAGCTCCTGGTGTTAGGCTCAGGGCAAAAGGTGATCCTGGTTAGCACAAAAAGTGCACCCGCAGCGGTGCAGGGGTGGCTGGGTGCAGGGCGCTGGTCTGGCGTCGGGTGCCCTGTTGTTTTCAATGGGGATTTTCGGTTTTGGTTTTCAGATGCAGGCTCGGTCCAGGAAGACTTCCAGGAGGAACCAACAGCTGGGCAGGTAAGTTGGAGGGCTCGGGGACATAGGTGCACCTCTGGTTCTGTTCTCCAGGGCACAGGGCGGCTGGATGCAGGGGTGTCTTTTGAGGTCGGATTTCACCTTACCAGGCCACTCGCGGTTGGGGGGTTCTCCGTGCAGAGGCTGCAGGCGATGTCAGGGAGTCCTGGAGGGGTCAACCATGGTGGACTCGGACTCTGGAGCGCTGGGGGACCTCGCTGGGACTGGTGTGCCACTCAAACTCGGGCCGTAGGCGACGGGTGCAGTGGTGGTTCCAGGCGTCGGGTTTCTGTTTCCTCAGCAGGCTCAGAGTCTTTCTTTGGGGTTTCTTCTGAACAGAACTGCTGTTCACAGGAGATCCGGTCTTTGTTGAAGGCAGTCAGTCCTCCCAGGGGTTTTGGAGGTCGCTGGCTGCAGGACAAGACGATTTTTGGCGCAGGATCTCTGGAAACTGCAGACGGGCCGGTAGGGCTGGGGCCAAGTCAGTTGTTCTCTGCAGTCTCCTCTGCTGGGCGTCTTCTTTCGTCCTTTTTCTTCTTAGGTTGCGGGAATCTGCCTTCTTGGTTCAAGCTGCCCCCTAAATACTGTATTTAGGGGGCGTTTTAGGGGTCTCAAGGTCAGTAGCCAATGGGCTACTGCCCTTAGGGTGACTACACCCTTGGTGTGCTCACCCCATGTGGGGGAGTGAGCACAATCCCTAATCCTGATTGGGGGATGCCTGCCATCTTCAAGATGGCGGGCACTGAAGAGTGGGCTTCACCTCGCCTCCCCCACCTGAGGGGTGGAGTTGGCAGAGGTGGGCACACCTTCTGGGCTGGCTAGTTTTTCCCGCCTGTCTTCCCGCCGAAAAGGAGGGGTGACAGGAAGGGGGCCTGCTCCTGATAGCAGGAGAGGCTGGGGGTCGCATTACAAAGGCTGCCAGGCCTTTGAAGCTTCCCTGCCACAGATGGCTCTTCCTGGCCTGGGGGAGGTGTGAACACCTCCACCCAGGAAAGGCTTTGTTTCTGAGCTCCAGGAGCGAAGGCTCCCACCCTAGGGGTCCAGAAACATGTCTCGTGGTGGCAGGCTGGTGTGTACCAGTCAGGGAACCCACCAGAGGCTGGTCGTTTTTCAGGGGGCATCTCTAAGGTGCCCTCTGTGTTCATTTTTCATTAAATCCCACACTGGCAGCAGTGTGGGTTTAATGTGCTGAGAAGTTTGATACCAAACTTCTCAGTTTTCAGTGTAGCCATTATGGTGCTGTGGAGTTCGTAATGACAAGCTCCCAGCAGCATATACTCTTAATGGCAGCACTGCACTTACAATGTTTAAGAATGGACTTAGACACTGTAGGGGTATAGGGCTCATGCACCTGTACCCTCACCACTGGCATAGGGCACCCAGCTAGAGGGGTGACTGATCTATGCCAGGGCAGGGGGTTTTAGGCATGGCACACAGAGATGTGTGCCATGTCGACTCTTCACTTTGTTCTGCACCAAAACAAGCAGCCGGCAAAGGCAATGTGTGTTTGTGTGTAAAGGTACAGGGCCACTAAGGGTGGCACAATAAGTGCTGCAGCCCTTAGAGGTCTTCCCTGGTCGCAGTGCCCTGGGTACCTGTGGTACCATTTACCAGGGGCTGACCTGTGGCCAGAGATGCCAATTGGGTTAGGTTTAGGGAAAGAACACAGGCCCTGGGAACCTGATTAGCAGGGACCCAGGGCACATCAAGTCAAAGTGCATCAGTAGTCTGGCAAAACGTGGGGGGGTTACTGCAACAGAAACCCACTTTCCTACACAGGTGAACTGTCACCAGTGTCCACATCATGGGTACACCAGTTTGTCTGACCAGGGGTCACGGAAAAGAGCTTTGCATACTGCTGCAAGACTTGCTTGCAATCAGTCTGCTGTTGGGCAGAGAGGGTGTCTGAAAAGACAAATCCATCCACTGACCCATCTTTTGGGCTGTATGAGAAGAGGTCATGGAGAGGTTCACTCTCTGTCTCCTGATCCTCATCAGTCACCATCAGCATGGTGATGTCAGCCCTGTCATGGAAGAGCTTGAGGCGGTTCACATGGATAACCCTTTTGGGTGTCATGCTTGTGCCCAGGTCAAACAAGTAGGTGACCTCACTCTTCTTTTCTAGGATAGGGTAAGGGCCACTCCATCTGTCCTGGAGTGCCCTTGGTGCCACTGACTCCAAAACCCACACCTTTTGCCCAGGTTGAAATTCAACCAGTGCAGCTTTTTGGTCATACCTGTGCTTCTGGAGCTCCTGGCTGGCCTCAAGATTGTTGGATGCCTTTTCCATGTACTCAGCCATTCTGGACCTTAGGCCAAGTACACAGTCCACAATATCTTGTTTGGGTTCTTGGAGAGGCTCTCCCAACCCTCTTTTACAAGACAGAGTGGTCCCCTCACAGGATGGCCAAACAGAAATTCAAAGGGGGAAAACCCTACTCCCTTATGTGGCACCTCTCTGTAAGCGAAAAGCAGGCATGGTAAGAGGACATCCCATCTCCTTTTGAGTTTTTCAGGGAGCCCCATAATCATTCCTTTCAATGTCTTGTTGAATCTCTCAACAAGGCCATTGGTTTGTGGGTGATAGGGTGTAGTAAACTTGTAGTGCACTCCACACTCTTTCCACATGTGTTTAAGGTAAGCAGACATGAAGTAGGAACCTCTGTCTGAAACCACCTCCTTAGGAAACCCTACCTGGTGAAGACACCAATGAGGGCCTTGGCTACTGCAGGAGCTGTAGTAGTCCTAAGGGGAATTGCCTCAGGATACCTAGTGGCATGATCCACTACCACTAGAATGAATTTGTTTCCTGATGCTGTGGGAGGTTCAAGTGGACCCACTATGTCCACACCTACCCTTTTTAAGGGAACCTTTTAAAGGGAACCACAGGTAGTGGTATCAGGGGAGCCTTTGAGGGGCCACCTGTCTTGCCACTGGCCTGACAGGTGACACAGGATCTGACAAACTTCTTCACTTTTTGGAACATCTGGGGCCAGTAAAAGTGGCTAACTCGCCTTTCCCAAGTCTTGGTTTGGCCCAGATGTCCAGCTAGGGGGATGTCATGAGCTAAAGTTAGGAGAAACTCCCTGTACTACTGAGGCACTACCATTCTCCTAGTGGCTCCAGTTTTGGGGTCTCTGGCCTCAGTGTACAGTAGTCCCTCTTCCCAGTAAACTCTGTGGGTACCACTGACATCTCCCTTTTCCTGTGCAGCAGCTTGCTGCCTCAGGCTTTCGAGAGTTGGACAGTCCTGCTGTCCAAGGCACAGCTCTTCCCTAGAGGCTCCCCCTGGGCCCAAGAGTTCAACCTGGTAAGGGTCAAGCTCCATGGGCTCAGTTCCCTCTGGGGTGTCCAAGTCCTCTCCCTGAGGAGAAGGGTCCTGATCCTTTTGCTGTACAGAAGCTGGTTCCCCAGTCTTCTTACCTTTTCTCTTGGAAGGTAGGGCCATACTTTCAGGCTCCAACACTTTTTTTTCCCCCCTGTTTTCTGCTCTGTGCTCTTGTTTTTACACACACCATCTCAGGGATATCCAGCATTGCTGCATGGGTTTTTAGTTCAACCTCAGCCCATGCTGAGGTTTACAGGTCATTGCCAAGCAGACATGCAGCTGGTAGCTTTGGAAAGACCACTACCTGTTTCAGGCCAGTAACCCCCCCCCCCGCCCCCCCCAGTCTAATGTCACCATAGCCATTGCATGGTTAGTGGTAACACTGTCAGCATTGGTGACTGGGTAAGTTATCCCAATCAAGTATTGCTCAGGGGAAACCAATGTGTCTCTCACCATAGTGACACTGGCACCTGTATCCCTCAGAGCTTATGTCCTAGTTCCATTAATCCAAGGGTATTGTAAGTACTTATTTAAGTTGGGTGGCCACACAGCTACAGTGGCAAACTCAACTTCCCCTTCTGAAACTAGAACTGCTTCAGTGTGCAATCCGATTTGCTCTTGGCACAGTGTTGATCCCATCTGGAGACTTGCTACACCAGGAGTAGCTGTAGTAGGACTAGGGGCCTTCTTGTTTGGGCAAGCAGCATCTCCAGTTAAGTGTCCCAACTTCTTACAGTTGTTACACCAGGCCTTTAAAGGATCAAATTTCTTTCCCCTGTACCTATTATTGGACTGGGAAGAGTTTTGGGACCCACCCCCCTGTGCAGGTTTTTGGGGCCCTTTTAAAGACTCAGGCTTTTTATCTTGGGGATTCTCACCCCCTTTCCCCTGGGGAGGTTTTGTAACCCCTTTCTTTTGGTCACCCCCAGTGGTTGTTTTTGTCACCCTTGTCTTGACCCAGTGGTCTGCTTTCTTTCCAAATTCTTGGGGAGAAATTAGACCTAGGTCTACTAAATGCTGATGTAACTTTTCATTAGTGCAATTACTTAGAATATGTTCTTTCATAACCAGATTGTAAAGTCCATTGAAATCATGCACATTGTGTCCAGTTAACCAACCATCTAGTGTTTTAACTGAGTAGTCTACGAAGTCAATCCAGGATTGGTTTTGGGTTTTGTGAGCCCCCCTGAAGCTAATTCTATATTCCTCAGTTGTGAGTCCAAATCCTTCAATCAGAGTTCTCTTCATGAGGTCATAAGTCCCAGCATCTTCCCCAGAAAGGGTCAGGAGTCTGTCTCTGCAGTTAACAGAGAACAGTTCCCAAAGGAGTGCCCCCCAGTGTGACTTCTTCACTTTTCTCATTTCACAAGCCCTCTCAAAGGCTGTGAACCATTTTGTGATATCATCACTCTCTTCATATTTGGGGACAATCCATTTGGGGATTTTAGGATCATAAGATTGCTCTTTATCCTTATTGAGTAAATTGCTGCCACCATTGATGGGTGCTAGGCCCATCTCTGCTCTCTCTCTCTCTCTAGAGCCTGCAACCTGGTCTCTAGATCCAGTCTTTTGGTCAACCTTGCTAAAAGGCTGTCCTCCTCATTGAGGCTGTCCTCAATGTCCTCATTGGTACCTGATCCACCTGTGTGGGATCTAGGTACTGAGAGGTTGATTCTTGGAGTCAGGGCCACTGGGGCCCTTTTCTCCCTAAGAAGTGGGGGAGGTTGATCTACCAGGTCATCCTCCTCCTCTTCTTCCTCATCTGACTGGTCTTCACCAGTTTCAGATGGGTGGTCCTTAGCATGCCCAACCAACAGCTCCTGGAGCTTTTGTTTGGTGGGATGGGACCCCATGGCTATGGTTTTAATTTTGCATAGGGACCTTACCTCCTTGAAAGACAAGTGAAGGTAAGGGGTGAGGTCAAGCTCCTCACCCATGTCCTCTATGACATTGTGGTTATTTTCACTAACAGCTGGGTTCTCCTTTTGAGACATTGTTAAAAAAAACTTCTAACCCCTCTAACACTAGCTATGGTGACTTTTTATTTTTCTAAAATTCTAAAGGGACTTAACCAAGGCCCTAACAAGACTTTTAGTAATTTTGCAAAAATGCCAATTTGAAAAATCAGAATTCTAAAGACAATTTAAGAATTCTGTTGTGTGATCAGGTGGTAACCAAGTAGTCCAACAAATGCAAAGTTGTATATCCCACCGCTGATCCACCAATGTAGGAAGCTGGCTCTGTATATACTATACCAAAGTGAGGTATAGTGTGCACAGAGTCCAGTGGAACCCCAAAGGTAGGCAGAGGTAAAGTTAGGTAGCACCTCACTCTCTATGTGTGGTAGTGTGGTCGAGCAGTAAGGCAGTATCAGAGGACAGTGTTAAGCATTTGTTGTACACACTCAGTCAGCAAATGAATTCACACACTCAAAGACTGAACTTCAGACCAATTGTTTTTGTATGAAAATATTCTTTTAGTTATTTTATTTTTCTAGAACCAAGCAAGCCTGGCACAGGTAAGCAATAAATACTTTACAGTAGTAATGCAGTTTGTAAACAGTTTGAATTGTAATTGCATATGCACTTTGTTTTGACTTACAGTATGGTTGCAGAGAAATGCAATACTTTGTAAATACAGTACATAGACTTGAATGGGCTTTTCAGTAAAATACCAGGTGTTACTTTTTAGATTACTTTTCTTACTCAGAGTAGTATACCTGGATACTACTCTGGGACATTTCCTGTAACCAGGTAAGTAAAATCGTTTTGGTTAAATAGTACAATTTTAAAGAATTTCTTTAGGTTTTCAAACTCCACACTGAGAAACCTTTCCAAGAAAAAAAACAGTCAATGTTATCCAATGGAGGAAAATAGTGTCATCGGTTTTGAGGTAAGTATTTGGTAGTGGGAGTTGAGGTTCTGGGGGTAGACTCAGGGGTCCCCAGGGTCAAGGATGCACTCTTGTTACACCCTCAGCGGCACTAGGGCGGCCGGGTGCAGAGTGCTGAGGCCCAATGTTATCCAATGTGGGATAGGGGGCCTCCGGTTGGTGGCTGCTGATGAGCAGGCCACTTGGTTGTGGGAGCAAAGCTCCTAGACTTTAGCTCAGGGCAAATGGGGAAACAAAGTAGCACCAAAGGTGCACCTTCAGCAGCCCTAGGGCAGCCGGGTGCAGGGTGCTGTTTCGATGTCGGGCGCCCTGTTGTTTGCAATGGGAAACCTCCAGTTTGCAAATGCACTGCAGGCTTGGGGACGAAGGTCTTCTGGGTGCGACCAGCACTTCGAGAGGTAAGTTGGGAAGTTAGGGGTTGGTTAGGCACCGTCGGTTTGGCCACCCAAGGCCATGGGGCGTCGGGTGCAGGGGTGCCTTTTGGAGTCAGATCTTCTTACCAGCTCCTGGTCGTGGTTGGGGGGACCTTCCAGGCTGAGACTGCATGCGTCGGCCGGAGGTTTGAGGCAGGTCAGGGGTCGCCGGATCTCGGGTTAAGATCGCCAGGGGGACATCCTCGTGGTGTTTGCCCACTCGAGCTCAGGCCGTGGACGGTGGGTGCAGAGTGGGGCGGATCCGCGGTGTCCGGCTGGACCAGAGGCTGCAGATGAACAAGTCCGGTGTTCACGGGAGACACAGTCTTTGAGGTTGAAGGCAGGCAGGTCCTCCGGGGTTTTCGAGGTTGCTGGCTGCAGGACACACCGGGATTTCGCAGGAGCAGGTTCGAGGTGGAGACAGGCCGGTAGGGCTGGGGCCAAGTCAGTGGGCGTCTTCCTCTTGTTAGCTTCTGCACGGCTGTTCGGTCCTTCTTCTTCTTCTCTTGTAGTTTCTTCTTGTCTGAGGAAGCAAGGTTCAGGGGTGCCCCTAAATACTAGATTTAGGGGTGTTACAGGTAGGTAAAAAGGTTGGGACCAATGGGTCCCTTCCCTGGGGTGGGTACACCCCCTATTATGCCACCCTCCAGTGGGAGGGGGAGCATGAGCCTGTCCCTGGTTGGCTGAGTCCCCCCATCTGCAAGATGGCGGGGACTGAGAGTTGTACTTCACCTCACCTCCCCCACCTGAGGGGTGGAGTTGGCAGAGGTAGGCACACCTCTCTTCCTCACTTGTTTTTCCTGCCGGTTCTCCCGCCCAAAGTGGGGGTCGGAACCAGTGGGGACCAGTTGCTGAAAGCAGCAAGTGGCTTGGGAAAGCTCACAAAGGCGGCAAGCCTTTGAAGTTTCCCCTTCGTGAACTCTGCCCATCCTGGGGTAGGAGGCTTGGCACCTCGTCCCAGGATGTGCATTGTTTCAGGCCCCAGAGAGCAGCAGGCTCTTGAACCAGGGGTACAGAAACATGTCTGGTGGTGGCAGCTGAAAGCAGCCACTCAGCCTGGACACTAATGGTAGGTTAGTTTTCAGGGGGCATCTCTAAGATGCCCTCTGTGTGCGTTTTTCATTAAATCCCACACTGGCATCAGTGTGGGTTTAATGTGCTGAGAAGTTTGATACCAAACTTCTCAGTTTTCAAGTGTAGCCATCATGGTGCTATGGAGTTCGTAATGACAAACTCCCAGCACCATATACTCTTAATGGCAGCACTGCACTTACAATGTCTAAGAATGGACTTAAACACTGTAGGGGTACAGGGCTCATGCACCTGTACCCTCACCACTGGTATAGTGCACCCAGCTAGAGGGGTGACTGATCTATGCCAGGGCAGTGGGTTGTAGGCATGGCACACAGAGATGTGTGCCATGTCGACTCTTCACTTTGTTCTGCACCAAAACACGCAGCCTGCAAAGGCAGTGTGTGAGTGTAATGGTACAGGACATCTAAGGGTGGCACAATAAGTGCTGCAGCCCTTAGAGGCCTTCTCTGGTCACAGTGCCCTGGGTACCTGTGGTACCATTTACCAGGGGCTGACCTGTGGCCAGAGATGCCAATTGGGTTTAGGCTTCAATGCAGTTTTAGGGAAAGAACATAGGCCCTGGGTACCTGATTAGCAGGAGCCCAGAGCACACTCAGTCAAAGCACATCAGCAATTCAGCAAAAAGTGGGGGCAACCATGGAGAAAGAGGGCACTTTCTCACACCAAGGATGTCAGGAAGTTTGTCATAATCTGGAGGTGGGTAAAAACTGCCTGAGGTAAATCTGCCTTCAACATCCAGTCCTCAAGGTAGGGGAAGACTGGAACCACTGACCTCTGAAGATGCGATGCTTCCACAGCCATCACTTTTGTGAACAACCAAAGGGTGCTAGTAAGGACAAAAGGGATCAATGAAGTAAAAATGCTTTTGTCCTCAGTAAACCTTAGATAATGCCTGTGGGCCTGCAGGACGGGACTGTGGAAATAAGCGTCCTGCAAGTCCAATGTTACCATCCAGTCTCCAGGGTCAAGCGCAGGCAAGACGTGCTCCAGAGTGAGCATCTTGAACTTGTCTTACCGCAGAAAAGCACTGAGCGGTCTAAGTTCTAAAACGAAACGGAGGCTTCCATCCTTTTTTGGTACCAAGGAACAGGAATAACAACCAAGACTAACTTCTAGGAGCAATACCCTCTATATGGCTCCTTTGGCCAAAAGAGCCTGCACCTCCTGCTGCAAGAGAGACAGATGGTCATCCGTTAGCCGGTCTGAGAATAATGGAAGATGCAGCAGGGCTTTGAGAAATGGTAAGGTGTAGTACTACTGAAAAATTTGCAAGATCCAGCTGTCCGACATTTTTGCCTGCCACCCAGGCACAAAATGTCAGATCATGCCTGTGACAGAGTGGCTGTATACTGTCAAGGGCATGCTGGGGAGTCAGACGACTGGGCTGTGCACTGTCCCTGTAGCCCTCTCCTGTAGACACTGCAGCTACAGGCACATGTGGCTGGAGTGATTGCTGCACCAACTGGGTCTGCTTACTATACTGGAATCTCCTACCTTAGCCACAGAGGGGACAAAGGTTCTGATGAGGCTGGCAGGTAGGAGAAGAGGCCCAGGGACAGCATTGTGGCCCTACTGTCCTTGATGTTCTCAGGGGCCGAAATTGCTTTATCCCCAAAAAGTCAGGAACCATCAGACGGCATATTTATGAGACTGGCCTGGATGTCTCCAAAAAGCCAGTGTACTAGATCCAGGCGTGTGTACGAAGGGCCACACTGGTTCCAATAGCCCTACTAAGAGTCAGTTGTATCCAACTCACAGTGAATGGTGATCTTGGCCCCATCATGACCATCCTGCATGGCCTGATAAAGGATGGCGCAGGCTTCCAGTGGTACCAGGGGCAATATCTGCACCACTGAGTTCCACAAGGCATGAGAGTAGCAGCCTAAGAGGCACCTGGCATTCACAGAGCAAAAGGACTCATAGATGCGAAGACCCATTTACCAAAGGTTTCCATCATCTTTGAGTCCCTGTCAGTGGGAGTACTGATGAATGAGTTCGGATTTACCTTGATGGCTGAAGCCTGCACCACAAGGCTTTCAGGAGTGTGGTGCTGGGTAAGAAAGTCAGGGTTGCTAGAAGCAGGGCAATGGCACTTTGCGATCTGTTGATTAGCAAGTGAGCCTGAGCAGGCCTTGGCAGAGGTCCCAAAAAGCATGTCAGTAGCAGCCTCATTAAATAGAAGGAGGGCCAGAATCACCTTAGTCAAGACTTTAGTCTTAACTTCTTGATTAGGAAGCTGAAGGTCAAGAACCTTTTCCACCCTGCGCACAAACATAGCAAAGGAGGCGCTATCTTCTGTTGCTGGAGGTGAAACCAGTCTAGTGTTTGGAGTGGTATCCAGACCACTGGCTTCCTGGAGGTCCTCTGAACAGGTATCCTAATGATATTCCTAGGCATTTTCGTCCCTGGTATCACAGCCAACATTGTCAGAATCTGTGCTAAACAATTTGTGGAGGACACAAGCTCTTCTGGAGGGCAAAGGCACAGTGTCAGAGTTAGAAGTGTGGTTGAATGGCTGTGGCTCAGTTAAAGCAGTGCACAGCCTCTGTGGAGGTTTAGGGCGGTGGACAGCATTATGGGTTGGCTGTCGTCATGCAGAGTCGACAACATCGGAACCTGGCACAAACTAGAGAGCCCAGTTGGCGCCGAGGGAGGACCCAGCAGTGAAAGCCCAGTTAGGAGGCCTCTCGACTGCTTGGGGTCCCCAGATGCACCAGAGGGAGCCAATAATGTGCCAAAAAGACTTCGCATGGCTTTGCATATTCCTCAATTTGCTGCGGCATCGCAGAGGGCCTGGAAATTCCGGTTGGCCCAGGACAAGGGTCAGAATCAGCTCAGAAGTGGCAGGATTTTGAGAGAGAGACCTGAAGGCACGATGACACTTTCACAGGAGATCGAGAGTGGCAGGAAGGGCCAAGTCCTACTTGGACATTTTGTGATTTTTCTTGGACCAATCCTAGGCTTTTGAATGTGAGGACGATTTATTGCTGGGGCACCCTCAGTAGCAGGGGCGCCCTCAGGAGTGGGACCAGGACCTGCTTTTGGACCTCGACTGATCATGACGTGGAGTCTTACGGTGTTTCGCCGTGTGGAGCTTTGCTTCTCGATCGCAGATGGCCTTGCGGTGCATCTGGCCGCAATCACTGCAGGCCTTGAAGTTGTGGTCCGACCCCAGGCACCACAGGCAAACCATGTGTTGATCAATCATGGAAATGTGTTTGTGACATTCCCAATAGGGTTTGAACCCCGTATACTTATGAGGTAAAAAATTTTTTACCTTGCACACTGTAAATATTTAGTTAAAAGAGTGGACTCAAGAGAGATGAGTGGTTGCTCCGGATCCGCATCTGTTGGTGCAGAAAGTAAGACACTGATCAGCACACATGTGTGGCACCTAGTTAGGCCCTCGCATGTCATGTCCGCCACTGAACGACATCAGTGTGAAGCTTCCTGCGTCACCTGCTGACATGCAGTGGTTCTGCATGCCAGTGCCACCTTATGGTGTGCAGGAGTACTGCTGAAGATTTTCCAGATCCAGTCTGGCGCCTGGGGTAATATTCAAAAGGTGAGGAATCTGTGGTTAGAAGTCTCTATCAGAATAGTGTATTTCAGAATCTGCTAATTTTCTTGGAGGAACACGCTGACTGAGTCTACTTGTGCATTTCGAACACCTGAGGGGTGAACTGCATCAATCGTCAGGTTACTAGCTATAAGCCACGTCCGATTGACTGTGCTTCCTTCTGCCGCACTCTAGTTCATGCCCCCTTTTTTGTTCAAGTAGTGTCATCTGTTTGAACAAGAAATTGACTTATCCTGTCAGCAGCCTGGAATGCCTTGAGGGCTAGGTGTATAGCTTTCAGTTACAAGACAGTGATATGGAAAATCTTCATGGAAAGCCATACCACATAGTAAATTCTGCTACTGGCACCACCACTGAAAAGAGTGCACTGCATGAGGAAACAGGTTAAGTCTGCCCTACTTTCTGTGAGATTATTGTCAAAACTGGTCTTCTGGACACTCTTGCAATGACCTCATGCGGAAACAAAAGTGATCAACACTGGCTTGATGTAGAAGTTTGCAACACTTCAGACAGATAGATCATAGTCTCTCCTCATGGTTCATTTTTGTCTTGTGTCCCACCCCGCTCCCAGACTGTATATTGACTTACAGGAGTAGATATTGACTTCTCCTGATTAACCCAGGCAATGCAGATTGGCGACTGCTACCTCTAAGAGCTGAAGGGCTTGTTGTGAGCTTGAGGTTTTGATCAATGAAATTTGATCAATGACTCATCAACATAAGAAAACTAATATCTTCAGCCTTCTGAGATGATTCACAACCACAGGCACACACTTAAAAAAAATTAATGGTGCCAACATGAGGCCAAATGGAAGGACCTTGTATTGGTAATGGTCTTTCTCTACGAGGAACCTCACGAACTTCCAATGTTTCTCTGCAATGGGAATGTGGAACAAGCATTGGCATAGCCAATAGGTCTCGCCTTTGGGACCTTATAAGTGTTTAGCCAGAGATATTGACTTCGCCTATGTCTTTAAGCTGTGCTGTACAGAAGTCTGCAGCATGCTGAAAAGTTATAATAAAGAAGTGTCAGAAGCATTTTTGTTACCTTATATATGACCAAGAAAGCATTATGTGCAACTGAACGACCATATTAAAAAAGTATTAACAATAAATAATGTCTTGAGGTTTTTTTTGTCCTTTCAATGCTGGCAACTTCTATCTGACTGTCCCAATGTTTGCTTGTATGGTTTTTTTATGGGGGGGCATAAATAACAGGAGGGTGAAGGTTGGGAAATAGTACCTGTATAACAGTCAGTGAGAGAGTCAGTCAGTTAGTCAGTCAGTGAGTGAGAGAGTCAGTTAGTTAGTTAGTCAGTGAGAGAGTGAGAGAGTCAGTCGGTCAGTCAGTCAGAGAGTCAGTGAGAGAGTCAGTTAGTCAGTCAGTCAGTGAGAGAGTCAGTCAGTCAGTGAGAGAATGAGTGAGTCAGTCAGTCAGTCAGTGAGAGAGTCAGTCAGTCAGTCAGTGAGAGAGAGAGTGAGAGAGAGAGTCAGTCAGTGAGAGAGAGAGTCAGTCAGTGAGAGAGAGACAGTCAGTGAGAGAGAGACAGTCAGAGAGTCAGTCAGTGAGAGATAGAGAGAGAGAGAGAGTCAGAGAGTCAGTCAGTGAGAGAGAGAGAGTCAGACAGTGAGATAGAGAGTGAGGGAGTCAGTCAGTCAGTCAGTGAGAGAGTCAGTCAGTCCGTCAGTCAGTGAGAGAGTCAGTAAGTCAGTGAGAGAGAGAGTCAGTCAGTGAGAGAGTCAGTCAGTGAGGGAGTCAGTCAGTCAGTCAGTGAGAGTGAGAGAGTCAGTCAGTCAGAGAGAGAGAGTGAGAGAGTCAGTCAGTCAGAGAGTCAGTGAGAGAGAGAGATTGAGAGAGTCAGTCAGTGAGAGAGAGAGTGAGAGAGTCAGTCAGTCAGTGAGAGAGAGTGAGAGAGTCAGTGAGAGAGTCAGTCAGTCAGTGAGAGTCAGTCAGTAAGTAAGTGAGAGTCAGTCAGTCAGTGAGAGAGAGTGAGCGAGTCAGTTAGTCAGTCAGAGAGTCAGTGAGAGTCAGTGAGAGTCAGTCAGTCAATGAGAGAGTCGGTCAGTCTGTGAGAGAGAGATTGAGAGAGTCAGTCAGTCAGTCAGTGAGAGAGAGAGAGTTAGTCAGTCAGTCAGTCAGTCAGTGAGAGAGAGAGTGAGAGAGTCAGTCAGTCAGTCAGTGAGAGAGAGAGAGAGAGAGAGTCAGTCAGTCATTTAGTCAGTCAGTCAGTGAGAGAGAGTGAGAGAGTCAGTCAGTCAGTGAGAGAGTCAGTCAGTTAGTCAGTGAGTCAGTCAGTCAGTGAGAGAGAGAGTCAGTCAGTCAGTGAGAGAGAGAGTCAGTCAGTCAGAGAGAGAGAGAGAGAGAGAGAGAGAGAGAATCAGTCAGTCAGAGAGTCAGTAAGTCAGTTAGTGAGAGAGTGAGAGAGTCAGTCAGTGAGAGAGAGATTGAGAGAGTGAGTCAGTCAGTCAGTGAGAGAGAGAGTGAGAGTCAGAGAGTCAGTCAGTGGGAGAGAGAGAGTCAGACAGAGAGAGTCAGTCAGAGAGAGAGAGAGAGAGAGAGAGAGAGTCAGTCAGTCAGTCAGTGAGAGAGTCAGTCAGTCCGTCAGTCAGTGAGAGAGTCAGTCAGTCAGTCAGAGAGAGAGTGAGAGAGTCAGTCAGTTAGTCAGTCAGTCAGTGAGAGAGTGAGAGAGTCAGTCAGTCAGTGAGTCAGTCAGTCAGTGAGAGAGTCAGTCAGTCAGTGAGAGAGAGAGAGTGAAAGAGTCAGTCAGTCAGTCCGTCAGTCAGTGAGAGAGTCAGTCAGTCAGTGAGAGAGAGAGTGAGAGAGAGAGTAAGTCAGTTAGTCAGTCACTCAGTGAGAGAGTGAGAGAGTCAGTCAGTCAGTGAGTCAGTCAGTCAGTGAGAGAGTCAGTCAGTCAGTGAGAGAGTCAGTCAGTCAGTGAGAGAGAGAGAGAGAGAGTCAGTCAGTCAGTGAGAGAGAGTGTGAGAGTCAGTCAGTCATTCAGAGAGTCAGTGAGAGTCAGTCAGTCAGTCAGTGAGAGAGTCAGTCAGTCAGTCAGTGAGAGAGAGATTGAGAGAGTCAGTCAGTCAGTCAGTGAGAGAGAGAGTGAGAGAGTCAGTCAGAGAGAGAGTGAGAGAGGCAGTCAGTGAGAGAGTCAGTCAGTGAGTCAGTCAGTCAGTCAGTGAGAGAGTCAGTAAGTGAGAGTCAGTCAGTCAGTGAGAGAGAGAGTGAGAGAGTCAGTCAGTCAGTCAGTGAGAGAGAGAGTGAGAGAGTCAGTCAGTCAGTGAGAGAGAGAGTGAGTGAGAGAGTCAGTCAGTCAGTGAGAGAGAGAGGGAGAGAGTCAGTCAGTCATTTAGTCAGTCAGTCAGTGAGAGAGAGTGAGAGAGTCAGTCAGAGAGAGAGTGAGAGAGTCAGTCAGTGAGAGAGTCAGTCAGTCAGTCAGTCAGAGAGTCAGTGAGAGTCAGTCAGTGAGAGAGTGAGTGAGAGAGTCGGTCAGTCAGTGAGAGAGAGATTGAGAGAGTCAGTCAGTCAGTCAGTGAGAGAGAGAGTGAGAGAGTCAGTCAGTCAGTGAGAGGGAGAGTGAGTGAGAGAGTCAGTCAGTCAGTGAGAGAGAGAGGGAGAGAGTCAGTCAGTCATTTAGTCAGTCAGTCAGTGAGAGAGAGTGAGAGAGTCAGTCAGTCAGAGAGAGAGAGCGAGTGAGAGAGTCAGTCAGTCAGAGAGTCAGTGAGAGGGTCAGTCAGTCAGTGAGAGAGAGATTGAGAGGGTGAGTCAGTCAGTCAGTCAGTGAGAGAGAGAGTGAGAGTCAGAGAGTCAGTCAGTGGGAGAGAGAGAGTCAGACAGTGAGAGAGTCAGTCAGTGAGAGAGAGAGTGAGAGAGAGAGTCAGTCAGTCAGTGAGAGAGTCAGTCAGTCCATCAGTCAGTGAGAGAGTCAGTCAGTCAGTGAGAGAGAGAGTGAGAGAGTCAGTCAGTTAGTCAGTTAGTCAGTCAGTCAGTGAGAGAGTGAGAGTCAGTCAGTCAGTCAGTCAGTGAGAGAGTCAGTCAGTCAGTGAGAGAGAGAGTCAGTCAGTCAGTCAGTGAGAGAGTGAGAGCGTCAGTGAGTCAGTGAGTGAGAGAGTGAGAGAGTCAGTCAGTCAGAGAGTCAGTGAGAGTCAGTCAGTCAGTGAGAGAGTCAGTCAGTCACTCAGTCAGTGAGAGAGAGATTGAGAGAGTCAGTCAGTCATTCAGTCAGTGAGAGAGAGAGTGAGAGAGTCAGTCAGTCAGTCAGTGAGAGAGAGAGGGAGAGAGTCAGTCAGTCATTTAGTCAGTCAGTCAGTGAGAGAGAGAGTGAGAGAGTCAGTCAATCAGTCAGTGAGAGAGTCAGTCAGTGAGTCAGTCAGTGAGAGAGTCAGTCAGTGAGTCAGTCAGTCAGCGAGAGAGTCAGTCAGTCAGTCAGAGAGAGAGAGAGAGAGTGAGAGTGCGAGAGTGAGAGAGTCAGTCAGTCAGAGAGTCAGTGAGAGAGTCAGTCAGTGAGAGAGTCAGTCAGTCAGTGAGAGAGTGAGAGAGTCAGTCAGTCAGTCAGTCAGTGAGAGAGAGAGTGAGAGAGTCAGTCAGTGAGTCAGTGAGAGAGTCAGTTAGTCAGTCAGTGAGACAGAGAGAGAGAGTCAGTCAGTGAGAGAGAGAGAGTCAGTCAGTGAGAGAGAGTGAGAGAGTCAGTCAGTGAGAGAGAGAGAGTCAGTGAGAGAGAGAGAGTTAGTCAGTGAGAGAGAGAGTTAGAGAGTCAGTCAGTGAGAGAGAGTCAGTCAGTCAGTGAGAGAGAGAGTGAGAGAGTCAGTCGGTCAGTCAGTCAGAGAGTCAGTCAGTCAGTCAGTGAGAGAGTCAGTCAGTGAGAGAGAGATTGAGAGAGTCAGTCAGTCAGTGAGAGAGAGAGTGAGAGAGTCAGTCAGTCAGTCAGTGAGAGAGTGAGAGAGTCAGTCAGTCAGTGAGCGAGTCAGTCAGTCAGTCAGTGAGTCAGTCAGTCAGTCAGTGAGAGAGTCAGTCAGTCAGTGAGAGAGTCAGTCAGTCAGTCAGTGAGAGATAGAGTGAGAGAGTCAGTCAGTCAGTTAGTCAGTCAGAGAGTCAGTGAGAGTCAGTCAGTCAGTCATTCAGTGAGAGAGTGAGAGAGTCAGTTAGTCAGTGAGAGAGAGAATGAGAGAGTCAGTCAGTCAGTCAGTGAGAGAGAGTGAGATTCAGTCAGTCAGTGAGAGAGTGAGAGAGTCAGTCAGTGAGAGAGTGAGAGAGTCAGTCAGTCATTTAGTCAGTCAGTCAGTGAGTGAGAGAGAGTCAGTCAGTCAGTCAGTCAGTGAGAGAGTCAGTCAGTCAGTCAGTCAGTTAGTCAGTGAGAGAGTCAGTCAGTGAGTCAGTCAGTGAGAGAGTCAGTCAGTCAGAGAGAGAGTGAGAGAGTCAGTCAGTCAGTGAGAGAGTCAGTCAGTCAGTGAGAGAGAGATTGAGAGAGTCAGTCAGTGAGAGAGAGAGTGAGAGAGTCAGTCAGTGAGAGAGAGAGTGAGAGAGTCATTCATTCAGTGAGAGAGAGATTGAGCGAGTCAGTCAGTGAGTCAGTGAGAGAGTCAGTTAGTCAGTCAGTCAGAGAGCGAGAGAGAGAGTGAGAGTGAGAGAGTCAGTCAGTCAGAGAGTCAGTGAGAGAGTCAGTCAGTCAGTGAGAGAGTCAGTCAGTCAGTGAGAGAGTGAGAGAGAGAGTGAGAGTGCGAGACTGAGAGAGTCAGTCAGTCAGAGAGTCAATGAGAGAGTCAGTCAGTCAGTGAGAGAGTCAGTCAGTCAGTGAGAGAGTGAGAGAGTCAGTCAGTCAGTCAGTCAGTGAGAGAGAGAGTGAGAGAGTCAGTCAGTGAGTCAGTGAGAGAGTCAGTTAGTCAGTCAGTGAGACAGAGAGAGAGAGTCAGTCAGTGAGAGAGAGAGAGAGTCAGTCAGTGAGAGAGTCAGTCAGTGAGAGAGAGAGAGTTAGTCAGTGAGAGAGAGAGAGTTAGTCAGTGAGAGAGAGAGTTAGAGAGTCAGTCAGTGAGAGAGAGTCAGTCAGTCAGTGAGAGAGAGAGTGAGAGAGTCAGTCGGTCAGTCAGTCAGAGAGTCAGTCAGTCAGTCAGTGAGAGAGTGAGAGAGTCAGTCAGTGAGAGAGAGAGATTGAGAGAGTCAGTCAGTCAGTCAGTGAGAGTGAGAGAGTCAGTCAGTCAGTCAGTCAGTCAGTGAAAGAGTGAGAGAGTCAGTCAGTCAGTGAGCGAGTCAGTCAGTGAGTCAGTCAGTCAGTCAGTGAGAGAGTCAGTCAGTCAGTGAGAGAGTCAGTCAGTCAGTCAGTGAGAGATAGAGTGAGAGAGTCAGTCAGTCAGTTAGTCAGTCAGAGAGTCAGTGAGAGTCAGTCAGTCAGTCATTCAGTGAGAGAGTGAGAGAGTCAGTTAGTCAGTGAGAGAGAGAATGAGAGAATCAGTCAGTCAGTCAGTGAGAGAGAGTGAGATTCAGTCAGTCAGTGAGAGAGTGAGAGAGTCAGTCAGTGAGAGAGTGAGAGAGTCAGTCAGTCATTTAGTCAGTCAGTCAGTGAGTGAGAGAGAGTCAGTCAGTCAGTCAGTGAGAGGGTCAGTCAGTCAGTCAGTCAGTTAGTCAGTGAGAGAGTCAGTCAGTGAGTCAGTCAGTGAGAGAGTCAGTCAGTCAGAGAGAGAGAGAGAGTGAGAGAGTCAGTCAGTCAGAGAGTCAGTGAGAGAGTCAGTCAGTCAGTGAGAGAGAGATTGAGAGAGTCAGTCAGTCAGTCAGTGAGAGAGAGAGTGAGAGAGTCAGTCAGTCAGTCAGTGAGAGAGAGAGTGAGAGAGTCAGTCAGTCAGTGAGAGAGAGATTGAGCAAGTCAGTCAGTCAGTCAGTGAGAGAGAGTGAGAGATTCAGTCAGTCAGTCAGTGAGAGAGAGTGAGAGAGTCAGTCAGTCAGTGAGAGAGAGTGAGAGAGTCAGTCAGTCATTTAGTCAGTCAGTCAGTGAGAGAGAGAGAGTGAGAGAGTCAGTCAGTCAGTCAGTCAGTGAGAGAGTCAGTCAGTGAGTCAATTAGTCAGTGAGCGAGTCAGTCAGTGAGTCAGTCAGTCAGTGAGAGAGTCAGTCAGTCAGAGAGAGAGAGAGTGAGAGAGTCAGTCAGTCAGAGAGTCAGTGAGAGAGTCAGTCAGTCAGTGAGAGAGAGATTGAGAGAGTGAGTCAGTCAGTCAGTCAGTCAGTGAGAGAGAGAGTGAGAGAGTGAGTCAGTCAGTCAGTCAGACAGTGAGAGAGTCAGTCAGTCAGTTAGTCAGTCAGTGAGACAGAGTGAGAGTCAGTCAGTGAGAGAGAGAGAGTCAGTCAATGAGAGAGAGTGAGAGAGTCAGTCAGTGAGAGAGAGAGAGTCAGTCAGTCAGTGGGAGAGAGAGAGTCAGAGAGTCAGTCAATGAGACCTAAAAAGGAGCCTTAAAGATCTATGGCATATTGCCGCTCTCCTTGATAAAGTTGAGGGTAGGCTTGATGGGCAGCTGCATTCTAAATTTCTCTTACTCATACAGATATACAGCAAATTGTGTCAGCAAAGCTCATAAGGACCTCTGTATCTACCCATGGGTAGGTGCACTGGCAATTTTCATCACCCTTGCTGAAGTGTCACATTTGAAGAAAGTGCAGTTGCATGGTTCATCTTTGCTGCGGAGACAATGATCGGGTCAGGTTGAGGGTCCATCAAGAGGAACAAAGGGCCCTACTCTGGGATTCTGTATTTTTTCTTAAGACAAGATGGAGGCGTATTCACAGAAGGAGGATTCATTGCATGTTCAAGCAGATGTGGCTCTAGTAGAAGTAATGGTCTTGGTGAGAACTTGTAATGTTCAAAGATCAATGAAGTAGTTGTAGAAGTGAAAGGCAAAGGAATGGTAAGTTTACTGGCACTTCAGATCAAGACATCCTGGGAAGTGTTGACATAATTGATGGATAAACTTCAGGCTGGAAGCGAATCCGCCAAAGTTGGAGAATTTCTTCTTCCTCTTGAGCAAGAAGATGTACAAGAAGACAGCATGTTTTGAAAGTATCTTGGAGTGTAAGATCTCCTAGAGTGCCTGGAATGACAAGAGTGAAGTCTTACGCAATGGCTAGACTGTGATCTGAGAAGAAAACATGCTCTCCAACTGGAAGTCTTAGATCCCTCTTGGTTGATCTAGTAGTGCACGGTCTTAGTGTGACTACATGAAGTGTACCCAGGGCAGGAATGTTTGGAGATCTTGAGTGTGAAGTACTCATAATGCTTGCACAGGAGATTAATGCCTTGCAGAGAGGCAAATCTGGAACTTCTACCACCACCATAACAATCCGGTCAGGACAATACACCAGTGAGTGTTCCAAGTCTAAAGTAGACAGCAGCCTTATGGATTCCACCTTCTGAATCCATTCAGCAGACAGGTGTTAAAATGTACTGATTCAGTATGCCTCAACATTAAGTGGTGTTTTGATGTAGACTACCCAGAAGTTGAATGCCTCCCTGTAGGAAAGTGCCCCTTTTTGCATGGTTGCCCCCCACTTTTTGCCTAATGTTGATGCTCTTTGACTGAGTGTGCCCTGGGTTCCTGCCAACCAGGTACCCAGGGCCTAAGGGCCAGATGTACAACCGTGGAAATAGCGCCTCGCGAATTGCGAGTTTTTAGCGACTCGCAATTTGTGAGGCGCTATTTCCAATGTACAACAGTGTATTTCACACTGTTAGCGATTGCCAATGGGGTCGCAAATTGAGAGGCTCTTGAATATTAATGAGCCTCTCGCAATTTGCGACCCCATTGGGAATGGTAGGCCCTCCCAGGTATGGTGGCCTGCTGGGCTCAGCAGACCACCATGTCTGGGACTGCTTTTAAATAAAGCAGTTTTTTTTTAAATGCAGCCCGTTTTCCTTAAAGGAAAACGGGATCCATTTAAAAAAAAAAAATTGAAACGTTTTCGTTTCATTTTTTAAGGGCCGGTAGTGGTCCCTGGGACCACTGCCTGCCCTTAAAAAATATTTTCCCCTGCATTTGCAAAGGGGAAGGGGTCCCCTTCCCTTTTGCGACTGCATTACCACCCTTTTGAAGAGGGTGGTAATTTGCGAGTGTTTTGCGCCCGCAATTGCGGACACAAAACATTCTTACATAGGGTTGCGCTCGCTATTAGGAAGGGAACGCCCCTTTCTAATAGCAAGTCGCAAAACCCTATTTTGCGAGTCGCAAAAAATTGCGACTCGCAAAATAGGGTTTGTACATTCCCCATTCTGTTTTTGCATGTGCAAACGGGTTCGCAAACCCGTTTGCGCATGCAAAAATGGTCGAACATCAGGCCCTAAGTTCTTTCCCTAAAACTGAACTGTTGCAAACCCATTGGCAACACTTTGGCCACATGTAAGTCCCTTGTAAAAGGTACCATAGGTACCAGGGGCACTGTGACCAAGGAAGGCGTCTAAGGGCTGCAGCACTTATTGTGCCCCCCTTTAGAGGCCCTGTACCTTAACACAAACACACTGCCATTGCAGGCTGCGTGTTGTGGTGCAGAGCAAAGTGAAGAGTCGACATGGCACACATCCCTGTGTGCCATGCCTACAATCCACTGCCATGACATAGGTAAGCCACTCCTCTAGCTGGGTGCACTATACCAGTGGTGAGAGTACAGGTGCATGAGCCCTGTACCCCTACAGTGTCTAAGCCCATTCTTAGACATTGTAAGTGCAGTAAAACCATAAAGAGCATATGGTCTGGGAATTTATCATTACGAACTCCACAGCACCATAATGGCTTTACTGAAAACTGGAAAGTTTGATATCAAACTTCTCAGCAAATTAAACCCACACTGATGCCAGTGTGGAATTTAATGAAAAATGCACTCAGAGGGCATCTTAGAGATGCCCCCTGAAAAATGGCATAACTCTAGTGTCCTGGCTGAGTGGCTGCTCGCCAGCTGCCTTCACCAGACATGATTCTGGACCCGTTGGTTGCGAGCCTGCCGCTCTCGGGGTCCTAAAACAAAGCACATCCGTGTTCGAGGTGCCAAGCCTCCTCCCCCAGGATGGGCAGGGTCCACATAGAGGAAGCTTCAAAGGCTTGCCGCCTCTGTAAGCTGATCCAGCCATTTGCTGCTCCCAGCAACTTGCCCCCACCGGTTCTGACCCCTACTTTGGGCGGGAGAATTGGTGAGAAAACCAAGATAGGAAGAGAGGTGTACCCACCTTTGCCAACCCCACCCCTCAGGTGGTGGAGGCGAGGTGAAGCACAACTCTCAGTCCCCGCCATCTTGAAGATGGGGGGACCCAGCCAACCAGAGTGAGGCTTATGCCCCCTTCCCACTGGAGGGTGGCATAATAGGGGGTGTACCCACCCCAAGGAAGGGACCAATTGGTCCCAACTTGTGCCTACCTGAAACACCCTAAATTTAGTATTTAGGGGCAACCCCGAACCTAGCCTCCTCAGACAAGAAGAAACAAGAAGAAGAAGGACCGAAGAGCCGTGCTGAAGGAAGAAGAGGACACCAACTGACTTGGCCCCAGCCCTACCGGCCTGCCCGACCTTGACCTGCTTGACCTTGACCTGTCCTGCAGCCAGCATCCCCCCAGAACCCGGAGGACCTGCCCTGCCTTCCCTAAAAAGACTTTGTCTCCTGTGAGCACCGGATTTGCTCACCAACAGACTCTGGCTCCGGCCAAATCTGCGAGTCTGCGCCACTCTGCACCTGACGCCCACGGCCCGAGTTCGAGTGGCCCAACACTACGAGTAGGTTTCCCCGGCGATCCTTTCTGACCTGGGATCTGGTGAACCCTGACCTACCTTAAGTCTTCATCCAACGCCTGCAGCCCCTTTCCGGAGGATCCCCCCGACCGCATGCCAAAAGACACCCCTGCACCAAACGCCCCATGGCCTTGGGTGGCCCAACCGATGGTGTCCCGGCATCCCTCGACATCCCAACGTACCTCTCCAACTGGTGGTCGCCTCCAGAAGATCTTCGTGCCCGAGCCTGCAAAGTTTGTTGAAACCGGAGAATCCCCATTGAAAACAACAGGGCACCCGAAGCCAAAACACCACCCTGCACCCGGCCGCCCCTGTGCCGCTGTGGGTGCACTTTGTGTGCTAATTTGAACCCCCTTTACCTGGGCTTAACTGCAGGAGGTTTGCTCCCTCAACCTTGTGGCCTGCTCGTGAGCAGCCACCAACCGGAGGCCCCCTATCCCCCATTGGATAACATTGGGCCTCAGCACTCTGCACCCGGCCGCCCTAGTGCCGCTGAGTGTGCTTTTTGAGTGCATCCTTGACCTGAGGGGAGCCCTTGTTCTAACCCCAGAAACTCAACCCTCAAGACTGTTTACTCAGTGTCGGTTCCCCCATAGGGGCGTGGGGGTGTCGCCCCACTGCTTTCTCCAGTGCGAGAAGGCAGAAACATAAAATGGTAAAACTACCATTTTATGTTTCTGCTTCTCGCACTGCGAGAAAGCAGAAGTGCCTGGTTGTGGGCGGGTGGGTGGGCGGTCCTGCTCGAGGGCAGGGGGGGAGTGGCTTACCCACTGTTGTGGGTACTGACTGTTTGGTCGGCCCCAGGGCCGAACAAAGCAGTCATGCGCACTTCCCCTTTTCTCTATGTAGGCTGCTGCATGCAGCCTACATAGAGAAAATGGCCCGGCTGGGGCGCTCTCGGCTGCGCCTCACCAATCACAACGCTGCATTGCAGCGTTGTGATTGGTGGAGGGGAGGGAAGCTGCCTGCTGGCTGCTTCGCTTCCTGTAGGGAAAACGTTTCGCGCCGAACCACTGGAGATGCAGGCGGAAACACCGCGCAGGACCAGCGCAGCTTCCACGTTCAAAGTGTGTGGGAAGAGAGGGCTGGCTCTCACTGAGTCGGCGATCTGTGCTCCACGCGGGCAATGGGCGCTATCTGCCACTGCTGCACTGCCCTCGGACTGATGAAAGAAAAAGAGACCCGCGTGCTTTGGTATAGAAAGGAGCGGCTGGCTGTCAGTCGCCAATGGCGAACATTACTCATGCCCTATTTGTGCCAGGCCCGCTCACTCTTCTTACAGCGCTTCCTCGGCTTTTTTTCTTTTTGCTTTTAAGCTCATGAAATTAAACAATTCATTGAATATACAATATTCATCATATACAAGAATTTCTAACAAAATTGCATCTCTTGTAGTACATCTCGTGTACAGTTATTTAAAAAAACATTGTTAGTACAGAGTCATACAACATTTAATATTGTGCCCGATGCATTTCGGGACCTTTACACGGTCCCTTCCTCAGGGGCAAATCTGTACTCTGTGTACATAGCCTTAACCAAGACCATTTCTCTACACTCTACACTCCTTTACACGGTAAGGTAATGGAAATCGGTGTGTGAAACGCGATCACCACGTAAAACGACCTCTCGCAGCAATGCTTCACAGGTCTGTGGTGCTGAAGGACAGACAGACCCCTCCTGTCCGGCCGGCGCATCTGAAAGGACGGCGGGGCCTGGCAAAGTTACTCTGAAGCCAGGCCGCTGAAAGGCCGATAGGTCCCACTCCCTGCTACAGACACTCACGTGTCAGACCCTTGTCTCTGACAGAATGGTAGGGCTGGGGAAGAGTCACTCATGCCATCATATGCAACTGTTCAGCGTGGCCCTCAGTCACAAGCTGACGCTTTAAAAACAATTGCGTAATATGTGAGGGCAGAAAATGGGCAGCACACGCTAGTGTCGAGGAGGGCTCGAGTCCGTGCATCACTATAGCGCCCACCTGATTTATTACGCGCCGGGTAGTTGTCAACCCATAACCAAACTGTCAGATAGACACACACAAGTATAAATACTTGCAGGACATTGACATATACAACACAGAGGCAGAAGCGGAGCCGAATGCAGCGGTGCAGCTAAGAGCAGCAACAGGTGCCACACGCAGGGAGACGGGCTCTACTCCGAGGACCGACGCCGCTCACAGTACTGGGCATAGAGTGACGACAGAAAAAAACAAGCATTTGCAATGCAACAGGTCTCGCATTATTAAAGTTTGAGCTATTGGTGTTGCATTTGCAAGAGTTTGAGCTACTGCCATTGTAAACGCCAATGCCTTTTATTTATGTGTTTCGAAAAGCTGTATGCGGTGCATAAACACGCCCTTTGTACTTATTGTCCTTGCTTACGAAAAGGAAGGCTGGCAGTAAAAGAGGCATAGTTACTGCCAGCGTTGCTTCTCGTAAGCAACGACTGCAAGTACAAAGTGCCTGTTTACGCACCGCTTGCAGGTTTTAAAAATACAGAAATAAAAGGCATTGGTATTTACAATGCCAATAGCTCAAACTCTCGCAAATGCGACACCTATTGCACAGCAAATGCTCGTTTTCTTATTGCGTAGTAGAACCACTCTTTGTGGAAAACAACAATCATGCCATGCCAGATGGTCTTACAGGCATTCACAGATATACAAACCTACAATAAGTTTCCTATATTGAGGTTTTGGAATGTTCCGTTTTTTAAAGCACAATAAAGATGGGGGGCTGTTGGTGGGGGTTGAGAGGTAACTCCCACCTTTAATTTGTGAGGGCCTGAGCCTGGTGAGGTAGCCGGTCTGCTTTGTTTCACTGTTCTACCAAGGTTTTAGGAACTGTAAGATTCCTATCAACAACAGCAAGTGATGGATGATCTGTGGCTCAAAACCTAATCCCAAGTAGTAATTGTAATAATTCATTATTATTATTTAGACCGGACTAAATATTGATAATGAATCATTACAATTATTACTTGGGATTCCGCTTTGGTTTGCCCAGAGATGAGTGCAAACATCCTTTTGTGTGAATATTAATCCAAAATGAAAGATGAATGCTAGCCACTAAAAAACAAAAGTGTCTGTCCATCCCCTATTTCTCCTTGCTATTTTTCCAGATGTGGTCTGGATGAGATGCCCACAGATTTGCCCGAGCAGCCGGGAGTGCACATCTGTTTGGTGGGACGGGATAGCAAAAGATGGTGAGGGCGAGGAAGGAAGTAGGGGGAAAAGTAAGAGTAAAAAGCATTGAAAATGCAATAGGTCTCGCATTTGTTTGAGTTAGAGCTATTGGCATTCTAAATGAGAATGTGTTTTACATATGTGTTATGGAATGTATGTATGTGGTGTGTAATGGAATTATGTGTGTTGGATTGGATTAGTTGTGTAATTGTGTGGCGTTGATTAGATTTTTATAGAGGAATTATGTGGAATGGTGTGCTGTGGAATTATATGGATGTGTTGTAATTGGATATATATGGTGTGTAGTGGAATTGTGTTGTGGGTGGAATTTTTTAAATTAAATATGTGGTGTGGAATGGATTTGTGTGAAGTTGAATAGTTTGGCATGGAATAGTTTGGTATAGAGTGACATTTTGAGTGGAATTATATGGCATGGCGTGAAGTGTTTTTATGTGGATTGTTATGTGGTATAGAGTGGATTTATGTGGGGTGTATTTATATGATATTGAGAAGTGTGTAATTAGGTGTAGTTGAATTATGTGGTGTTAAGTGGTATTATGTGGATTGTAATTATGTTATGTGGTTTGGTTGGATGAATTTGCATTGTATTGAGTAGTGTTACGTGGAATGGCATTGAGTAGAGAGGTGTGGCGTTGAGTGGAGTGGTGTAAAGTGGAGTGCAGTTGTGTAGTAATTTGTGGAGCGCAGTTGGTTGCAGTGGCATTGTGTGGAGAGGAGTGGGGTTGCGTGGAGTGGTGTTGTGTAGAGTGGGGTGATATTACAAGAACTGGAATTGTGTGGGTGGTGCTGCATTGATTGACGCTGCATACATTGGTGTGGTGCAGAGTGGAGTGCAGTTGCGTAGAGTGGGGCAGAATGGCATAGAGTGAAGCGTAGTTGTGTGGAGTGGCATTGTGTGGAGTGGCGTAGAGTGGCGCTGTGTGGATTGGCATAGAGTGAAGTGGCATAGAGTAGAGTGGCGTTGCAAGTATTGGTTTTGTATTGAGTGGTGTTGCGTGTAGTGGTATTGCGGAGAGCTGAGTTGTATGGAGTGGCGTGGCGTAGAGTGGAGTGCAGTTGAGTGGAGTGAGTTTGTGTGGAGTGTAGTTGCATGTAGTGCAGTGGTGTGGAGTGCAGTGGGTGGAGTGTCGTGGAATTGAGTAAAGCAGCGTGGCGTGAAGCAGAGTGGCATGAAGAAAAGCAGAGTGGCGTGGAGTAGAGTGGCGTGGAGTAAAGCACAGTTGCGTGGAGTAAAGCTGAGTGGTGTTGAGCGTAGTGGCGTGGATTAAAGCAGATTGGCGTGGAGTAAAGCAGAGTAAAGCAGAGTAAAGTAGAGTAAAGTAGAGTGGAATTGAGTGGAGTGGCATGGAGTAAAGGAGATTGGTTTGAGTAAAGGAGAGTGGTATAGAGTAAAGGATAGTGGCATGGAGTAAAGCAGAATGGTGTGGAGTGAAGCAGAGTGGTGTGGAGTGAAGCAGGGTGGAGTGGAGTAAAGTGGACTGGAGTGGAATAAAGCAGAGTGGTGTGGAGTAAAGCAGAGTGGTGTTGAGTGGAGTAAATCAGAGTGGGGTGGAGTAAAGCTGCATGGAGTTGTGTGGAGTATAGTAAAGCAGAGTGGTGTGGAGTAAAGCAGAGTGGTGGGGAGTAAAGCTGAGTGGTGGGGAGTAAAGCTGAGTGGTGGGGAGTAAAGCTGAGTGGTGGGGAGTAAAGCGGTGGAGTGGTGGGGAGTAAAGCTGAGTGGTGTGGAGTAAAGCAGAGTGGAGTAGAGTGGAGTGCAGTGGAGTAAAGTAGGGTGTGGGTGAGTAAAGTAAAGTGAATTAAAGTAGAGTTGCATTGAGCGGAGTGGAGTAAAGGAGAGTGTCGTGGACTGAAGCAGAGTGGCATTGTAGGGAGTGGTGTGGAGTGAAGTAGAGTGGATTGGACTGGAGTAAAGCAGCGTGGTGTGTAGTAAAGCGGAGTGGCGTCAAGTGTAGTGGAGTAGACTGGACTGGAGTAAACAGAATGGAGTGGAGTAACGCTGAGTGGGGTGAGGTGGAATAAATTTGAGTGTTGTGTATTAAAGTAGAGTGGAGTGGCGTAAAGTAGTGTGGAGTGGCGTAAAGAAGAGTGGAGTTGAGTGTAGTAATGCCAGAGTAAAGCAGAATGGCGTGGAATAAAGCAGAATGTTGTGCGCAGTGGAGTGTAGTAAAGCAGAGTGGATTGGAGTAAAGCTGAGCAGAGTGGAGTAATGGTTTTGGGAGGAGAGTAAAGCTGAGTGGTGTGTAGAAAAGTTGAGTGGTGTGGAGAAATGGAGGAAGTGAGGGCAAAGAGCAGGTGCTAATAATCAAGTGCTTTGGTGCGCACTGGAAGACTCTGGCTCAAAGTAAGTAGTAGTTTAAATCCTCAAATTCGTGACATATATTAGGAAGAGATAAGGAGAGAAGTGGAGGAGAGAAGGAGAAACAGGGAAGAACAGAAAAGTATGAGAGGGGGTAAGAGCAGAAGAGAAAGGGAGCCGATGAAATAGGTAAAAGAATGTGCTGGAAAGAAGGATCAGAATCGGACAGGCAAAGGCTATTGTGGAGAGGATGAGGTGTAAGGAAGAAATGTGCCGGATTTGGGGATGAAAATGCAGTTTTGTCCTGGCCTAATATTAAGTGTTATTGGGCAAATCTGTTTTTTCCTTGTGTGAATGTAAAAATATTATGGCTTTAAGTGGTGCTATTTTGAGCCAAGTAAAATACAAAGCGCACTGGTTACCTGCCTCGTGTTCTGTATGCACAGGAATAAGTAGGTCTGTGCGAATGTGTATGAATAAGTAACCAGCAAAAAATAAACATGTCTTATTAAGTACATGCAGACTTATACCGACGTCCCACATGCAACAATGCAAATCAGGGGAGTGTTAACACACACATAACCTACAAGCGTTATATAACATACCAGTACATCGTAGAATATGCAACCAAAGTGTATATCGTGTGGGAGGAATGGTACGTATCATAGGTAAACACTGGTCCGAATGGTGAGACGTAGGAAACAGCTACAGCTGATGGTAAAAATCGCACTCACCAGGCGGCAACAGAATTCTGAAGAATATAAATACAACCCACCCCTTTTGCCCTGCCGTCTTTCCCTTAACCCACATTTCATCGTGGTGCCAGAGTGCCTCTGCAGTCTCAAGATGCGAACCATCCACTTCAAATGTTACACGACATTTAATGAAGAGGAGGACGACATGGTTGTCACGGATACTGTGAAAGCATTGGGGTGGACGTACGCACTGTGATGAAAATCAGCAAAGAAGGGCAAGATGAGAGAGAGTAGAGCTGTTAACTACAAGTTTGCCAGGGTAGAGATGGAAGCTATATTTTCTGGTGGCCTAGATCTAACCGCTGTGGAACAGTACGGTGTACCTGTTTCAAAGAGCAGTGCGGGCGCAGTAGGAAGAGCTTAGCAATGACGCAATGTTGTGTGCGGCAGCACAGTGCATATGACAGTGCAGTGTTTACTTTATCTGTATGTGTGGTAGAGACAGCGTGCCATACTAAAACCGCTTAGTGGGCATATAAATTAAGGCACACATAAAGGAGAAAAAACCAGCATTTTCAACGGCAAGGTCACACTGCACTTTAAACCCACAACTGGTTGCAGGGAACCAAATAAAACAAGCCGATCCTCGAGCAGGGATACTTATCAGCAACAGCTGCTCTGGTTTTCGCATCCTGTTTGATGGGGGTCACATTGCTTGGAAACAACCACGAACAAAGATCAGAGTCAGTCCACGCCACGGCCGTGGCAGCTGCGAGGAGCAGGGCAGGCACAGGCAGCAGTGCCCCTGCTCTGAGGCAGCCTGCAACACAGCCCTCTCTCTCGTCCCCCTGGCTCTGCTAGGAGGCAAGCCGGAGCTCCCTGACAATTTGCAAGGGAGAGAGAGCAGAAAGAGTGGGGTGGAGGGGGGGGGGCAGGAGAATGAAAGCGAAACCAGCGCGGCGTTCTTGAAAGGGCACCGCGTTGATAAATAGAGCCTGCTGATAAATATAGTAGAAATAACCTGCCATTCTCTGCAGAGACCAGACTCTCTCCTGGGCCCAGGCAGCTGCGAGGAGCAACGAGTAAGCTAGTGGTGCGCGCGCAACACAGAGGAGCGGGGGAGGGAGCGCCGCAGCGGCAGCAGACGAACGCGCGCTGCTGCGCGTTCTGGCCACCGTCGGGAATGGGCGCGGCAAAGGCGGGACATGTGCCCGCCTTTGACCAATCGCGTGCCGTCTCAGCAAAAAAACGCACGCTCCAGCCAATGTGGGCTTCCGAAGCAAAACCACACGCACGAGCGTGTGGGTAGCTTTCAGAAGCCCTTTCTAGAGGACTCGCGCTGCGCGAGCAGTGCTGCGCACTGCAACGCTAGGCGCGAGACCTAAAAACTCGGGCAAAGGAGAGCTATTACAGTCTGTGCACCCCGCACCTGCAGGCTCATACCGGAGGCTGCTGACAGTGAACGAAGGTGCCAACCTGTGAAGGCTCTGTCTGCGGAGCCCCCTGCTGTAGTTACGACAGAGGCATAGTGTGACTGAGAGAGCCATTCACTCTCTGGGCGCCCGCTGCATTGCTGTTGCCATATGCGGCACAGTTAGGCATCTCTGCAGCCGTTCGAGATAGGCCGGGCTGCTCTCTTCAGTGCTGACTAGACTCTGTCTTGCCACAGAAATCTCTTCAAGCACACTGAAATTGTGAGTATTATTTATTTTATTGTGCAATTTTAACTCGAGGTAAACCCACATGTTAAAAATATGTATTGCCAGTATACTTGTGAATATATTTTCTTGTGAGTAAATCAGTATACTGGGCACGATTTCACGGTCTTTGCTATTTAACTTTACGTTGAATAGTTTTAGATGCAGGTTAGAGGGAACTTAAGGGACCTGTGTGGCACAGTCCACGCTGTGCGATGCGCCACACGGACAAACAGTGCAGTGGCACTGGAGTGAAGGCACTACAGGAAGAGAGATGGCAAACCAAGGGCAGCTGCATTAATGAAAGTAAATGTCAACATTTTAACATTTAATTATAACTTTAAACCGTTATGTTCAGTGATTTAGTTCCTATTTAGAATGCATGTATTAATCTTGCATAGTTACATTCCCTAAAAGTGTTCGCTATTTGAACGATGTTGCTTCTGTATTTTTTTCATGTATAACATTGCTCTTGTACAGTGCATAATTTGAACTGAGTTGCACCACTTGAGGGCTGAGGTCACTGCGAGTTTCTCACAGTGCCTGTCAGTGAGTGAAAAAGGTGTTCAGAAATCTGGATGGCCCTCCAGTCCTGCGCCTCTCTGCACAGCGCACAGGGCAGTGAGCATGTGTTCCAGTTGTAATTGTGGTTCTGTGCATATGGGTTAGATGGGGGTAAAAACAAATTAAATAATGACATGGCAAAAGTAAAAAGAAATGCAGTGCTCTCCCGCTACTTATAAATCATCCCTAACTTTTACGCCTCACTGCTTTCAAATGTCACCAGCCGCCACTGTGTTTACTTAACTGCAAAACGATAACCCCATTTTTCTCTACAGGATTACATTGACTGTTTTCCTCTGAAAAAGTTCTGTGTTGAGGGTGTTTTGTATGGAAACCTAAGAAACTGTGTTTTGATAAAAACTGTTTTACTCACCTTCTATCCAGGAAATGCCCCAGTGTGATATCTAGGCATATCACACTGAGTAGGAAAAAGTTATCTGAAAAGTAACTTAAAAAGTAATCTCAAAGTAATTACAAAGTAACTGAAAAGTAATTTCAACTGTTTCTGAACATTTGACCTACCTGTATCTACATTCAACTGCATTCAACTGTATTATCAGAATGACTTACCTGCACCAAGCCTGGCTTGGTTCTAAAAATAAAATACAACAAAGAAATATTTTTATACAAAATAATTGGTCAGAGTTCAGTCTTTGTGTGTGAAATTATTTCTTGCCTAAGTGTGTACAATAAATGCTTAACACTACCTTCTGATAAAGCCTTATTGCTCACCCATACTACCACAAATAGAGAGTCAGGTATTATCTACCTTTACCTCTGCCTACCTTTGGGGATCCACTGGACTCTGTGCACACTATACATTACTTTAGTATAGTATATACAGAGCCAGCTTCCTACACACCCTGGTCCTCAACGGGAAGCAAGTAGCTATTGTACCTTGTCTTGAAGGTATGGAGCCCAACATCGAGCAGGAACAACACCATTTTGCTCCTCTAAGATTGCCCTTATTAAGGAGTCCTCAGATTTAGAAGTTTGAGCTCTGATCAAAGTACCTCTATCTTATTTGTCCGACCATCCAGACCATCCTGAGAGGAATTCCCAGCATTTGTTTCTCCTTTCGAATAACATGAAGTCTCATTTTCTAACTGTGCACCTTGCAAACTTTAAGGTGCACCTTGAAAACTTTAGACAGATCTGGCATTTGTCAGGGAAATGAGAATGTGGAGGGCATACAAAACACATATCTGAATCTGATTGTGCCCTGCTTCTGCCCCAAAAAGGGCATTTCACAAAAAGAGAAGACATTGGGGGATATTCACAAGAACGTGCGATAAACATCGCCAAAAAAGGCTAACGCACGTTTTCATATCGCCGTCTATCGCGGGAAAATAACTCCGTGTCAACGTCGTATTCACAACACGGCGGTAACATGTGATAGTCTCACGATAACGCACCAAACGTCCGCGTTAAAATGAACGCAACGCCGAAACAATGCGAAACACGAACGCAAAAAAAGGTGCGATGCCCCAAATCGCGATACAAAAATCAGCAATAACCAGCGACAGGCCTGCAATTTCCACGCGTCATGCGGGAAAATGCACTATAAAAGCACCGAAAACACAAACAAAACAATTCAAACTGCGTAGCACCATGGATGCACCTGTACCGAGTTGAGAGGACAATGCGAACCGCACAAGCCCCACAGACGACCAGCAAGGAACCTCGGGGTCGGGGAAGGCCAAGGAGAAGAGGAGGAGGAAGACGCGGTTCAGTCCGCAGGAAAACAGGAACATCGTTACGGAGGTGACAGAACACTACCAACAACTGTTCGTCACCTCCAACGTGTCATTGGCAACAAAGACGCAAACATGGCAGACTATCTTGGACCATGTGAATGCAGTTGCAGAGTTGAGGAGGACAATGGAAGAGGCCAAGAGGCGCTGGAATGATGTGAAGGGCAAAACCAAGAAGAAACTCGATGCCAACATGAAAGCAGCAACGCAGATTGGAGGTGGGTGTCCAGCGGCACACCAGGAGCTGGATGACATGGAGAAAATGGTGGCCACAGTCATCAGTCGGGATACGGTGCCAGGAGTAGTGGATCTGGACACTACTCAACATGACCTGACACAACATCAAGAGGGTGAGTACCGACCAGGGACTGGGGGGACGGGGGGAGATGGGCACAATGGCACACATGCACAATTATGTAGAGCACACTGCACACCCACAATGACTCTGGATCATGTCCCTGATCTCCTTGGCATACTGCAGCACACATAGAAACAGCAAGGAGGCCCCCGTCGACAATGTGCCTGGAGGGGGCCCTCCCCACACATCACCAATCTCACAACCAACCCATGCACATGTGCTGAACCCAGCAAAGCTGAGGGTCCGTGAGCCACACTGACAATGCAAGTGACACTGCATGACGATTAGCATGGCTGCAGTCCAATTACCATGACATGGTGCACGCCACGACACTGAGGTGACTGAGTGTGGACCACATCCGGAAAGGAGCAGGTCACACTCTGACACAACCACGTGCACAAACAACCGCTGACGTCAACAACACGTCTGCGGACAAACCATGCCCAAGAGTCACAACTCGACCAAGAGCCCAATTTACCCAAGCCCGCAACATCTCAGCACTGTAGAAGCACAGAAGTCAAAGGCACACCCCCTGAAAGGGAGAAGGGGCAGCCAAATCAGAGCTGCAGGGGCGACTCACCCACAATGCAGCACACACACATAAGAATGAGAGCACCTCGACATTGATAACAATGTGGTACAAACTGCAACACTTTCACAACAGAACACAGGACACAACTGGTGCCGCATGTGTGTCCAAAATGGCCAATCACACCTGGCATAGCAGGAAACTGTGAGATGACAATGTACGAGTACAACCTCACATCCGTGATGTAGTACAAATGTCCACTGTCCTGCATCAAATAGGCATCTCCTCACAAACAGTCACAATGTACATTGTCATGCAGTCTGTATGTAAACTCCGCCAATGCGTCAACATACATGGAACACACTGTGAAACTGCATCTCCCCTTTACATTGCAGAGAGACAATCAACACCTCCTGCAGAGCAGACCCTACATCACGTCAGTGATGATGGAGATGACCCCCAGGACATCAACTACGACGAACTCCAACGGTTCATGGACAACCTCCGCACCCCACCTCCAGTAGCAGGGCAGCCCAGCACCATCGAGGTGATCCCACCCCCTGCACAGACCACACAGCAGGAAGCACCCACCACCACGTCTGGCTCCCAGCACCTCACCGTAGAACACATGGCGTTCCAACGCCGTGTGTTAGACTGCCAGAAGGAGCTGGCTGAACAGGTGCGGGTGGGGTTCGACCTCATGGCAGCCAAACTAGATGCCATACGTGGGTGTCTAAGTCACATCACGGACCACTTATAGTCCCTAACGGACACCCACAGTCCGCCCCATGCCCTCCAACAATCCATGGCTGGAGTCGCTGGAGTCATGACTCGGAGACAACAACAACTGTCTAGTCAGAGTGGCTACAGCGATGTCATCCGTGATTTGGGAAACAAAAGGAGGGTCATGGAGAACATGGAGCGGATGCAGGCGAAAAGGATGGCTACCACGGCTGCACACGAGAAAGCTGTAGATGGGATTTTCCATGCCCTGCAGATCCTCATCATGGGAGTGATGCCACAAGACATTGCGCAGATGAATGCTGCTGCTACTCCTACATCCACATCTCTGGCCCCTGATGTTTCAGTGTCACACAGTGCTGCAAACCAAACACCACCACCCACATGTGAGGCACATGAAACGTCAGAGGACGAAGAGGAGGATGAATCTGCCTTAGTGGTAAGGAGGAAGCAGTAGCATTCATCTCCGCCATATGGCTTGTTACTGCTTGGGTCTGCCCTCTGCATCATGCCCTGGAATAACACCTTCCACTGTCCCCCGACACACTCTGCGACACTAACCTTGGACCACGACATGGACTGCCATATCTTGTATGCTCAACAATGACACAGCAATCAGCCTGCGGACTGGACTCTTCCCCTTCCGAGTAACTTGTCAATCCCTAAAGGACTCAGGCTGGCCCTCCACGGGGCAACATTGTAAAGTGTTGTCTGCATGGCCCAGTACTGAGACAGCCTCAACACTCCACTGAACGTGAATAATACATTCTGATACACACATATGTGTCATGTCTATGATTAATCAAGTATGAAAGCATGGACGAATGTAGGGGCAGTGATTCCCCCTTACGTCCATGTAGCTCATGTTGTGGAACTTGAGTCACAGGGTGCATCCCTGCATCATGGTGGTACATATTTGACCCCAAAAGAAGCCCTGTTGTCAATTGTTGGTCACAAATGACAGCCTATATGTAATGATTTGGGACACATGTGAAACGCTGATGAGTGGGATTCCGTACTATCTTTGACACACAGAAATGGCATTCCGAATACGTGACACCCAAATTGCCTCTCTGGACAGAGGTGACACACCCACCATCTATTTCCAATTAGTGAGATTGTTAGCACTACATGTTGCACGTACACTTGTCAGAGTGATGTGCTTGTACAGATGAGTAACCTGCACACAGGGAATGTGTGTTGTAATGAGTTTATTTGCACATGCTGTGCCTGTGGTCATTTTGTACTGTCCCATGATTGCTAAGGACTGTGACAATGTGACGTGCTCATGTGAAGAAATTGTCAATGATGGTGTTCCTACGGGCTAGTCCTGCTGCTGCTGCAGTGGGGTGTGGTCCACCTGCCTCATCTTCCTCATCATCATCCGGTGCATCTGGCACTTGTAGCCATGGGGCATTGGTGCGCACACATATGTTGTTGATGGAGCAGGGTAAATGAAATTTTTTTAACCTCCTAATAATTTTCGTAAAATAATTAATAAACATGTTTGTTTAAGTAAATAACCAACAATGTATGTTACATGTAAAGGGTAAAGGTAACACGCTGTTTTGTGTGCAAATTAATCAACTTATAATTGTTTACGTGTCTAACATAACGTAATATTTTCGTTCTAATAAAATAATAAACGCATGATTTGTGCTTTTTAAATAAAACGTGTGGTGGCAAAATAAAGCGATGGTAAGTAAGGGACAGCTTTATATGTTGCTTTTTGCTAGGTAATACCTAATTGGGGTACGTAGAAAGACGGGAGGGAAACAAAAGGGTTTATATTCTTTATTTTAACAATATTTTGTTTATCTTTGAAAATAGTGCGCTTAGGCCTGTTGAGCAGCGATATAAAATGGCCGCCATAAGCTAGAGTACGCATGTCCAAGAAGCCGTGTGGTAGAGGAGAGAGGCTGTGAAAAAGGATGACCACGTGTTCGTGCTGAGAGGCTAAGACGGAAGTATGGTCAAGGCTATTGTGACCTTTCTGAGCAAATGTGTGCCAAGATGATCAGCAAGAAGCGTGAGAAGTCAAACTGAATAAATGGACGGAACTGTTGAATCTAAAAAGTAGCAGAAAAAGATACAAATTGGACTGATCGAAACTGATGAGCAATGTCATGAACTGTGGGAAACGATGCAAGCATGGACATTCCACAAAGAACTGGTTAAGACAAGGAAGTTTGATTAAAATGTATATGGACCTGAATGGACCAGTGAGAAAGAATCACGCCGTAGAGATGCAACATTTTTTATTCAGTAAGCTAGAATTAGGGTATAAGAAAACCTACTCTTGGTGGGAGGGGTTAGATGCTGGAGAGTGAGATGCTGGAGAGTTAGATGCTGGAGAAGTAGATGCTGCAGATGGGTGAAGTTGCGGTTGCTGATGCTGACGAGCTGATGCTGCTGCTATTTTATATTTCTAGTTGAGTATAAGATGCTGCTTTTGGAGAACCTTTTTATTCCTGATAGATTTTTCATTTAGAACTATTAGATTTTCTAAAAACAGATAGATTGATCTTTTGGAGTTCTTGCTATGACAACCTTATTTTTCCGTCTAATAGGTATGCATTGCAATTTCAATTTATTCTTATATTGATGATAAATGTAATAATCTGAATAATAAGCTTAAACTTATTTCTTGCTTCGAAACTTTATATAAACTTTATTATCTTTAAACAAATGACTCAGTGATTCTTTAGCTCAATACTTAAGGTAAAATGTTAAAGAGTTTATTGTGATTGAGCTGGTCTTAATCACCATCGACTGATTCCTACTAGTTGGTCCATCGACCAATGAGCGGAATACCTTAAAGCAAATGAGAAACATTATGTCATGTTAAAAGAGGTATCCCGTCTCCTTCCAGCGAACCGTTTTCTCCTAAGTTAAGGACGGAGGAAATCCAGGGAATTAATGAGTAAGTGAATGTATATGCGGTGTTATGGGCCCCACCGTCATATGGATATAGTTTGTGTGTTGGAGAAATAGTTGCACCTGGATGACCGAAGCATATAGGAGAATAATTTTTATTGTTAGCGCTGGATCAGATTTCTTGGTAGCAGAGTTATGGTTACTATAGATTAGTTTGGTGATTATTGATAAGTTCATGTCTAACACTTTATGTTGAGTCGCGTTATGTTATATGTAAGTTTTCACGCTTCTGGGAAGTAGGAAGTGGAACACGTGTGGCAAGAGAAGTCACATGGAATGGTGCATTGTCTGAGTTCATATTGGTGATAACACAGGTTGTGTTATGATAGGGACATTTTCCGTATAAAAGGTGTGTAAGTGAAATAGTGATCGGTTTTCTTGTGAAACTCTGGCCTTAATTCTCAGGAGCAGTATAGTCTCCACATGTGTTTTATCCCCAGAGAAACGGGTTTACCGCTTGCTTGAAAGAAGGGTAAGGTAGAGGGAAGTGCTACTTTGTCGGCGAAACAGAAAATTCTGTGGTAGGGTAGAGGTAAGCGCTGCCTACTGGAAAATACAGAGTTCTTGTGTAAATGGTCAAAGCTATCTCTTTTGTTTAGCGAATCAGACAACGGAAATGTGTTTTAAATGTTGTAACTAACAAAGAATTGTTGGAAAAGAAATTGCCGATAAATTTTGTAAAGGAGGGGTAAAGAGCAGAACTGACGTAGACAAAAGCCGCGCTGGGATTGGACAGTGCGTTAGTCATACGAAAACAGGAGCAGAACTGACGTAGACAAAAGCCGCGCTGGGATTGGACAGTGCGCTGTAGACAGAAATCGCTCTGATTGGAGCTTTGGTGTGAGTCGCGCTAGGATTGGTCGAATAGCCTAGTGACGTGGAAGTTTGTGATTGGAGTGTTAGTGTGAGTCGCGCTAGTATTGGTTGGAATAACACAGAGAACAGTGTTGAATTGCGGATCATTTGAGAAGAAAAGCGATTGTGAATCATGTCGTATTATGAATATGGTAGAGAGAAAACGTCATGGATGTCGAAAGTTAAGAACTTCTTTAAGAAAGACAAAAAGGTAGTGACTAGAGAGGGACAAATAATTCCTCCGCCGAAATCTCCAGCTTCACATATGATGCTGAAATATGGATATCATACATGCATATGGTTAGAAAATTGGACAAAATATACCAAGAATGATGGAGCTTTGGCTTTCCCTGAGAATGGTTCATTTAATGTAGCTGTACTACGGAATTTGAGAGAAAAGATGGCAATGTTAGAACCTAGACCGACACAGTTTGAAGCTTTAACGGAATGGGAAGATGAGATGTATGAACGAGAAAGATTCAGAGGATTAAAGAATCATGAGTTTGTGCCTGGAAGGTTATGGGGAGTAAATCATGAGGACAGAATAAAGCGTTGGAGATGTGCTAATATGACAGGAGGTTTGTTTCCAGCTTTTACAGTTGAGGAAGAAGCAAAGAGAAAGTGTACAGAGAAAAAGAAACATGTAGTTATAGAAAAGTATGTGTATGGTGGTAGTGAAACAGATGACGAATTGTTGGAAGATATTTTAAACAGAAACCCACCTCCATACCAACAGATTTCTGCGGTGGTGACACCTAATGCACCACCAATGGAAACTGGGAGGAATAAAAATCCCGAACGAAGAGATGAAATAAATAGGTCACAAGATCAATTAAAAACTTCACAAAATGAAGAGATAGAAAGTGACAATGCAACTGAATTAGCAAAAACAACAAGAGAATTGACTGAGAAAATAAGAGCATTGACAAAGAATATGGAAGCTGTAACTGTACCAGTGACGATAGGTCCAGTAATGCCAATTTTTGAGAATCAGAAAATTGATGAACGTTCTTTAGTGATTCCCATGAATTCACATTTGCAAAGAAAAAGAGAAGGGATGGAACTGAATAATGAAGGTGCACACCATTTGGTTAGTACCTATAGACCAAGCCCACCTACTAATTTGATGATAAATGAGAATGAGATTAGGAGAATACCCATGGTAACGGAGTCTGCATCAGGAACACCAGAAAGAAGTAGCAATTGGATAGAATTAAATAGTACGCCTGTAGGTCCGACTCCAGATGAGTTAAATGAATGGATGAAAACAATAAAAACGAAAGAAACAGAAGTAAAACCATTAGATGTAATTAGGTTAAAAATAGACATGGAAGAATTGATTTTAGGAACGATTGGTACAGAAAAGTAAAAAATTATCAGGATGATGAGATTATGTTTTTGTGCAAAAGTCTTACATGGAGAGCTAGAAATTTACATGACAAATTGGAAGAGACAGCAAGTGAACTAGGAGTAGAATTTGTAAAAGTGAGAACGTTGCAGAAACCATACAGAGTAGATTTTTGTGAGAAAGATATAGAGAATTTGAACACATCAGGAAGACTGACCCAAATAAAAGAGTTAATTGTTTTACTGAGAAAATGGGGTGATGTGAATAGATGGAGAAATAGATGGATGAAAAAGAACGAGAAAACAACAGATAAAGCATCTTTGGCTTTTGCAGTGACAGATAAGGAACCAGTTGTAAGGGAGTACCCAATGAGAGAAACGCCAGGTGGTAGTTATGTGCATGTTCCATGGACTAGACAGGATATACTGTCATTTACAAATGACTTCCCAAAATTGAGAGAGAAGCCAGTAGAATGGTACAGACAAGTGGAAAGATTTGTTAAGGTTTCAAAAGTGTTGTGGATAGACTTAGATGGATTGTTTGATATAGTAGTGCCAGCTGATTTGTGGACAGAATGTAAGATTACTATTGCTTGGCCAACTAGAATATCCAAGGGATGCTAAAACAGGAGCGCCAGGACCAGAAGTGATGAGGAAGTATGACCAAGTAATTACCTTTTTGAAGAATAAGATTCCACCTAAAGAAACAGATTGGGTAAAAATAGAGAGAACAACGCAGGAAAGTAAAGAATCAGTGCATGCTTATTACGAAAGGCTGTTGTTAGTTTTTAAACAGTACAGTGGTTATGAGACACTAAATGAGAAGGATATGAGTCATTTTGTATATAGATTTGTGTATGGATTGAAACCAGAGATAAGTGAAATGATTAAGCAGCATATGATTTGCTGGCAGAATAGCACAGTTGACGAAGTTTTGAGATATGCTAAGTATTGCAGTGATGATATTGAAAGTAAACAGCGTAAATTGAAAGAAAAAGCCATGTGGGCACAGGTGAAAGTTGCAGAGAAGCAAGAAGCTCAATTGAGTAATACAGGTAATGAAGCAGGACAGGCTAGATCTCGACCAAATATAGGTAAAGGAAAAGGACAAATGAGCATAGATGAGGCAAAGAAAAAGTGGCCATGCCACAACTGCGGAAAGCTAGGGCATTGGAGAAACTAGTGTAAATTTCCTCCAAAACTTAATGTGGAAAATCAATCATTAAATTCACAGGTGCAGAGTGAGGTAGTTACTCAACAGAGTCAGGTGCCACAACCACCACTTCCCAAGAGTGTTAACCAACAGAAATACAGTGCAGAAACAGGATTCTACGGAGGAGAACAGGTAACACAGTTGCCGCGTGCAGCTGCAATTTCTCAATATTGGTTACGACAGGATGAGGATGAAACGGATGAAAGTTTCTGACGGTGCCTAGGAGAGGGGAAGAGTGCGTGCTTGGCGCAACTCTAGAGGTAGATCAGTCTGGTCCATTTGTGGATGGAGAAGTGAATGGTGCAAATGTAACATTCCTTGTGGACACTGGAGCTACCCGTTCTACTGTTAGGTCAGTGGAAATTCCAAACCTTCCTCTCTCAGGTGAACATAACCAAGTAGTTGGAGTTTCAAATCAGCAAATTAAGACGCCTCTTACTAAATTAGTGGAGGTAAAAATTGGTCCATTTAGTGAAATGCACCGATTTGTGGTATGCGATTGTAGTCCCGTGAACCTATTAAGACGCGATCTATTGTGCAAGATGAATTGCACTATCTATTGTACTCAGATGGAATTGCATTTCAGACCCCAGATGAAGATGTGCTGTATAAAATGACAATGGTAAATTTAGAACCAGAAGTAAATGATTTGTTTCCTGTATTTGATGCAGAGAAAATCCCAATTGAATTAAAAAAGACAGTGAAAGAAGAAGTGTGGGACTTTACAGGAGAAGATATAGGATTAATGAAAGAAGTAGATCCCGTTAAAATAACCGTAAAAGAAGGAACGAGTTACCCAAATACGCCTCAGTATAAATTGACACCAGAAATAATTGAAGGGATAACGCCAGTAATAAACAAAATGGTTGAACAAGGGATTCTAAAAGAAATCATGAGCAGTCCATGTAATTCGCCAATAATGGGACTGAAAAAGCCAAACGGAACATATAGAATTGTACAGGATTTGAGGAAGGTAAACAAAATTGTAGTGCCTTGTTGCCCAATAGAACCGAACTCTGCTGTGATTCTATATCAGATTCCACGTGAAGCAGAATGGTACACAGTAATTGATTTATGTCATGCATTTTTCTCTATTCCATTGCATCCAGATAGCCAGCCATTATTTGCGTTTAGGTTTGGAGAGCGTATTTTGGCATGGTGCCGAATTCCTCAAGGGTACACAGAAAGCCCCTCAATCTTTAATCAGATTTTAAAGAAATCGTTGGAAGATTTAAAAATGCCAGAAAAGTCAGTGATGGTTCAGTATATTGATGACCTACTGGTGGCATCAAAAACGAAGGAAGCATGTGTCAATGATACAATTGCTTTGCTGAATCATTTAGCAAAAAGAGGACATAAAGTGTCCCCATCAAAATTGCAGTTTTGTCAACAAGAAGTCCAGTATTTAGGGCATAAAATTGAGAAAGGAGTGCGAAAGGTAACGACTGAAAGAATAAAAATGATTCAAGGAATGAGAGCTCCAATGACGCAAAGAGAGGTAAGAATGTTTCTGGGAATGGTTGGATATTGTCGACAATGGATAAGCGGTTTTTTGCTGATTGCTAAACCGTTGCAAAAACTGACAAAGAAGGATGTTAAAGATCCTTTTGAAATGAATGATGAAGAAATGAAAGCATTCAGAGAGCTGAAAAAGAAATTATGTGAAGCTCCAGCATTAGGAATGCCTGACTATGAGAAAGATTTTGAGTTGTATTGCAGTGAAAGAGATGGACGTGCATTTTCAGTCTTGGTACAGAGACATGGAACTATGAAAAGACCCATTGCATATTTTTCAGCTGTTTTAGACCCTGTAGCGAAAGCGTTGCCTGGATGTTTGAAAGCAGTTGCTGCTACTTGTGTGAGTCTGGAACAGAGTGAAGGCATAGTGATGGGATATCCACTGAGAGTATATGTTCCCCATTCTGTGGAAATTCTCTTGACAAGAACGAAAACCCAATACATGACACATAGTCGGCTGACTAGGTATGAAAAAGTAATTTTGAGTGCAGATAATGTGACCATTGACAGATGTATGAATGTGAATCCTTCGACATCTTTACCAGATGAAGAGAGTGTAATTGAAATGGATGAAGTAGATCACGATTGTCTGAATGTGCTTGAATATTGTACGAAACCGAGATCAGACATACGAGATGAGCCCTTAAAGGAATCAGATTATATTCTGTTTGTGGATGGCTCATGTTTGAGAACGAGTGATGGAGTTCTAAGTGCAGCGTATGCGGTTTGCACAGTAGCAACTGTAATGGAAGCATCTTGTCTGAAAGGGATACGTCTGCCCAAGTCGCAGAACTAGTAGCTCTGATTCAAGCATGCAAGTTGGGAAGAAATGTACGGGTTACGATTGTGACAGATAGCCAGTACGGCTTTGGGGTGGTGCATGATTTCGGTCAGATTTGGTCATAAAGAGGTTTCTTGACGTCTGCAGGAACGCCAATTAGAAATGGAGATTTTGTGAAAAGGTTGCTTGAGGCAATACAGCTGCCTAAACAGATTGCTGTTGTGAAGTGCAATGCACATAAAAATGGGGAAGACTACATAACTGTCGGTAATAAATATGCTGACGAGATTGCATAGTACTGTGCAAAGAATGTGGTTTCTTTAAACAGGAACCGAGAAAGAGAGCATATTTCTTGTCCTTTGCTTTTTACTAACCCTGTTGAGACATGGGATGAGGTGAGACGGTTACAGGAAGCAGCAGATGATGAGGAAAAAGATACATGGATAAAAGCAAGATGTAGAAAACATGAAGAAAATGATGTATGGGTTTACAGAGATGAAAGACCAGTTATGCCTGATAGTATGATTTCTGACATGGCACGGATGTACCATGGACAAGCCCATATTGGGAGAGATTCAATGATCAGACTTTTTAGACAAACATGGTATAATCCAAAATTCAGAGCCATAGCTGAGAGTCTTTGTCAGAGATGTCTTATTTGTCAACAGTTAAATCCAGGAAGGAAGACAGTAGTGAGTCTAGGAACAATAGGACGAGAAGGGGGTCCTTTCACTAGAATGCAAATGGATTTTATTGAAATGCCACCTTGCAACAGACTAAGGTATGTCCTTGTAGTCGTCTGTTTGTTTTCCCGTTGGGTGGAAGCATACCCGACCAGAAGGAATGATGGAATCACGGTAGCAAAACTTATGCTGCGAGAATTCATTCCGAGGTATGGTTTTCCAGTCACGATTGAAACAGATAGAGGAACACATTTTCAAAATGAATTAGTTAAACTGATTTGTGAAGCACTTAGTATGAAACAGAAACTGCATTGTGCATACAGACCAGAGGCTTCTGGAATAGTAGAGCAAGTGAATGGAACAATTAAGAACAGGTTAGGAAAAATGTGTCAAGCTACAGGACTCAAATGGCCAGATGCCTTGCCATTAGTTTTAATGACAATCAGAAGTATTCCGGAAAGGAAAACTGGACTCAGTCCCCATGAGATAATTATGGGACGAGCAATGAGACAAGCATATGTACCTGTCAACAAACTACTGACTATAACTGATGATCTGGTGCTGGATTATTGCAAAGGATTGGCTGATGTGGTGCGTTCTGTGTTTCATCAGGTTGGACCGGATGCGACCACTCTTGAAAGAAAACCAGCTCACGACTTGAATCCAGGAGATTGGGTCGGCATAAAAGTCCACAGGAGAAGAAACTGTTTGGTTCCTCGCTGGGACGAACCACGACAAGTGATCCTGGTGACAACCACTGCAGTCAAATGTGCAGGAGTGAAACACTGGGTGCATGCCAGTCACACCATCAGAGTTCCAGAACCTGAAGATCGACATGTGAGTCGACATCTGGAAATATTGGATAACAGTTCAGCATCGGAAGCGAAAGAAGAAACTAACAGGGTGCCAGAATCTGAAGATCGACCTGTAAGTCGACATCTGGAAGACCCAACTACAAGTGCAACGACAGAAAAAGTAGAGGAAATAGCTGAAGTTCCAGAACTTGAAGATCGACATGTGAGTCGACATCTGGAAATATGAGATACCAGTTCAGAATCTGATACAGATCATTCAGATTGTGAAGAAACTCTGAAAAGAAATTGGAAATTTGAAAGCATAAGAGAAGAAACTGAGCCAGAAGATAGTAACAGTGAGCAACCAAGTACAAGTTGTGGTAAAAATCCTTCGGAAATAATATTAATAGATGAAGAAGGGAGAGTTTCAAACAGAAAGTTAGAAAAATCGGAAGATCCCCGAGGAGCAATAGGGACAGATAGTCAAACAAAAGAACAGGGAAATTTAGAAACAGATAGAGAGACTGACACAAATTCGGAAGAACCTCGAGGAGGGACAGAAATAGGTGAACGAAGGAAGATAAGAAAAGAACCACAAGTAGAGGAAGAAGAAATTATAAAATTCAAAATAAGAGACAATAACGAAAAAACTGAAACAGAGTCTGAAGAAAGTGGAGAAGAAAGAAACCAAAAACTAGAGTCAAGAAAAAGGAATTGGAAAACAGAAAGAGAGGAAAAAGGAAGTGAGGCAAAAGGCCAGGAAAAGGAGACAATTGGCCCAACGAAGTAAGAAAGCTAAGATACAGAATCATAAGGTTAGATGGAAAAAGTGCTGAACAAGTGAATGAAATAACAAGTCAGAAAGAGCAAGAAAAACAAGGTGGAAAACACTTGCAGAAAACAAAAAGAGTAAAGAAGGTAAATCCGAAGTATAGATCGCCTGAATGGTTGCATCTTGCTTTGACTGATATCAAAGAAGAAAAGAACACTCACGAGAACCCAGAACACAGAAACCTAATGGGTGAAGGTGAGGTGCAACAAACTTGAAGAAGTTTAAACAATTTCTACCGGACTTGACAAAACACTGGATCTGACGAACTTCTACCGGATTTGACAAAGAAAGAATTCTGAAAAGAATTAAAAGAAAGTACCAAGCAAAGACAAAAACATTGGAGTGCAGAGTGGCAAATAAGTCATTTCTGAGGTGTAGTGACACAATTTTCTGGAAAACAAATAAATAAGGTTATAAAACAAAATGGAGAATACTAGAGATAGAAAATATAAATGTGAGTTTTTAAGTAGATGGTGTAAGATGTGCTGCTTTTGTACAGGATTATTAATGACAGTATGGGTGGTTTTAGCAATCACTATTCCAATTAGTTTAGCTGTAGTAGAAACGTCTAATAAAACAGAGAAAGAAAAAGGAGCTAACACTCAAGAACCAGTTATATTAAAAAGTAGTGCAGAATTACATAAGGACAAATCAATAACAGATTTTTCTAAGAATGTTTTTACTAAATTATTATATGAGTATGTAGAAACAATGGATGTAAGAGATTGCTATGTTTGTATGCAATTGCCTGCATCTGTAGCAGAGGGTGTGACTTATCATCACCTTCCTTTGACGTATGGAATAACATGTAGTGTTTTAGCAAGTTTATTTTATAAAACAGGTAGATTAGAATATTATTACACTGACATAGATAAGATTTTTGCGAAAGTTTCTGTAGTTCCCGAGCTAAACAAAATAAAAGAGGGAAAACGTTTGGTGAATATTTTTTAGAAGATAAGATTTTAACATTAGATAATATAGTTAAATACAACCTTACCTGTGAGTTAAAGAAGGAAGAAAAAGTATTTTTAGAGATGGTTGAAGAAAGAAGAGTGAAATTTCAAAGAAAAGTGATAGAAGAGACAAAAACACCTCTTTGGGCGTTTGAGGAAGACAATCATGACAAGAAAAAGACAAATGCAGCTATGACTCTGGATTGGCCCCAACAGGGAAGGTTGTGCATTAGAAGAAATAAGACAAGATATGACAATTATTTTGTGGGTTCCAGTATTTGCCATGACAATTATCAAATTTTAGGCGGATGGGGATTCAAAGGGGGAAAAGATCCAATATTTCCAGGGATCTATTATGTTTGCGGTAATAGGGCTTATTATAGGTTGCCGGACCATTGGTATGGGTCATGTTATTTAGGCCTGGTCTTTCCAAAGATTTTTCATATGGATAGAAAAGAAAAAGGAACACACAAAATGATAAATACCTTTGCACGTAGAAAAAGGGAAAGTTTTTCAGAAATAGTAGGTGATATTTTTGGTGCATTGATACCAGCAGTGGGAATATCTTTGAATGGATTTAGAATTCGGAAATTATCCACAGTGGTAGATCGTTTATCTACAGATACTGCTGGAGGGTTCTTGATGGTAAATACTGAGATGGTTGCCATGAGAGCTATGGTGATGCAAAATCGACTTGCCCTTGACATTCTTTTGGCAAAAGAGGGGGGAGTCTGTGGAATGCTGAAAGTTCAACATTGTTGCACTTACATTCCAGATAAAAGTGAAAATATACAAAAGTATATAACAAATATTACAAGTTTGCACAAAGAACTTGTTCCACTGGAGGTTGAAAGTGCTTTTGGAAAACTTGGTAAAGGGTTTTCTTCAGTAATAAATTGGTTAACAAGAATGAGTGGATTAATAATAGGGAAAGTTATAATAATAGCAACCATGATAATAATAATAATTTTAGTGCTGAAACTTATAATTACATGTATAAAGAGAAGAAGAAGACAGAATAAAATAGAAAAAGAAAATATGATAAACAAGGAGAGAGAGAGAGAAATGGGTGAAATAGAGTTAGAAGAAATAAAAGAGAACATGTACAAGAAGACGAAGAGACAAGTTGAAAGGGATACAGTTGTGTAAACTAACAAAAGCAAACGGATAAAAGATATATGCTGTCTGAGAAAATTGTATAACTTGGGTTTTGTGGTGTTATTAAAAATCACCAAAGGGGGAGTTGATGGAGCAGGGTAAATGAAATTTTTTTAACCTCCTAATAATTTTCGTAAAATAATTAATAAACATGTTCGTTTAAGTAAATAACCAACAATGTATGTTACATGTAAAGGGTAAAGGTAACACGCTGTTTTGTGTGCAAATTAATCAACTTATAATTGTTTACGTGTCTAACATAACGTAATATTTGCGTACTAATAAAATAATAAACGCATGATTTGTGCTTTTTAAATAAAACGTGTGGTGGCAAAATAAAGCGATGGTAAGTAAGGGACAGCTTTATATGTTGCTTTTTGCTAGGTAATACCTAATTGGGGTACGTAGAAAGACGGGAGGGAAACGAAAGGGTTTATATTCTTTATTTTAACAATATTTTGTTTATCTTTGAAAATAGTGCGCTTAGGCCTGTTGAGCAGCGATATAAAATGGCCGCCATAAGCTAGAGTACGCATGTCCAAGAAGCCATGTGGTAGAGGAGAGAGGCTGTGAAAAAGGATGACCACGTGTTCGTGCTGAGAGGCTAAGACGGAAGTATGGTCAAGGCTATTGTGACCTTTCTGAGCAAATGTGTGCCAAGATGATCAGCAAGAAGCGTGAGAAGTCAAACTGAATAAATGGACGGAACTGTTGAATCTAAAAAGTAGCAGAAAAAGATACAAATTGGACTGATCGAAACTGATGAGCAATGTCATGAACTGTGGGAAACTGATGCAAGCATGGACATTCCACAAAGAACTGGTTAAGACAAGGAAGTTTGATTAAAATGTATATGGACCTGAATGGACCAATGAGAAAGAATCACGCCGTAGAGATGCAACATTTTTTATTCAGTAAGCTAGAATTAGGGTATAAGAAGACCTACTCTTGGTGGGAGGGGTTAGATGCTGGAGAGTGAGATGCTGGAGAGTTAGATGCTGGAGAAGTAGATGCTGCAGATGGGTGAAGTTGCGGTTGCTGATGCTGATGAGCTGATGCTGCTGCTGCTATTTTATATTTCTAGTGGAGTATAAGATGCTGCTTTTGGAGAACCTTTTTATTCCTGATAGATTTTTCATTTAGAACTATTAGATTTTCTAAAAACAGATAGATTGATCTTTTGGAGTTCTTGCTATGACAACCTTATTTTTCCGTCTAATAGGTATGCATTGCAATTTCAATTTATTCTTATATTGATGATAAATGTAATAATCTGAATAATAAGCTTAAACTTATTTCTTGCTTCGAAACTTTATATAAACTTTATTATTCTTTAAACAAATGACTCAGTGATTCTTTAGCTCAATGACTTAAGGTAAAATGTTAAAGAGTTTATTGTGATTGAGCTGGTCTTAATCACCATCGACTGATTCCTACTAGTTGGTCCATCGACCAATGAGCGGAATACCTTAAAGCAAATGAGAAACATTATGTCATGTTAAAAGAGGTATCCCGTCTCCTTCCAGCGAATCGTTTTCTCCTAAGTTAAGGACGGAGGCAATCCAGGGAATAAATGAGTAAGTGAATGTATATGCGGTGTTATGGGCCCCACCGTCATATGGATATAGTTTGTGTGTTGGAGAAATAGTTGCACCTGGATGACCGAAGCATATAGGAGAATAATTTTTATTGTTAGCGCTGGATCATGTGCAACACACAACATGCAACGATCATCTTGCACACGATGCCTGGGCTGTACAGGAGCCTTCCACCTGTGATGTCCAGGCACCTGAAACGTGACTTCAACACGCCAAATGTGCGTTCCACGATGCCCCTGGTGCGTTTGTGGGCCGCATTGTACTGCCTCTGGGCCTGTGTGTTCGTGGCTCTGAGGGGTGTCATCATCCAAGGGCAGAGTGCATATCCTTGATTACCTGTGACAGTGCAGAGAGACATGAGTCAAAAGTTGGTTCTGCATGATGTGTTGGCAGTCTCACTAGTTCATTGGTGTGTGATATGTGTGACTTAGTGATTCCTGTTTCACAGGTACTGCTTGTAGCAAATGAGCGGCATCAATGTGTATTACGTAGCCTCACTGCTGCTCCTCCCTCCCCGAGCCTATTTACTAGTGTGCGCAGCGCGGTTGCATCACTTGCACTTCTACGGCACACCATTGTCCCTGGGACCACTGCCTGCCCTTAAAAAATATTTTTGGAGCCAGTCACAAAGGTGGGGACCCCTTCCCATTTGCGACTCCATTACCACCCTCTTGAAGAGGGCAGTAATTTGCGAGTGTTTTGTGACCACAATTGCGGTTGCAAAACATTCATACATGGCTCTGCGGTCGCTATTAGGAAGGGAACGCCCCTTCCTAATAGCGAGTCGCAAAACCTATTTAGCGAGTCGCAAATAATTTGCGACTCGCTAAATAGGCTTTATACATGGCCCACAGTGATTTTGCATGCGCAAACGGGTGGCAAACCCGTTTGCGCATGCAAAATCACGTCGTACATCTGGCCCTTGAATAGCTATGGGTGATCTGGAAAACAATTGCCAAAAGGGGAGACCGATAACCTTGAACAGCATGCACAGCAAAGCCCTAATGCCAAGGAATTCAGACAGTGCAATACAACAGAAAAATGTACCTCGAGGGGGTAAACTTGTTTCTCGGAGCACCAAGAAACAAATGAGGACCAGTTCCTGGAATAAAAAGACTTAGCAAAAGGGCGATGTTGCGACAAAACTATGCCCACCACCTCAGCAGGCTGGTCAAAGAAGCTCCTACTGCCCTGCTTTACCTTCAGCTCCCTTCAGAAGCAACTAGGGCACAGAACCTAAGCAAGTGTTCTCGTGACCCAGCAGATTATCCAAAAAAGGACAAAGATGGACTAAATCAAAGATGTCACTCATGATCAACAAGAAGGTGCTATGCAACCCTGAGATAGTCAGCTCATGCGTTCAGAATCCCACCAAATGGTTCACGGCTATCCAGATCTCATGAGCCTAAACCCAAGATCACTGCCTCACCGCTTCCAGGCACTGAGGATGTGACCCCATGCCACCCTGTTTGTTGGGGTACCACATTGCATGAGAACCTGAACTAACCACCCAAGGATGAAAGGCAGGAACATTTTGAAGGCTTGGCAGAATGCCTGAAACTCAAACGGAGTGATGTGCGATCTCTTTTCCATGGCCGCCCCAGCCGAGAGAGGAGGTATCTGTTACCACCATGGTCACTATCTGTGGAGGGCGCAAGGGCTTCCCACTCATGAGGCGATACTTCATCAGCCATGACCAATGTCTTGAGCCGCTTCCTGAGACATCTGAATATTGTCTATCAGGATTTCCCAGTGCTGGGCCCACTGAAAATAGAAAGACCACTGGAATGCACAAATAGGCCACATTGCCACTTGCAACCATCAGGATGGCGTTCAGAATGCAATGGTCTGAAATGGTGGGAAGGTCACCATCTTTTCTGTGAATAAAATAATAAAAGACTTGGCACTGAATCAATTGAAAAGTGCCATTTCTCAACAGCTCCTGCTGGAGAAAGTGGGCCTGGTCATCTGAGGAAGCAGATGGTACAGAAGAAATGGGATGAGGCATACCCTGAACGGAAGGTGTAACCTTGTTTAACAATGTGTAGGACCCAAATGTCTGTGGTGATGGACTGAAAGCATGGCAAATGAAAGGACAGCTTGCACCCTAAAAGCTGAACCGACTTCCCTCAAGGGCGAGTTAAAGTGATTTTGCAGGAGATGCAGAGGGTGAGGAATGCTACTGCTGGCCCGCAACAGCTTTTGATGCCACCATGCTCCTGTAGCCTCAAGGGCAGGACCTGGGAATATCACCTGAACTTGTAGAACTGTTGGCGAAACTGGTGAGCAGAAGCCACTCCCAAGGGGTGAGCTGGAGTCTAACCTTGTTTGAAGAGGTCCAGTACAGAGTCTGCCTTATCGCCAAAGAGGCAAGCTACATCCAAAGGCATGTTGATAAAGTTGACATGAAGATCACCCAAAAAGCTGGTGGAGTGCATCTATATGTAGGAGGCAGATGCCCATGGATCGCTCCAACAAGTTCACCATGTATAAGCCAGAGAGGAGGATCTGTTTGACTGTGTCTTGTCCATCACGCATGACCTCTACAAAGCAGTCACAAAGGTGATCCAGGAGGTTGAGTACCACCATTTACTCCATTTCCCACAAGGCATGGGAGTAACGGGCCAGAATGCAAGTAGAGTTTGTGGAATGAAGGGCAAGATCCCCCAAGAGAAGACCTTCTGCCTGATTGCCTCAAACCTCTTCAACTTCCTGTCTGAACGAGTAGAGGGGAAAGTCAGGGTACTGTTTCGAGGAAGAGAAAGCCTGAACAAACCCATCCAGAGATGGTCCTGTCAGGTTCCCAAGAGCCAGACAATGGTGGAAGCCACACTGGGAGTTCACCTAAGGTGCATAAGTGCAGTGACCAAGATCGGATCCAACAAGGCCTCATTGAAGGGGAGCAAAATGGCTCCATGGGGGTTGATGTCAGCTGCAGGATTTCTGTGAAGAGGTCACCTTTGTTTTCCATCAGCAATTTAAGGACATCTGCTGCCTTGCTCAGAACAACTGTAAAGGCGCAACTGCCTCTATGGGTGCCCCGAAGGAAATTCCAGTTCCCCCTGAGGAGATGTGTTCAATTCACTGCCATTCTGCAGAGCTAAATAGTTGCCACTATCTGTGGCATAGGTGTAAGAAGATTGCCTGTCATGCTGCTGTCATAATTGATGGGCACTGAATCAGAACCCCCTCCCCCGCCACCCCACCCCCCAGTCTGTGTTGTCACGCGGTAGGGGCCTGTACAACAACTGTAGTGCCCTACATCAGGATACGACCAAGATATCCTTTACCTTCAGAACCTTTGTCATTTGCTGGAATGGATCAATGTCAGTATAAAAGCGACCACGAAGGCATCCAGTCGAGGAAGAGGCTCTGCCGGTGCCAAAAAGGCTTCAGCAGGAGACTGAAAAGGAAAGGGTAGACGAGCACCAGGGATGCAGTTATCAGCAGAGACCCTGTTAGGGGCCCCAGCTGCTTCTTGGGGTCCACAGACATGCTATAGGGAGCCAGGGTGGAGCAGAAGAGGGCCTGTTTAGCTTGGATTAAAAAAAACACAATTTGTGTAGGGCTGAGCAACAGAAGCTGAAAACTACAGAAATGGGTTGGGGGCTCCAGGCCTACAGCAGCGCCAAATTCAGCACCAACTGCAGCTCCAGCAAAACTTGCGCAGAGAATGATATTGAGGCCAAAGTCGGTGAGGGGACTGCCGAATAGAAGACCTACTTCTTGAGAGTAGAAATGTGTTACCCTCTTGTGGTGCTTCATAAGTTTCTCGCTAATGGACTTGTTCCTGGAAGCTGCACACTTTGATGATTTACTGGTAAAAGGCGAGCCAGAGCGGGAACCAGGATGGGATCTGGTCAGTGACAGGACCAGTTAAAAAAATAAAATGCATCGCAGCAGGTCATTTAAATGAAGAGGCTGGTATGACAACTGCAAAAAAGAAGCCGAAAGTGCTTGCAAATACTTGTAACTGTGCACAAGGCAAATCCTTGCCAGGCTAGAGACACCACAAACAGCAACACTTCAGATATTCCGGATTGAAGTGGGTCAATCTGCAGAGTATCGCATCAACCAACAAATTTGTCCCAATGCTAGGTGTATATCATTTTAGTGCAGGGATGCCTGGCTGCCAAGATGACAACAACTTCAGGAGGTAGATCGCAGTCAACTGCTGCCGTTTAATCTCCAAGCATGGAAGTGAAGATTGCACAGGCCTGGCGCAAGATATCTGCCTGCTATAGCGATAAAAGATTATTTCAAAGCAGCAGCCTGATCGGCGGACCGATGCTTATGCACAAGAGTTGCAGGTACCACACTCTCCTTGCCCAGTCCAGTACCACTAAAACGACACAGGCCCAGTCAGTTCTGATCTTCTTCAGATTGTGGGGCAGGAGTGGTAGCAGAGGAAAGGCATACAGAATTTACGAGTTCCATTCTAGGTTGAATGAGTCTCATAGAAAGCAGTCTTATAACTTGAAAAAAGCTCACATTGCAAGTTCTTGGCAGTGGTGAAAAGATTTACCCAAGGTTCTCCCCATGTGCGGAAGAGACCTTGCGCGACCACTGGGTGTAGCTGCCATTTGTGATCAGCTAGGCATCGGTGGCTGAGTTAGTTTACCCTGATGTTCAAAGATCACGTCAGGTGGTGTGCCACAAGTAAAAACCCCAGGTGTTCCAGCAACTTCCAGAGGTGGAGAGCCTCCTGACACAGGGTCCACGACCCCACCCTTCCTGCTTGTTGCAATAGCACAATGCACTGGTGTTGTCTGGGAGCACCTGTGCCAGCCTTCCTTTGATGGAAGGTAGGAACACCAAGCAGATGGCCCACAAGTCCAGGCGGTTGATGTGGTGTTGGACCTTCAACTGAGACCAGATGCTTCTGATCTGTACCTCTCACAGATGGCTTTCCCAACCCAGAAACGATGCATCAGTCCCCACTGTTAACTCTAAATAGGGTAGGGAGGTGAGTCTGCCGCTTACCCATCCATGGTCCAGCAGCCACCACTGCAGATCTTTTCCACTCTCCTCCAAGATCTGGACATAATCAGACAGATCCTCTGATGCTGTATGCAATGGGACGTCAGATCCCACTGCAGAGTTCACATATGCCATCTGGTGTGTTTTACCAGCAGGATGTAGGAGATCAGAAGCCCCAGCAGCCTCAGAGTGATCCTCACTCAGATCGAGGACAAAGGCTGAAACATCCGGATCATAGTTAGAACATCTGTGGCTCTTCACCTTAGAGGCAAGGCATGGAACAGCACTGTGTCCAGAATAGCCCAGATGAAGGGGAGTGTACGGAAATTACTCTTTTTGTATAGTCACGCCCAAGTACTTGGACTGATGCTGCTGGTTTTCTGACTCATAGTTCACTGAGGCCTGCTAACCTGACGTCAGTGCCTGTGCCTTTACCCTTAAGCAGGTATGTTGAATTGGCTCATACCCAATTGGCTAAGCCAATCTACATGCAAGTCCCTAGTAAATGGTACCCAAGGCATGTAAATTAGAGGGTCCCTCTCCCCCAGGTATTGTTGCACTAGTTGGGCCACCCTGGGTAAGACAAGAGTAAAACGAGTACCATTTGCAGGCTGGAAGAGCAGTTTAAACTGCTAGCCCAACTTTGCCATTTAAAGTAAAGTAATGGCAAAATACGACTTCCCCCCTGGTATATGTGTAAGTCACCCCTATGGCAGGCCTTTTGAGCCTAAGGCAGGGCGCAACATATCTAACTTAAAATATTACATGTTCTGATAGACCACTAAGGGGTAGAGCGTAATTCTTGTCAGAATGAAACAAAATAGTCGCCCTCCTTCTTCTTTTTACTTTTTAATCAGGTTGTGACCTCTCCAGAATAAAAATAATTATAGAGGATTCCCTTACCTGTTTTAACCCACACACCACATCTACATCTTACCAGGCCCCTCACACCCACGGCACCTATACGGCAAGGAATAAAAGATCTCCGATAAAGAGCCCCTTTATGGGTGCCCGTCGAGCATTGCAGCGCCGGCTCGACGAGGAGCAGACCCATATGATGAAGCATGACACCTAGCTTGCTGGGTGTGTGAGGGTCCTAGTTCCGAAAGGAGGTATTTCCCACCTCCCCACCACTCTGAGTACTAACCAGGTGGCCAACTTGCCACCCAGGAACACCGTACCTCTTTTGTCTTATAGTAAAAATGTGAAACTGTTGTTTTTACTGTGGAAAGGATTGGTCGCAGAATTGGCGAGTACAGAGTTCAACACTGACATCTTGGCTGTGCTAACTCTGGAACAGTGCGAATAAAGTGGGTCATCCAAGGTATCAAACAACTCGTTACAATAAATCCGCTTGATTCTCAGGTCGAAATTAACGTAACAAGTTGCAGTGTGCAACTTTAGCAAAGTTGCCACTTTGTTGCTGTTATACCTGCTGCTCAGTCAGTGTGACTGGGTTGCGGAATGTTGGTGTGATGATGCTGTGGAATGTTGGATGTGTGGAGTCAGTTGGATATGTTATACCTGCTGCTCAGCCAGAGTGACTGGGTTGCGGAATGTTGGTGTGATGATGCTGTGGAATGTTGGATGAGTGTTGAGTCAGTTGGAGAATGGGCTGAGCAGCAGGAAGGCTGCTCCTGGTGGGGCTCTTTATCTTAACATCTAACTTAATAAATCAACTTACATAATCTACTCTGGAAGTGGACATTATTCATTTACAACAGTTGCCTTTAGTCCCCTGGGCCCATATCGGTTGCACACAGGATCCTGTCGCTGAAACAGATTTCTGCCCTCCTGGGGAGACGTACTAACGACTCCCAGGAAAGGATACAATAGGGGCCTGCTCTGGAAGGAGCTGTCATCTCCCGCCTGCAGGAAGCCACACTGGTATAGGCCCAAAAGGCAAGCTTCAAGTGAAAAGCTTCCAATGAAGGACAAATGGATAACACTGGGGAGAGGGGCTGCTTCATTGTTCAGGCAGACATGCTGGCACTAGGGCCAGAAGAGGGGAAACCAGTTGCTGAAATGGTTTTCCAGGGGCATGTAGCCTCCTTGGTAGCCACACCTGTGGGTTGGGCTAGGGAGCTCCACATGTAGAGATAGGGGTCCTGCCATATTGGAGGTGGGCAGAATCGTGCATTTGGGGATGCCCAGATGCTACACTTCGGAGGAAGTGGTCACCAGGTAGGAGGGAACCTGGTTGCAAATTGACTACTAACCACATCCTCCCAGAGGGCATTTTTTGAGCAGAAGTAAAGCACCCCTGGCACTCCGAACTCTGATCTTGACTGGATTGGAAGAAGGACCAAGAAAGTAATGCCCTGCTGCACCATGGAACCACCAAGGAGAGGCTGCACATTCATGGACTGCACCTGTTGCACCTGGCGGATAGCAAAATAAGAGGGACTGTGCCTGCTGTGTCCTGCTCAAGCAGAAATCATCTGCAGAGCGGGCCAAAGCCAAGTGACTCCAAGGGCCAGCTGACTGGCCTCCTGTTAGCAGCACAGGGACATTATAGCTGCCAATAGCCTCAGTGCAGCACCAGTTACCAGGACCGACACACAAAGTTGCACCTAAGTTTTCTGAGTCCGGAAGAGCCATCAAAGTGCAGCTGGGACCCCCAAGGGATGAGATACTGATCCTGGAAGGATTGACCAGTGACTGCTATACTGGGTGACTGATGGTTCAGTGGCGACTGGACTTCTGCTTGCACAGAGAGGACTTAGAGGGACATCAACCCTGTGACCAGGATCACCACACCCCCTACGTGGATACAGTCGTCGTCGAAGCGAGACTCCCGTTGACCGCATAGCACCCGCAGCATCTTCAGCATTCTTCATCACTTGCATCAGGACCATTTCTATAGAAAAGCTCTGCAAGGGATAAAAGTGCCTAGAACTGACTGAAGACTGCTTCACTTGCTGAAGCAATTGTTTCTGAGGACCTTGCTGGTCCCCCGTACTGGCTCCTTATTAGAGTTGGTCACCCCAAGTGACTCCTAGTGACCGCATTAACAACTAGTGCAAACATTTTAGGGAAAAGTTTTTAAGTGCCAAATTCATTGAATTTGCCAATGCTTGTTCATGGTTGAGTGAAACACTTTGATTACTGTACCTTGTAAATTCTATATCTCTGGAACCATCTGGTGGATCTTTTTCATTGTGGTGTCTATAAACACATAAATACAGTCTATTTTCGTAAATTCGTGTCAGAATTCTTTGCCGTCTTGTTGATTTCTTCTTCAATTGTTTTGGTGCTGTTTAATGCTCTACACTAGTTCCTTTGTGTAAGCCTTGCTCTGCTCAGAGCAACAGCTACCCAGGGTTGAGCTGAAGGTCTGACAAACGAAAACTAAAGGTCGTAAAGGGGTTGGTAAGTGTATTACATGGTGAAGTCGCACAACCACACCATATGGTACACCCCATTTTCTCACAGGGAGCATCTGGGGATGAGTCATGTGGGTGACAACTGCCTGTAGCATGCCCCCTTTCATCAAGGTAGGGGAACAATGAACAACTGACCAAAGAAGAAGCACTGCAACCACCGCCATCACTTTTGTGAACAGCTGAGGGACACTGGTGAGCCTACAAGGCAGGACCACATACTAAAAATGCTCCAGTGAACTACCTGTAACATCTGTGGGCCCGAAGGACAGAGATGTGGAAATAGGTGTCCTGCAGTTCTAACACTACCATCCAGTATCCAGGGTCAAGGTCAGACAAGACCTAGACCCAGTGTGCATCTTGAACATGTCCTTCCACAGAAAAGCATTGAGAGGGCAAAGGTCTAGGATGCGACGAAGGACTTGGTCCTTCTTTAGCACCAGAAAATAGCAGGAGTAACAGCCAGTTCCCATTTCTGATGCCAGCATCCCCTACATGGTCCCTTTTGCCAAAAGGGCCAGCAGTTCCTAATATAAGACGACAGATAATCCTAAATCAGTTGTCCCGAGGGTGGTGGACGGTGAGGTCGAAATAAATGAGGTCGTAACTACGATGGATGATTTGCAAGACATTGCACGAAGCAGACCGGCCCAAGGAGCACACTGAGGCCCTTCTGTCTTTAAGACGCTTGAGGGCTGAGTCCGGAAACCTATAGATCTCAACCATGCATCTCCAAAGTGTTAAACTGCTGCCAATTTACCGACCAAGGCAATTTGCAGTATCCAACCCACAACAAAGCGTGAATTTTGTTACATCGCAGCAATCCTGAATGGCTCGTGTAAACAGGTAGTACCTGAGTGACAGAATCCCAAAGGAGATGAGTTTATTGGCTAAATAAGCAGCTAGCGTTGACGGACCGTAATGCAAGGTTAGTGGAGGACAACATACATCTCTGTAAGGTTTGAAGGTGTTTGGATTCTATCCGATGCGGTGGGAAAGCACTGGGCTTGACCCTGCTTGTGGATGCTTGCACCACCAAGTGGTTGGGTGTGGAGTTAAGAAATCTGGGTCACCTGAAAAAGGGTGATGGCACCTTGCTATCTGCTTATTTACCAATGGTCTAGAAGAACAAGTTATTTACCTTCAGGAACACCTTATCTGGTAGAAACTCTGTCTAGCTGCAGACTCCTTACCATAAAATATTCCCCTGGCATCAGACTGGATCCAGAAAATCTTGAGCAGTACCTCTGCGTACCAGGAGGTGGCACCGATCAGCTCTACATCAGAGTTGTCCACTCCGGAAGTGACGTTGATAATGCCTATATAAGCGCCACCTCAGAGCTGACATCCGTTTCTTTATGTGACTATTTCCACGTCAGAAGCACGGAGCCACGTTAGAAGGCTGACTGATCAGTGAGCACATACTAAGGGCCTACAGGGACCTTTTAGAAAGAGAAACTAGTTTGCAGGATGTGGGGGTTAGTAAGAAATTTGTGGCTAGAAAGAACCTCTACCAGATAAGGTGTTACCAAAGGTGAGTAACTTGTTCATTGATAGAGACGTCTAACTGCAGATTGCTTACCTTAGAACAGATACCAAAAGCAATACCTTCCCGGAGGAGGGTCTGCAAACTGTCTCAGATCAAAAAGTCTTGAAGGGCCGAATGGATAAAGTGACCATCATGGTGGACCTGACTGTCAAGGCAGTAGTGTTTGGTAAACATGTGCAAGGATGCCCACATCACAGCCTGACAGATGTCCAGGATGGGGACTCCGCAAGTTAATGCAGTGGTTGCATCTTCGGCTCTGGTGGAATGAGCATACAATTCTTCAAGAGGATTCCTTGGCCAGTGTGTACAATCCATCTGGAGATTGTCTATTTCTGCACTGCTTTCCCCTTCTTAGCTCCAGTGAACCAAACAGAGCTGATAGTCCACCCAGTATTCTTTGGTGCTATCGATGTAGAATGACAACGCTTTTTTCGGCTCCAAGCGATGGAGTCTCTTCTCCTCTTTGGAAGGGTGAGGGGAGCAAAGATTGTTTGCAGCATGATGCTTTCACTGGCATGGAAAGGTGTCACAACCCTTGGCAGAAAAGAGGAACAGGTACGGGAACCAGTTTGTCTGGTAAGCAGCTGGTGTACGGTGGGTGGACAGAAAGTGTCTGCAGCTCGCTGAGGGCAGCTATGCATGGTTTCAAAGGGTGAACGCCTTAAGAAGTTAAAACAAAATTAAGGTCACATAGGAGCATACTTAAAGATTCAGGGGGAAACATATGTTGAAGACCTTTCAGAAAACGTCACAAAGGGTGACTTGAACAGGGAGGGTTGATCCGGCAACCACAAAAAAGCAGAGATGGTCAAAAGATACCCCTTAACTGTGCCCATAGGAAGGGACTAACAACAAAACAAAAAGCAACACTTCAGACAGAGATGCAGAAAGAGGGTCAATATATTTGTTTAGTGCACCAAGCCACAAACTTGTCCCAGCGACAGGCGTATTTGTGGAAGGACACCTGGCTGCCTAGATGACCTCAAAGACTTTGGGAGGGAGATCAAAGAGTCTCTGCTGCCGCCACACAATCTCCGCGCATGAAGACAGAGAGTGCACAGGTTTGGGTGCAGAACCCTGCCCTGTTGTTGCGACAGGAAAGCCTCCCATAGGGGCAGCCTGATGGGAGGACTGATACTCATGCTCAGGAGTCCGGGATACCATATTCTCTGTGCCTAATTCGGAGCCACTGGGATGACTTGGTCTCGGTCCATCCTGACCTTCTTCAGAACTCAGAGCAGGAGGGGGTATTCACGGGAAGGCATACAGGAGTTTCACGCCCCACTCGAGACTAAATGCATCTCCGAGCAAGAGTTACCTTGGAAACTCCAACGCGCCAAAATGTTGACATTGCGCGTTCTCTGCGGTGGCAAATAGATCTAACCAATGTTCTCCCCAGTCACAGAAGTGATCTTGTTCCACCTCCAGGTGGTGATAAAATTTGTGATCCACAAGGCATCGTCGGCCAAGTTGGTCCACCCTGGCTTTGTACACCAGGTGTTGTGCAACCAGGAAAACGCCAGACATTCCAGTCACATCCAGAGGCGTAAGGCCTCCTGGAACAGGGTCCAGGAACCCACCCCACCCTGCTTGTTGCAGTACCACATGGCTGTGGTGTTGTCTGTGAACACCTGAGCCAGCCCCCATTGATGGATGAATGGAAAGCTTTCAGTGCCAAGCGAATCGCTCTCAAATTGAACAAGATGTTGTGCAGCCGAGACTCCGAAGACCAGAGTTCATGGATTTCCACCTCTCTGAAGTGGTAACTCAGAAGTGACACATTTGTCAACACTGTGAGAGATGGGTGAGGAAAGAAGAGGGGTCTGCCACTGGCCCAATCGCATTCAGTCAGCGACCACTGCAGATCTTTTGCAGTACAATGCGATATCTGGGCCAGGTCAGTGAGATTTCCCTGATGCTGCGCCCAATGGGACTTCAAGCCCCACTGCAGAGCCCGCATATGCCAGTGGGCATGCTTTACCAGGAGAATGCAGTAGGCCAGGAGACCCAGCTACCTCAGTCAGTCTCACCAAAATCCAGGATAGAGGCTGAAACATCAGAATCATAGCCTGAATGTCCTGGACTCGCCGCTCCGTAGGACAGGAGGGGAATTACACTGTGTCCAGAATGGCTCAGATGAAAGGGAGCATCTGAGAGGGAGTCAGGTGTGTCTTTGGCATATTTGTAGTTTACCTTCAGCAAATGCAGGAGGTCAGCTCTAGTCTGGAGGAGGGCACGACTACCTGGGACGAGCCCGCCTTTAACAGCCAGTCTTCGAGGTAGGAGAAGACTGGAACCACTGACCTCCGCAGATGGGCTGCAACCACCGCGATCCCTTTTGTGAACTGATAAGGCCAAAGGGGAGCACAGTGAACTGAAAATGCGTGTGGCCTACTGAAAACTGCAGGTAACATCTGTGGGCCTGCAGCACAGGTGTGAGGCAATGGGCTGTATTATATGGTGTGGTTGTGTGACCTTACTGTGTAGTACACTACCCACCTCTTTAGGATCAGTCGGGCTTTGTTTATTAAACCTTAGCTCAACCCTGGGTAGCTGTGGCTCTGAGCTGTAAGGCTTACACAAAGGAACAAGTGTAAAGAACACTTCTTCAGCAACGCCTTATCTGGTAGAGACTCTATCTAGCCACAGATTCCTTACCGTAGAATATTCTCCAGGTATCAGACTGGATGTGAAAATTTTTGAGCAGTACTCCTGCACGCCTTTAGTAGGTGTCATTCAGCTCCGCGTCGTCCACACCAGAAATGACGTATGCGGTACCTATAAAGGAGCTGACGTCAGTTACTTTCTTGACTTTCCGTGCCAGAAGGACAGAGCCACGATAAAGACTGACAACTGATGTGAAATTCTAAAGCCTTGAGATGGGTTACCCTTATCCTATTATATCCTCGTAAAGGGGGGAGGCTGGGAGGGCCAGTACAGAATCTGTGCTTAGACAGAGTCCCTACCAGATAAGGTGTTACCGAAGGTAAGTAACTTGTTCATCTGATGAGACTTTTAGCTGCATATTCCTTACCTTAGAACAGATACCCAAGCAATGCCTCCCCGTAGGTGTGTCTGCTAAGCCTGACTGCCCAGACAGTAGTGCTTTGTAAATGTGTGCAGAGAAGCCCATGTTGCTTCTTGACAGATGTTCAGGACAGTGACCCTGCGGGCTAACACAGCGGTCGCAGCCTTGGCTCAGGTGGAATGAGCAAATAAGCTCTCCGGGGGTTGCTTCTTAGCCAATGCTTAGCAGATCTTGATACAGAGTACTTACCATCTTGAGATGGTCCCCGTTTCTGTACAGCCTTCCCTTTCTTGGCCCCTACATTCCCCACGAAGAGTTGATCATCCACCCAAACTCTTTTGTGCGATCAAGGTAGAACAAAAATGCTTTTTTTGGGTCCTGACGGTGGAGTACCTCCTCCTCTTTGGAAGGGTGAAGCGGAGCAAAGAAGGTGGGCAGGGTGATATTCTGGACTACATGGAAAAGAGTCACAACCTTCAGAAGGATAGGGGAGAGGGTGTGGTCTCACGGCTAGACTGCCGACGCTGGGGAACCAAGGTTCGAGCCTTGGGGTCGACTCCACATCCTGTGATTCTGGGCAAATCACTTGATCTCCCCGTGCCTACCAAAAAAATGAATGTGTCCTTGTGTAACGTAACTGGTGCTCATGTAAAGCGCTCCAATACCTTCGGGTCGAGTTCGCGCTATATAAATTTGCACACAAAAAAAGGATGGAGGCAAGTGTCCGGAGTACCAGCTTGTCCAAAAAGAAGGTGGTGTTGGAATGGTGTGGCCGAGAGTGCCTGCCATTCACTGACCATCCTAGCTGATGTAATGGCCACTAGAAAAGCAGTCTTGATAGTCAATAATCGAAGAGGGTGATTGTGCAGAGTCTCCAAGGGCACACACATTAAAAAAGTCAGGACAAGGTGTAAGACCCATTGGGGCATGATGAATGGCCTGGGAGGAAAATATGTTGCAAACCTTTGAAGAAAATAGCCACAACGGGGGACTTGAACAAAGAAGGTTGGTCCGGCAAACGCAAATGCAGAAATGGACGATAAATAACCTTTAACTGTGCCCAGAGCAGAACCCTGATGGACCAAGGAGAGAACAAACAGAAGAACCTGAGAAAGTGGTGCAGAAAGAGGATTGATGTTCCCAGATGCACATCGTGCCACAAATTTATCCAAGCGGCAGACATATACTTACTTGGTGGAAGGACGCCTGGCAGCCGGAATAACATAGCAGACTTCGTATGGATACCCATGATGGCCGGAGGGCAAACTAAAGGGGTTTGGAGGCTGCGGCTGCAGAGCGGTGGCGGACTGGTCCAACCTCTGTATACTTGTTGCACGTGGTTTATGTGACTCGTTCCTTGGCTACAAAAAGACTGGGAAGCCTGTTGGTTATGGAGGCTGGGAGGGCATGGACATGGTTGGAGACCCCTCCCATATCCACGAAAGGTGTGGAAGGCAGACTGGGATTGACGAGGGGCCATGGAGAAGCCCAAGGACTTGGACATAGCTCTGGTATACTTAAAGCACTTCAGCGCGGAGTCCGCCTTCGCTCCAAAAAGATAAGAGCCATTAAAAGGCATGTCAATACGCGAGGCATGGACATCCCCTGAAAAGCCCGTGGTTCTCAGCCTAGTCAGAAGACTTCGATGGGCGCGACAAAGTCGAAGACCTCTTTGACTTCCTGGACTTCTTTCTGCAGTGGGACTAACCTGACAACTTTGAACGAGACATCGATTGCTGGGTGTGGCTCCGCACACAGTCCTTGGACCTTCCGTGTGACTGGGAACTTCAGCATCGCAGGGACATCAGGCACCGAGAAGATTGTGGGAATGCTCCCTCAGCACCTTCAGGTGAATGGTGGGGCAGTCCTTGCAGGTCATGGTCCCTCTCCAAGCACCACAGACCAACCAAGTGTGGGTCTGTCACAGAAATCTGCCTGTGACAGGCACCACATGGTTTGAAACCGTCGGTTTCTTTGTGGACATCCTGTCACACCAGGAGAGAAAAATCTGACAAGAAAGGGTTGACAAGAAATTGAGAGAGAAAAAAACGTGCAGTTTACGTAGGTGCAGCCTCCTTCGCCAGTTCATTGGTGTAGCAGGGCAGTCCTTCTTTGGCATACTTCTTCAGTCCAACGACATCTGAGTTCTGGGTGCCTGGGATGCCCTTTTTATACCCAGAAAATACACTCAGGGAAAGTCATGGTTACTAACCAATGGGCTACCAGATTACCTACCTCCTGATGATTAATTCATGTGAAGTGTGGCATCTACCTATGCCAGAAGGTTCCATTCTACCCACTTCCAACATGGCAGAAACCCTCTCTCTCCTTAGCCCAACCCAGAGGTGTGGCTACCAAGGGGGCTGTACGTCGCTAAAAAAACAGTTTGACAACTGGTTTCCCCTCTCTGTCTCTAGTGTCAGCATGTTTGCCTACACAATAGAGCAGCCCCTCTCTCAGGTGTTTCCCATTTGCCCTTCAAAGGTGGCTTCTCCTTTGAATCCCACCTTTTGGGCTAACACCTGTGTGGCTTCCTGCCAGGGAGATGTAACATTTCCCCACACAGGCTTCTATTGTGTCCTATGCCAATTGGGTGTAAGCAATCAAACATATACCACTTTTAGAGTCAGAGTACATGCACTGAGTCCTGATTAGCACAGCTCAGGGCATTTCAGAACCATTACACCAGTGCCTAGTAGTCATTATGGGGTCACAGACTGGGGGTGAAGCTGCAAAAAATCTGTTTCCTTACAACGGGGCATTTTGAATTTCTCCTTTTTCAGAAAGTAGTTGAGAAGGCATAGATCTAGTATAGGGTGGAGGCCTCCGTCTTCCTTCAGCTCAACGAAGTAGCATAAATAGCAACCACAACTTACTTCTGATGTCTGCACCCTCTCAATGGCACCTTTGAATAGAAGAGTTGGCACTTCCTGAAGCAGCAGGGAAGAGATGGTTCTTCATCAGCAGATTAGAGGACGGTGGCATGGGAGGCAGGGTTTCGGTGAATGGAAGGGTGCAAACACACTGAACACATTTGGAGCACTCACTTGTCCGATGTTATGGACTGCCAGTGGGGCAGGTGGTGCCTGATTCTGTCGCCAACCAGTTGTCCGTGATGTTGCAAGGGCACATTAAAGGGGTTTTGAGGCTGTGGCTGCCGAGGGGGTGGCGTACCAAGCAGATCACTGGCCTTGGGCCACTCAAGGCTTGTGGGAGCCACGTTCTTGGCCACAAAATATCTGGGGAGTCTGCTGGCTGTGGTGGCTGGATGGAAATAGACAAGGCTAGAGGCCCCAACCGTAGCCATGGAAGGAGCGAAAGGCAGAGTGTGGTTGGTGCGGGGCCATGGTAAGTCCCAATGACAGAGCACTGGCCCTACAGCCCTTGAAGCGATCAAGCACTAAATCGGCTTCGCCGCTAAACAGACGTGTGCTGTTGAAGGGTATGTTCATAAGGGTTAAAGAATTTTTTAACAAATATAATTCCTGTCCAAGAGAAAAAAAGACGACTCTCGAACACCGGAGTTTAAACCGAAAAGAACCTACATGGCTCTAGTCTCCCATAAAACGCTAGATATGTTCGAAACTTTAGTCAAAAAGGATCTCAGCAGATTGAACTACAAAAATAAAAATAAATACAAGTCTAATCTCAGCAGAGCAGAAAACAGCATACTCCGAACCCTGGCAAAGAATCCGGATATCACCTTTCAGATAGCCGATAAGGGGAGAGGCTTAGTGATGATGGACCACACTTTTTACCAAGCAAAAGTCAATGAACACGTGGAGGACAGAACCACATACTTGTTGATGGATTCAGATCCTACATTGAAAATCATCAATTTGCTACAAAAAATACTCAACAATGGAATGGATAGATGAAATACAAAGATGTACCTGACGACACAATTTCCAAGAAGTCCAAAGTTATATAATCTTACAAAATTTCACAAGATGAAGACAGATCCACCATTTCGACCTATAGTTTCTGGGTGTGGCTCTGTGTTTGAACCCCTGGGGAAATACCTTGATATATACTTACAACCCTATGTGCAATCTTGGCAGACGTACATTCAAGACACAACAGATTTTCTACGATGACTGGAATCACTTCCCGCAAGGAAAGATGTATCTTTGTACCATAGATGTGGTTTCTTTGTATACATCCATCCCACACTCGGAAGGCCTAGAAGCCACCGAATGGGCACTATTACAACAACCCACGATCAGTGTACACAAAGTTTTTTTTTATCCGACTGCTTCACTTCTGTCTGCACCACAGTTATTTTGAATGGGACAAGAAATTTTTACTTCAATTAAGTGGAACTTCAATGGATTTTGCAGGGGCACCAGCATATGCCAATATAAACATGGCAAAATTTGAACAAGAGCACATTTTATCGAACTTACTGCGGACAGATAATTTGTTATTTTTCTGTCATTACATAGACAACATCTTCATGATATGGAAAAGTACCGAGGTTATGCTACTTGAAAACATCAAAATGTTAAACTCTAAGAACCCAAGAATACAATTCACTCACACCCTCAGTAAGACAGGTCTGGCATTTTTGGACATGTGGATTGAACTATCAAAGGAAGGCATCAAAACGGAGATGTATAAGAAGCCCACGAATAGGAACAATTCCTTGCTATTTCAAAGTTTCCACCCGCCCAGTTTAGTTCGTAATCTGCCATACTCGCAATTCCTAAGAACATCGAGAATATCTTCTGATATCAACACATGTAAATCCACATTGGCAGAACAAAAAGAGGGATTTATAAACAGAGGATATCCCATGCAGTTGTTGGAGGATCATGAACGTCAAGCATTATCCATTGAACGCGACAAACTGTTGCAAAGTAACCAAAGAATCAACAAACAGGATGGTGTTTGTGTCTAGATTTTCGACCAAATCTAAGAACATTAAAAACATCATTAATAACCGCTGGCAACTACTACAACAGGAATCGGATTTTCACTGTCTTTTTGACCAGAAACCAATGTTTGCCTACACCAGATCACGCAATCTAAAAGAAATCCTATCTATGAAGACTTCACAGATCATTCACGAGAAAGTAGGGACTAAGAAGTGCTTGAATTGCATTTACTGCAACAACGTAACGACTGGGTACATTCTATTGCACCCGAGAACAGGAGAAAAAATAAATTTGAAGCATTCAGCTGATTGCAATTCCAGCAATTTAGTGTACGCCATCAAATGCCCTTGCAGCTTGATGTATGTAGGAAAAACTAAAAGGAAAATCAAAATCAGACTAACAGAGCATAAAAGCAAGATTAGTAATAATAACGCCAATTCCATTCTTGCTGCTCATTGGATCGAGCACAGCCATTCCATTGCACAAATGAGGTTCCAAATTATCGAGACATTGCAAAATATTCCTGGCAGAGATAATTCCAAAAGATTGTTACAACAGGAAACATTTTGGATTAAGAAACTGGATACAATGAATCCCAATGGATTAAATGACAACTTAGACATGGGATGTTTCTTATGAGAGACATATAACAGCATGTGCAAGATGAAATAGCCAATATGGGATACATCTACACTCAGTTAGAACACATACCATTCATCATTTACATGCTTGGTTTTTATTTACATTTGTAATTGTTTACTATTCACCCTGCTCAGTGTGATTACACTATGTTTCTTGAAGTTCTCCTGGTTCCCAATATCCTCTAATATGTCGGTGTTTTAACGTTATGTATGTATTAACAACATAGTTATTCTTATTTCAACTTTTTAAACAGTTGATAGTCATTCAACATTTTCAGTTGACTATTCCTTTCATCGTTTGAGTAATGGTTGAGATCGACAATTGTTGGGTGAAAGGTTTATCTGGTATAGGATTCGACATTTTGATTAGATGTCCAGCTCTGAATTGGTAATCACGTAAAGTTTACTAACAGCACATAATAGTGGTCTTTTTTATAGTTTAGAAACTTAAGATATTGTCAGCACTCGTCCTGTGTAACAACATCTAGATGGCACTCTGTAATGGAGATGCCTTGCACGAGAATAACCTCACTATGAACTTCGATGTTTAGGGATATTAGCCGGCAGAGATACATTCCAATATGGCGCTCACGGTCACCACATTGGTATACTAGATCAAGTGAAAGGCGTCATGAAATACTTGCACTTCCTTTTTAACCGGCATACCTCGCTCCCCACGCTTTTGTGCGATTTGAACCTAGTCGGAGAGTCTGAACACGTTGAGACGAATTAGGTAAGCAACCACTGGGCAGAGGTCTCGACTTCTGCACTTTTGAATACTGGAACTAAATATTCACTGCACGTTATTTGTTTGCAGCGAAGGTAGCGGTCAGGATTTGAGAATCGGTCAACCTTTCTGGGAACGTATTGTCAGGTATGGGCATTACCAAACCTCCTTTAATTCTGCAGAATAATTTGTCCGGTTTCTGTCATTTAACTTGGGTTATGTTCGGTCTATTTACAATTAGATAAACTTTTCGTAGCATCCAGCAGGCAAATATCTGAGTGTTTGCAGTAAGTACACTTGTGGATGTGTTTGGTGGTACTACCGGTATGTGGTCTCCACCTCGCACGTTTGTTTCAGTACGAAGGGTTAACCTTTGACCGGTAATGGCATGTAACGTTGAGTACACACTGTTGGCATGCAAGGAAAGTAGCTATACATTCACAGTGTAGATGGTCTTCACTTAGAGGAGTGACAGAACCAGCAATGTTGGTGTATTACACTGATTTGGTACTTTACATCCCATATGGACTTAGTCAAAAACCTTAAATTGTTAGGAATACACAAATGAATATCAGGAACCATAATAGTTCAAGTTGACATGCTTTTTTGAACCATGAATGTACATGAGTTTTCTTTATTTTGTTGATTTTCCACTGACGAAGGGACTTGTCTCGAAATGCATTGGGCACAGATTTTGATTGTGATTTGTAAAACCTCTGGATTTTTTTTATTAGTTTGAATTTGATGTACAAAGAATGTTTGCATATTTGCATTTGAATACAATTCATTGATGAAAAGTATATATATGAAAAAACATATCCATCACTGGTTAAAATAAATGTGATGCATTGTGAAAAATCATTTTGTGAAATATTGTTAAACTGTTGACATACTGCCTGTAAGCTGTGCAAGTCTTGTCCAATTTGCCTGTTGGAACTTGGCCCACTTACACATACATTTCATGCCAGGCAGCAATGTGAAGACGTAGCACGAAGATCACTTTCCTTTGTCCCGGTTCATAATATACGACAAAAAAAATTGGCGTGCACAATCTACACATCTTCTCATTCATAAGGGATGCCTGGACATCCCCCAAGAAGCCAGTTGACATCACCCGGGCGAGGTGACAAAGCATCACTGACAAAGCAATCGCTCTACCCAGTGAGTCTTGTGTTCAGTCTGCAGTGTATCGTGAACTTTCCTGCATCCCTGCCTCAACAATAGGCCTGGGTCAGGATGGCTTGAGCCTCCTCCGAGACCATGGGCAGCACCTGCGCAACCGAATCCCATACTGTGTGGGTATACTGGCCGAAGAGAAGAGGCACGCAATGTTCACCGACCACAGTGCAAGGCTGGTGGAAGAGAAAATCGTCTTGCAAAAGGTATCTAGCCTCTTGGATTCCCTATTGGGTGGCGTGTTAGGGAACGCACCAGGGTTAACTTTGGAAGTTTAGGCCTGCACCAATAGGATCTCGGGGAGGGGGTGCTGAGTAAGGAAAGCTGGATCCCGAGGAGCACGGCTGTGGAGCCGGAGATCATCCTGTGTAAAGGAGAGCCTGTACAGGGCTTGGCCCAGGCCACAAGAAGGACATGAGTTAGGACTTCACTGAAAGGGAGGAGGGGTTCTGTGTGGGATACCCCAGCTTGAAGCACCTCCGTCAAGACATTAAATCTTGACCTCTGAGGGCAGCGTATCGTTGAGAACCTCAGCCGCCCTCCGCATCACAATGGCAAAGGAAGGAGAGGTGTTCAGACCAGTGGCATCAGCCAGTTTCTGATACAAGTTATCTTCGACCAAGTGTTCCTCAAGTTGGTCAGGATAAGCATAAGGTTCATCAGATCCACCCCACGCATATTCCTCACAGGGTCTGTCAGAAAAAGGAGGAGCTCTCTCCGACACGGAAGGTCTTGGTCCAGTTGGCACTCGGTTAGATGTCGGACGACGCCTGTCCAGCTCCGTATTGGAGCTGGGAATAACTATGGGGTTGGTGCTGCCGAAGGGCGTCAGCTGCATCGAGAACGGCGCGACTAAGGCGAACTCTGGTGATGGTCATGGATTCGCCTACATAGGTGGTTCGGATGCAGGATGGGATCCAAAGGGCCCAGCTGGCACCAAGGGTGAACCCTCCAGCAGAAACACAGTTGGGGCACCTTCCGAACTCACTGGATCCAAAGGGCTCCAGAGGGGTTGGCTCGTACAAAGAAGACTTGCATAGCCTCATAAAAGTCCTCCAATTTGGCATGGGTAGCTCTGGGAAATTAAGGGAGAAGCAGAGCAGACCCAGGCTCCGGCTCCACGGGGGTAGTGTGGGAGTGGGGTGTAGATTTGCAGTGCCATTACAATGCCTCGTCCAATGATTTGGACAGGTGCACTGAAGTCAAAGAACACTTCGACTTCTTGTTGTTCTTGTGCAACTTACCCAACGATGATTAGGATTTCGATGACTGTTGGGAACAACTCACAGAGGGCCCAGGATCTTCCATGCGACCGGGTTCTGGAGCGGCATGAAGTGGTCTGGTGCTGAGCGAACAGGAGCTTCAAAGCTCATTTCCAGACTGCTATGGGATTCATTGCAGGGCAGTTAGAGCAATTGTGGTCTGGCTCCAGGCACCATAAACGTACCAAACGGGGGTCTGTCACAGATCTCTGCCTGTCGCAGGTTCCACAGGTTTCTTAGGGGACATCCTAATGCACACTGGGAGTGAAAACTTAAAAAAGGGTCAACAAACAGTCAAAAAGTGACCGGGGTAGCTCTTCTGGATCTGTGCTGATGGTGTGGAAAGAAAGGGAACTGATATCAGCACGCTGGAGTGGTGCCTGTACTGGAACTGTGCACGTCACTTCTGGCGTAGACGACACCAAGCCGATCGGTGTCACCTTCCGGCATGCAGAAGAACTGCTCAAGATTTTCTGGATCTGGTCTGACGCCTGGTGAATTTTCTAAGGTAAGTAATCTACAGCTAGAAGTCTCTATCAGATCATGGTTTTGCCAATGTCCCAAGAAGGATATCCATAAGGGCCTCATTGAAAGGCAACAGGGACTCAAATAATAGTTTATATAGGTTGAAAGACTTAACAGAGAATTTTGGTTTTCACGTCCATAATGAGTATTTTGAGGTCAAGAATTTCTGCTGCATCACTAATGCAAAGGAGACACTTTCTCAGTGACCAGGCCAGTATCTAGAGAAATATCCAGTCCATTGGCATCCTGAAGCTCATTGTAAGAGTTGTCTTCAATGTACGGTTGAGCAAACTCACCCCCTACAACATAGCAGTCTTTATTGCAATCTGTGCCAAAAAGATTGTGGATGATCTGGCCCCTTCCTTCAGGCAAGGAGTTGGAGCTTAGCTTTGCTTAACTCTTGGATTTTCTGCGGTGTTGCAGAAGGACTCTGGAATTCTGGTTGCTCTGGGGCGAATGTTGGCAATCGTCTCAAGGAGCTAGGGTCTGGGAGTGAGGCCGAAAAGCAGGTTTATGCCCTTGCATCTTCTCAGGAGTTCGAGTGGTGGGAAGGGGCAGAGCCCCGCTTTGAGTTCTTGTGCTGCTTTTTTGACTTACCGAAGGATTCAATTGTGACAAATTCCTGCCACGAGAACGACTTCGGGAGGGATAAGGGCCTTCCCTTTGACCGGTCATAGTATGGAGTCTTCCAGTGCTTGGAGATATACGGATTCATTAAGGCGCAGTTGATACAGACCTTGGAGTCGTGGTCCAACCCCAGGCACCAAAGACAAATCTGGCAAGGAGTCAGAGTCCAATGGGTTGCCGAAAGACTGCAGCCCAGTGGGATTAGGGTGCAAACTCGGTTGAAGTGGCGTCAACTCAGAGTTGCCAATCACTATCGGTTGTGCTTCTTCCTCTGGCTTCTACATGGGCGCTGATGGTCTGGCGTGGTGTGTGGCTCCAAGAACGATGTCAGCACTGAAACCAGTGTGGGACCCGATACTGGTCCAGAGGTTCAAGCTGGTGCAGAGGGTGAACCCACCATCGGAGTCCTCATTAGAGGTCCTCGCAGTTTCTTGGAACCTGGAGGCGTACAAGAGGGAGCCAGCTTCGTCCTTAAGAGTCACAGCTTAGCTTTGCAGAACTCATGGATTTTCTGCTGTGTTGCAGAAGGACTCTGGAACTCTGGTTGCTCTAGGGCGAAAGTCGGAAATCGTCTCAAGGAGCTAGAGTCTGGGAGTGAAACCAAAAAGCACGTTAATGCTCTCGCACCTTCTCAGGAGTTCGAGTGGTGGGAAGGGGCTGCTTTTTTGACTTACCGAAGGATTCAATTGTGACAGAGTCCTGCCGCGAGAATGACTTCTGGAGGGATAAGGGCCTTCCCTTTGACCGGTCATAGCATGGAGTCTTCCAGTGCTTGGAGATATAAGGATTCATTAAAGCGCAGTTGACACAGGCCTTGGAGTCGTGGTCCGACCCCAGGCTCCAAAGACAAATCTGGCAGGGATCAGTCAGACATTTTCTTGCAACAGTCCTTTTAAGGCAGAAAAAAAGGAATTGAAGTCAGCGTGCAAGGGTGATGCTTATACGTGTCTCAGCTGGTCACTTACGGAGAATGTCAATGCCGAGCCACAAGACGCCACCAACTGGCATGTAGGGGTACTGCTAAAGATTTTCCTAATCCAGTCTGACACCTAGAGAATATTCAAAACTTGAGGAATCAGTTGTTGGAAGTATCCTTCCGAAGCTACCCATACGTCACCTCCCAGTGTAGCCTCAGAATTTTCTACGCTTGTGAGTAATCTGTTTGGAAGGGGTCAAAAGACCCAGGTAGTGTGCCGTGGCCCTCATTTCTTTCAAAACGTCCAAGGCAGAATTAGCCTTCTCGCTGAACAGGAGTCAATTGTTAAGTCATATGCATGAGAGAGCCCGATATGTCTCCAGAAAATCTTGGAGGGCATCTACGCTTGGCAGTGGAGCACGAACTCCGTCCCAACTACACTTCCCAGACAATCAATAGTATTAAGGCCAGCATGAATTACATGTTTGGCCTCATCATGTCCATCCAGAATTGTTTCAGACAGTGTGGCCCTATGGTCTTCCAGAACTGCCGGCAAGATCTTGCTGGCCATGTCCCAGGACATGCGTATATTGGTCCAGTAAGCAGACTATGTTAATTGATCTCAATGTTATGGTAGGCAAGTAGAACATTTGTTTTCAAATTGAATGAGACCATCTGACATTGTGACGCCCAAGCACCTTCTCTTTGGATAATGTGTGTCCGAAGGGGCTCGATTTCCGCCTCGCTTTCTTGTGCTTGCATTTGGACTTCGATTTTGACTTACCAGGAGACTTCGACTGCAGAGATGACCTCTCGGTCGAACGGCCTTGGGAGTGAGTCTACTCCCTCCAATTGGAGTGGGAGCTACAGGAGGTCTACAGCTTCTTGTGTTCAACAACCTATAGCTTCATCTCTTGATCACAGATTGCTTTTAGGTGCATGAGGGCACACTTTCCATAAGACTTTGAGTTGTGTCCTGATCCAAAGCACCAGAGACGCATCTTGTGCAGGTCCGTGACCGACATCTGTTTTGTACAGTCACAGCATGGTTTGAAACCTGTAGTCTTACTAGAGGACAGTTTCTTAGCACACTGGATTTTGCTCGCTTTTTAGGAGTCATAGGAAGGCCGACAAAACTGGGAGTAGAGCTCTGGATCCATGTTTGAAGGCACAGGAAAGGAATGATGTCAGCATGCGGGGTGCAATTTATATGCAGCTCTGCCACTTCCAGGGAGGTAAAGAGTCAATACAAACGTGCACGATGCCACATAGATGTTCGTGGGAGCATTGCTAGATGGAGAAGTTTCAGATCCAATAGGGAGAGTATTTTGAGGCGAGAAATCCACAGTTAAATGTATCCATCACAAACCGTTTTTGCAGTACATCGAGTGTAGGTACTTCTAACACAACTCCAACAAGTTGGGACACAAGCAAAATATATGTTCTATGGTTTCCACATTGGAGTGACATATCGGAAAGAACATCTGTTTTATTTCTTAACAGTTCCATGATCTGTAGAACTGACAAAGAGGAATAAATAGAAAAGCCTACATTTTAAGAATACTTTTTGTTTTGTTTGTAGACCAGCTGTAGCGTCCAAATAGGATTGCCTTTTCTTGGTGGATGTCGTTTGTAAATAGCTTGAATTTTAAGCAAGAAAAGTAGATAGCTGAGATAAAGCAAGGGGAATAGCTTTCTTGATCAGATATTTATGCATTGTCCTATTCATCCCAAAAAGGTGTCTGTTATCGATCGCAGCTGGTACTTGTTCAACAGTATTATGAGTCGTAGGTTAACTGAAGATTGCCAAGTCCCAGTTCAGGAAGACTACTTTTTTAATAAGGTTTCCTCATGTAAAGTTATATAATTGCAGCAATAGTTAATAAAATTAATATTAGCAGCATTCAAAGAAGGGAGCCCTAGGTTGTCTTAATCGACTTGAGGCTAAACTCTCCTAAGTCAAATATATTTTGAATGGTTTTTATCGACAGTTTCTCAAGTTTCTGTATAATTGGTTGAAAGATTAATGCTGCGTATAATACCAACAGCATTGACTTGATAATAGTGACAGCGTCTGTTGGAGCAGTAATACACCTACCCCCTCCCAATGTTCGCATAATGTTTCATCTTAACCACTCCAGAAACTTTAAAACGTATTTAATAAATGCATGATGTTGATGTTTCATGTAGGTTTATTGTTGACATCATATAAAGGCATGTGTCTCCTCTTGTTTCCAAAGAGCCAGCTAATCTTGGTGTTGGACATTTTAAGTACACGATTTTTGTTTTCCTATTGTTTATCTTCTGTCTATTCAGGAAGTTCTATTCCTGGAGTCGGTTTAATTGTTGTAGTTCAATCTGGTTATAGATAAAATCACCAAGGAATAAGCCAAGTATGTAACTTGCAATTGTCCAAGTTTTAGGGAATCTCCATCGCTGTAGTTCAAGATGCCCGATAAGTTAGCGATATTTAAAAACAGGTGAGGTGCTAGAATACACCCTTGCGTTAAGCCACTGCTTGTCATGAGTCAGTGTTAAACCATGATAGTTTAACTTGTATGCAAAGGGTTGGCATTTTGTAACCCACGATCATTGAGGCTTAGCGATGCTGCGTATTTTTGTAACTAAAGTAGACCTCCTTCTACTCGGAGACGCAACCGCAGCTCCGGCCTACCCTGGGGCCTGGTGAATACTGCAGACATAACGGCCAGAGACACGGCGGTCGCCCCGAGAGCCTGCACTGCGATGGCCCCACGCCATTGAAAGGACCGCGCGGACCGGGGCCCGGTGGGTGCTGCTGGGGCCGGACGCACACCAAACAGGCCTGAAGTGGGGCTGACCAGGAGGTGAAATTGGTCCTGGGGACGATCAGAACGGGATGGAAAGACTGCGAAGCACCCCTGCTGCCTTGCTGCGCCTGGCTGGCCTCTGGCTCCTGAGTGGCCCCTTCCTGCTCCGCGCGGCGGACTCCCGTGGCTCCTTGGACCTCGTCCTAGGGGCCTCGACTGCTACCAACCCGCAACCGGAGGGGACCTGGCCCAAGATTCAGGCGCCCCCCACGCTCCAATTTGTTTACCCAACCTCTAATATCTACTGTTGCTGCCGCCACCCGCACCCTCGAAGAACTTGGTCACAGACAACGCAACCCCCCTCCTGGATCTTGGGGGTGGGGCACCTGCGGTGGGGGACGGCAGTCAGGTGGCCAGAGTATATTCGGCTCCACATCACCCACTGGAGAGGGATGGTGGCTCCCCTCTGACCCCCGCCTGCACCCTACGTTGCGACATACTACCAGGCGGCCGGACCCAGGCGCCAACTGACATCCATGAGGGGGAAGGATCGGGCCCCCAAAGCACCCTCCAATCAGACCCAGACCAAAATAAACCAGTACACCACGAGTGAAACAGGCCCAGTTGAGGGGGGCGACCGAGGGATCATCCCTTCCAGGGTTCGACCTCACCGCAATCCTGCAAGCTACCAGCTCATCCCAGGCCTCACTGGAAAACAAAATCGGGGAGGTCCGGATGGATATGGCCCTTATTCGTCAGGACCTGCGTAACGCCACAGCTCGTATCTCAGAAGCGGAATACCCGCATCTCCACAGCCGAAGACGATATCCGTCAACTGCAGGAACAGGTTACCCACTTAAGCACCCAAACTAAGGAACTGCACAGAAGGGCCGAAGACGCGGAGAACCGGTCACGGCGCAATAACCAGCGCTTAGTGGGATTCCCGGAGGGGGTCGAGCAAGACCAGGCGGCAACCTTCCTCGAGAACTGGCTGACATCATGGATACCCAGAGAAGCGCTGTCAACCTGGTTCGCTATCGAACGAGCCCATCGATCTCTGGCGCCTAAACCGCCTCCCCACACCGTCCCATCATTGCCCGAGTCCTGAATTTTAGGGACAGAGACACTATTCTAAGTGCGGCTCGGGCCCAAGGCGCCCTGAAATTCCACAACCATGTTATAATGATCTTCCCAGACTACACTAAGGAAGTCCAAGCCCAACGGCGCTCCTACACAGAGGTCAAACAGAAACTCTGCAACCTGGGCCTTCAATACAGGCTCCTCTTTCCAGCCCGACTCCGAGTTGTGTTTCAAAATTAAACGCACTTTTGTGAGTCCCCACAATCAGCCTGGACCTGGATAACCGAAGAACGACCCCTCAGGGTCCGCTCCACGTCCTCGCCTGGATCATCCAGACCAGAGGCAACGGGTCCTCCGTCTCCTAAACCACGTAGGAGACAGTCACGTAGAGGCCGTAAAGCACGCAAAGAGACTTCCGAGTCGCCCGATGCGAGGCACCAGAGGCCTGATGCCACTATCAGCCTGGCGGGCTCTCCCCCTGACTCCGGGACAGGTCTGCGAGCGAATTGTCCCCCGCACGGAGTCCTTCCAAGACCCTGGACCCGGCGCTCGCGGACTCAGACCTCTCCAGAAGTCCAGCGATTTGAAATACCGTCACCGTCTGTGTGAGATGTACCCAGGGGTTTTCAACGGGAAGAGAGAAGAGAAACATTTCTCACAGAGTCACAGCTCCTAGAACTACCTGCCACTGCTAGCACTGCATCCGATATAGTGGAGGGGTCCACCACGTAGTTCCCAACTAAACGTTTTAGTTTAGTCTAACCAGTTATGTTTTCCTTTGCAGGGCGACAGATGCTTCCGTTTCAGAAGTATAGGGTGGGAGAGGGTAGGGTGGGGGGGGGTTAGGACCATTGTCCGCTGTCAAGTTTTATGTTGGGACTCGCCAATGTTTCTTCCTCTCCTCTTTATTGTTTGCAGCATTTTGACACTTGCTCCTCGTGCATACACTACGACCGCACACCTCACAAGGCGAAGGCTGCACCTGCGCCCTCCCCCACAAATGCATCAGCCACTTGAGGACTCCACGCCTCATGTCCCATTCGCTCCAAACACCAGGTATGACGCGACCATCTCTTAAGGGTAATCCCCTCCAAAACTTGTCCTGGAATGTGAATGGACTGCTGGACTGCATTAAACGGACAGCTGTCCTTAAGTATGCCCAAAGACATGCCCCAACATCCTTCTCCTTCAGGAAACTCACCTTTTGGGAACTCAATGCCCCTTCCTTGCGCGATACGGCTTCGACAGGATGTGGCACTCTGGATTTGAGCGAGTGTCACGGGGGGTTGCAATCCTGCTACGGCAAGGCCTTCCTTTCACACCCGGCCGCATTACCACAGATCCACAAGGCCGATTTGTCACCCTGTCTGGGTGGCTGGAAGGGAACACCCTTAATTTGGTTTTGACATGCATTCCACCAGCTACGCTCACCTCCTCCCTGCGCCACCTTACTGACATTGTTACTGCCCTGCCCGCGGGCCAGACGGTGATTGGGGGAGACTTCAATACAGTCATGAACCCATTGCTAGATACGACTGGCACACCCACTCCAGCTAGGATAGCGAATGCCAAAAAAATGGCTGACTGGGCAATTTCCCTGGGCTTGTGCGACGTCTGGAGAATCTGGAACCCCCGGAGCTCCCACTACACTCATACCTCAGCGGCACACCACACACACTCGCGAATCAACATGATCCTCATGCCGTCCTCTGAGTGTCAGAGAGTAGCAAACATTGCCGTTCTCCCCAGAGGAATTTCAGACCACTCAGCCCTGTGTCTGCGCTTAGGTGAAACCCCTGATACACCTCGCCCACTGTGGCGATTAAATGCCTGGTTCCTACAAGACAAAGAGGTCAAGAAAGCGATAGGGGAAGAGATGTGCCAGTACTTTCTCGCCAATCTGGGATCGGTCCCCTCCCCGAGCACCCTCTGGGAAGCCAGTAAAGCCACCATCCGGGGAGTGGCTAGAGGTCAAGTCCAGGCGCGGCAGCTGGCTCAAACCAACCGTCTAACCCTCCTTGAGGCGCAAGCAATACGGCTCGAAACAGCCCCAGATGACCCCCCAAGCGATCGTCGTGACAGGCAGCTCGCAGCCATACGTGAAGAGATCAAGCATATCTCCCTAGAATCGGCCAAGAATCTGTGGCGCTCCTCTGTAGCCCGAGTATATGGCTGGGGGAACAAGAATGGAAAACTACTACATAGCCTGGCCTCATATCCCCTGGCTAACCGGATAGTTCCCGAGGTCCGCGACCCCTCCGGGGCCATCAAACGCACATCACCTGCCATCGCACAAACATTTGCAGATTACTATGCCAGTCTATACACCGCCCGCAGGCCCGACGCATCCCTCCACGAAATAATTAACCAAACGAAACTCCGGCTTCCCTGCCTCGAGGGCTCCGAAGCGACAGACTTAGACCTTCCCTTCACCCCGGAAGAAATACACAACGCCATCTCTTCGCTAAAAGCGGGGAAAACGCCGGGACCAGATGGTTCCCCGCAGGAATATTACGCAGCGTACCGAGATCTACTGGTTCCCCACCTGGTGGAATTATACCGACAGGCTGCAGACGCTGGGTCTTTCCCCCTTGAGACAGACATGGCGACCATCGTAGTGATCCCTAAAACCCAGCCACCATCACCGTCTTGCGCGGACTACCGTCCCATCTCCTTGATCAACACTGAAGTGAAGATATATGCCACGATACTGGCCCAATGTCAGCGCCCATTCCTGAGCAAATTAGTCCACTCAGACCAACGTGGCTTCATGCCAGCACGCGGTACGAGGCACTGTCTGAGGCGCCTCCACCTGGCCCTGGCGCACCTTCGATGTCTTTCTCCTAACCTTACACTCCTTGTCGATTTTGAAAAAGCCTTCGACACGGTCGATTGGCTCTACCTAGAGGAGGTTTTGAAGACGATGGGCCTGGGTCCGCGATTCCGGCGCTTCGTTCACGCTCGCTACTCTAACCCTAGAGCCAGAGTGCTCACCAATGGAGCCTTGTCATAGGTATTCCCCATTCAAAGAGGCACGAGGCAGAGTTGCCCCCTCTCTCCCCTTCTATTTGCTTTGGCAATTGAACCCCTGGCATACCTTATTCGGTCGGATGACCTGATCAAAGGCTGGACCTGGGACAGCCACCACACCGACAAAATTGCCTTATATGCGGACAATGTCCTGCTTTTCCTGGCCGACTCGGCCAACTCCGGCCCCAGATGTCTCCAGACCCTCTGCACCTTCGAGAGAATCTCAGGCCTCCGGCTTAACCCGACAAAATCGACCCTAGTGCCCCTCCACCCCTCCAGGGAATGTTTCGATTGGCAAGCATCTATCCCCATTAGGCGCCAATCCTTCAAATATCTGGATCGCCCTGCTCCCCGAACCGGAATGGGCGCTAAACGTTACCCCGCTGGTTCAGAAAACCAAGGAGGATCTTAAACGCTGGCAAACCCTACCACTGAACCCACTGGGGAAAGTGGCCCTGTTTAAAATGATGTTTTAGAAAACAAGGGTACCCCAGAAATACGACCGGGGGCAATGTAAGCGGTTAAAGAAACAATGGTCAAGGTGAGGCCCAAATAGGTCCTCGGGTAGCCTAGGCTACTGTTGATCAAATAATGGCTTTCGTCTAGGAAAGAGAGAACAGTATATGCAGGGACACAAGGTTGTGGAAATGATAACACATTTATTAACATCATAAATGGTATATCATCCACATTATTATCAAAGGATCTAGTCCTGGTGCTCACACATCTAGTGGGGTTGCGTGAAAAGTGCTGGTGACTTAAAAGTTTACATCACATTGACAACGTTATACAAAACTCATGAGAAAGTTATATATATATATATACACTTTGAGTTTTGGTTGTTAAAGGTCGACGGCGTTTCGATCTCTATTAGTTGAGACCATCATCAGGACGTAAAACATGTGAGCATGTAGAATCTAGAGGAGAAAAGAAGACATTGGTCCCTGGAACGAGAACGAGAGCAGGCAGTAATTCGAATCTAGCAGACAGCCGGTTAATTGGTTAATTAAACAATTCGTACGAAAAAATAAAATAAAATAAACAATTAATTTCTACGGCTTGTGAAGGTAATTAAGGCGATTTACAAGCGATTTACATCTCAAGGCTTGATTGTAATGCACAAGTATGCATGGTTCAAGTGTTCTAGATGAGTCAATCAATCTCATAAAAGATCCCCGTGAACCAATGGTGGGATCGTGAGGGCACAATACAGAAGTGTAATTCGGGTTCCAACACTGTGTTGGTCTCGGTAATGGAACGTGCTGGGAACAGAACTTGAACCGAGTGGTGCGTAGTGAATGAGTGCAGCTGGGACAGCATGTGCCGTAAGAATACGAGGCGGTGGTGCGGCCCGGGGGTGAGTGTACAAGCTGTTACCTGAGGACTTCAAGGAGTGGTAACTGCAGCACGGGGCTGGAATCAGGGGTCAATCTGCGATAAGGAAACGATCAGTGAGCGCGAACAACAGGGTAGAATTAACCTGTGGCTAGTGGCTGAGCAGACAGGGACTCCACTTACCAAGGGCAGTAATTGAGCAGCCGTGGGGTCTGAAATCAATATTGAGCCAAGTAGAGGGTAATTCCGTTTGGTTGCCAGCTGTAGGAAGAGGGGTACATATCAGAAAAAGAAGAAGGAGCGCGTGATCACTACGGGCGTGCGGGGTGAACGAGTAGCACCACAGAACTTACTTGGCTCAGAAGAGGTGCTGCGAGGTCCGGGTTCCCTCCGGTACCGTGTTGGGGCTGAATCAGGCTCGGATGAGTAGACGCGGATAAGTCAGCGTGCTCGTGTGAGTCCAGTGATTCCGTGCCTAAAGTATGGTGACGCTCGGTAGTGACGTCAGACGTAAGCTCAGTTACGAGCGTCCCGTTAGGGCGGCCATGTTGGGTGAGGGGCAGGCAGGGACCTAAATGAGAGTGGTGCCACTGACGGCACAGTGAAGGGAGGGAAATTACGTGGCCATGGTGATGCATACAGAATAAGGAACATTGGAAAACGGGGAATTAAGGGGAATTAACCACATGTGGATAAGCATACAGGATGGGTAGAAAACATATATACAAGGGGAGGTTAATAATTCAAAAACTGTGTCAAGGCATGTCCAGAATATATTACACAGTAGCTGGAGGAAAGGTGCTACAGTATCTGATTCCATTCCTCTATGGTATTGAGTCCATGTTGGATTGAGCGGCATTTAAACATCCAGTTGCACTCCAGTCTGTTCAGGGTGGCTCGAGGATCACCACCTCTTGGGCTTGGGTGCAGCATGTCAACAACTTGCCATTGGAGATCCTGTTCCGAATGTCCTTTCTCCATGAAGTGCACCACCAACGGTGCAGTGATGGTTTGACATCGGATTCTGCTCCTGTGTTGGCCGATGCGTGTTTTTATTCTCTGAGTGGTTTGTCCGATATACAGAAGGTTGCAAGGGCATTGGATGCAGTAAATTACATTAACCGAATTGCAGTTAGAGAAAAATCAAGTTTGTGAGTAGTGGTGCCAAAAACAAACTCTTTAGTGTTTTTTGTGAAAGGGCATGCAACACAATTTCCACATTTGTAATGTCCTGTAACTGGTGGCAAGCCAAAACACGAACGTACAGTGACTGCATTGTTGGGTGGCTTATATGCCCTAACAAGATGGTCTTTGATGTTACGACCTCTCTTAAATGAGAATAGGGAGCCTCCTTAGTGATGTTAATTGAAGTAAGAAGAGGCTAATGTCTTTTGATTAGTTTAGTTATTTTGTTGCTGGCAGGCCCAAAGGTAGTTACACATGGGATTCGTGTCATAGTTTTTTTGGGGGTGGGCTCCAAAAGATTCTCCCTATGTGTATACCATGCCCTTTTCATGGATCTTTTGACTAGCCGGCGAGGGTAGTCTCTGCTCATGAGTTTTTCGCACAGAATGTTTGCTTCCCTAAGGTAATCCTCTTTGAGTTTGCAGTTTCTGCGAATCCTGAGGAATTGCCCATAGGGCAAGCCATCTCGTAATGCTCTAGGATGGTTGCTTTTATAGTGGAGGAGGGTGTTGCGTTCTGTGGGCTTCCTGTATAAGGTAGTGTACAGACCACCTTCTGCTGATTTAACAGTCACGTCTAGATAGCTAATCTGCGAGGTGTCAAAAGAATACGTGAACCTAAGGTCAGGCTGGCAGTTATTTAGCCATATGCAGAAAGATTCGAGTTCCAAGGATGAGCCCTGCCAAATCATGAAGACATCATCGATGTATCGATGGCAATTTCTGATCTTACTGCGATAAGGGTTACATTGATTTAATACATGTGTGATTTCCATATCGTCAACAAATAGTATGGCGAAATTGGGGGCAAAAACAGCCCCCATGGAAGTCCCTTTGCATTGTTTGTAATATTTTTCTTGAAACATGAAGTAATTTTGGGTCAGGGCTATTGTCAACAGGTCTATGATAAAGTCACTGGGGACTTTGTGTGGTCTGGGTCTGTTCTCAAGATGGTTTTGGATAACACGAATGCCTTTGTCTTGTGGAATGTTCGTGTAAAGTGATTCTATGTCTAGTGTGACTAGTAGCTCTGATCTGGGGTCATAGAGTTCATGTTCAATTAGTCTGATGAATTGTGTAGTATCCTTTACGTATGCTACGGTGTCTTGTACCATGTCATGAATGAAGAAATCGATGTACCGGCCCAGAGGTTCAAGGATGGAACCACAGCCTGATAGGATGGGTCTACCTGGAGGGTTGTTGGGGTTCTTATGGACTTTGGGCAGTGTATATATTACTGGTGTTCTAGGGTTCTTATTGTTAAGGAATAAAAACTCATTATGGCCGATAAAGCCCATCTCCTCAGCCTCCTTGGTGGTAGTATGGATAAGGGCTTGGATTTCGAGTAAGGGGCTATGCGCAAGGGACTCATAGTGGGTGGCATTATTGAGTTGGCGCATGATTTCTTTGTCATAGTCAGTTTTGTCCTGGATTACAATCCCCCTCCCTTGTCACAAGGTTTGATAATGATGTCATCCATTTTTTTCAGTTTAAGAAGGCTCTTTTTTTCTTCAAGACTGACGTTGTAAGGGATAAAATTGTGGAGGTTTCTTAGTTCGTCAAGGTCTTTCAGAACTAAGTTCTCAAAAGTAATGACCTCTGGTGGGAGGCAGCCAGTGGGAGGATTAAACGTCGATTTTGGGCGTAGTCCTGTGGTGTCATATTTCGGCGGTAGGTCTTTATTCAGAAAGAATGATGTAAGTCTTATTTTTCTGAAAAATTGGTACATTTCAAGTTGTATATTAAACCAGTCAGGTTTTACTGTAACCACGTAAGAGAGTCCTTTACTGAGAAGTGCTATCTCAGATGAGGCTAATTGATGGCTGGATAGATTGAAAATAGGAATGGATTCCATGGGTGGGGGTGCAGAGGTGCCTACTGCTTCAATTGCGTTCAGTATTGATAACCCCATTGGTAAAACTTCCGCCGTGTCTGGCGTTCTCCAGGGGGAAGTTGTAGCGTGGTTTGGTTCGTCCTCTCTCTGTTTGGAAAGGTTGGCCTCTCCCTAAAAAATTAGGGTTGTGAGGTGCTGAGCTGGGACCTGCACCTGGGTCTGAGGCGTCAGAGTCAGCGGATGATTCAGAAAAGGTCACAGGCGGTCTATTCTTAAATCTGCCCCAGGTGCCTGTCTGTTGTCTGGGTGCGGATTGGGGGTTGGTAAAGAAGTCCTCTCTTAGGTAGGGGTAGGTTTTCTCTTTACTATAATTTTTTATGTCTTTAGTGACTTTTGTAGCTTTTTTATGATGCTCGAATTTGTGAAAGTCTGAGATAGTCCTTTCTAGTCTCTCAAGAATGCTTTTGGCGTCTGAGAGACTCTCGAGTTCTAGTATTGATTTCTCTAATGCTAGTATTTCCTCAAGTTCTTTTTTACTGTGTTCAAGAGCAGGACGCTCGTAACTGAGCTTACGTCTGACGTCACTACCGAGCGTCACCATACTTTAGGCACGGAATCACTGGACTCACACGAGCACGCTGACTTATCCGCGTCTACTCATCCGAGCCTGATTCAGCCCCAACACGGTACCGGAGGGAACCCGGACCTCGCAGCACCTCTTCTGAGCCAAGTAAGTTCTGTGGTGCTACTCGTTCACCCCACACGCCCGTAGTGATCACGCGCTCCTTCTTTTTCTGATATGTACCCCTCTTCCTACAGCTGGCAACCAAACGGAATTACCCTCTACTTGGCTCAATATTGATTTCAGACCCCACGGCTGCTCAATTACTGCCCTTGGTAAGTGGAGTCCCTGTCCGCTCAGCCACTAGTCACAGGTTATTTCTACCCTGTTGTTCGCGCTCACTGATCGTTTCCTTATCGCAGATTGACCCCTGATTCCAGCCCCGTGCTGCAGTTACCACTCCTTGAAGTCCTCAGGTAACAGCTTGTACACTCACCCCCGAGCCGCACCACCGCCCCGTATTCTTACGGCACATGCTGTCCCAGCTTCACTACGCACCACTCGGTTCAAGTTCTGTTCCCAGCACGTTCCATTACCGAGACCAACACAGTGTTGGAACCCGAATTACACTTCTGTATTGCGCCCTCACGATCCATTGGTTCACGGGGATCTTTTATGAGATTGATTGACTCATCTAGAACACTTGAACCATGCATACTTGTGCATTACAATCAAGCCTTGAGATGTAAATCGCTTGTAAATCGCCTTAATTACCTTCACAAGCCGTAGAAATTAATTGTTTATTTTATTTTTTCGTACTGAATTGTTTAATTAACCAATTAACCGGCTGTCTGCTAGATTCGAATGACTGCCTGCCTAGATATGTTCTCGTTCCAGGGACCAATGTCTTCTTTTCTCCTCTAGATTCTACATGCTCACATGTTTTACGTCCTGATGATGGTCTCAACTAATAGAGATCGAAACGCCGTCGACCTTTAACAACCAAAACTCAAAGTGTATAAACTTTCTCATGAGTTTTGTATAACGTTGTCAATGTGATGTAAACTTTTAAGTCACCAGCACTTTTCACGCAACCCCACTTGATGTGTGAGCACCAGGACTAGATCCTTTGATAATAATGTGGATGATATACCATTTATGATGTTAATAAATGTGTTATCATTTCCACAACCTTGTGTCCCTGCATATACTGTTCTCTCTTGCCTAGACGAAAGCCATTATTTGATCAACAGTAGCCTAGGCTACCCGAGGACCTATATGGGCCTCACCTTGACCATTGTTTCTTTAACTGTTTAAAATGATGGTCCTTCCACGCTTCCTCTACGTATCGAGAACACCTCCCTTCACTTCCCGCGTAGCTGGTTTAAGGAAATAGACGGTGTGGCCAAGAGATTCCGGGGGGGGGGGGGGGGCGAGACCGCGTATCGCCCTTGCCCGGTGTTGGATCCAGTCCTTCGATGGCGGTATGGGCATGACTGATCTTCACCTCTACTACATAGCCACCCGGCTTTTGGTTCTCCACGACTGGTTTACTGGGGGTTGGTCTGATCCGGCCTACAAAGCAGAGCTCATGAACCTAGAATTCCCTCAGATCCAGGTGTTTTTATATGGAAGCCCAATCCCTATAGCAATGCCCTTGATCACTAGGGCGGTCCTGACGGCATGGCGCACGGCGCTAAGACACACGCATTGGGACAAAAAACTAAGCCAGCAGACACCTCTCTGGCAAGGAAGATGGCTGAGAGAAGTGGCAGCACTTGCAGGTTTCAAACGATGGGACAACATCGGCATATCACTACTGGGAGATATCTGGGTGGGTGACCACATTAGGATGTTCCAGGACCTGCAGGGTCGATACACTCTCCATACCTCGCAATACTACAGATACCTACAGCTACGTCACGTACTCAACACACACATTTGAACGGGCACAACAATCCCCGAGTTCAGCCCACTAGAAGCGCAAGTTATGATGGGAAATCTGGGGAAGGGTGGGGTGTCCTGAATATACCGAACCCTGATTAACAAAAGCCCGGCAATGCTTGACCCACTCAGGACCCGCTGGAGGAGGAGGAGGACTGGCGCGATGCCCTTATGGCTCCCAAGACCATCACAACTTCAGCTAGGCTCCGCCTCATTCAACTATACTATCTGCACACCGTTTATCTCACCCCAGAATGTCTTTCCAAGGTGGAACTTCGCTCCTCTCTGGGATGCCCGCGCTGTGGTCATGAACCGGCAGACTTTTACCACATGATCTGGACTTGCCTACGTCTAGCCCCATACTGGACTGCAATAGAGTCCGAGCTCACGCACATCCTGGATTGGCAGGTTCCTCATGACCCCATACGACTCATTTTAGGAGTACTGGACGGCCTAGACGGGTCCCGCTCTGACAAACTGTTCCTGGGGACAGCCATCGTAGTGGCCAAACGTGACATTGCTGCTGCATGGGCCCAGCCTAAACCCCCGAGTGTATCCAAATGGCACCAGGGTGTGGATTGGTGTGGCATGCAGGAAAAACCCTTATTTGAGGCATGGGGATGTCCAGCTAAATACCGTAGGGTGTGGGGCAAATGTACCAGTCAACTAAATTGACTTACAGGGAACCCTACTGATGTATGATATTGTCAATTTACATAAACGGGATGCTTACCAATACTCCTTAAATGTTAATATACCTTGTGATGCTGTGTATTACGGATCAATTGTGTCATGCTGCTATTGTTTCATGCAAAAATCAATAAAATTGTTTATTTAAATTAAAAAAAGTAGACCTCCATCTTCACTGCCTCTGGTTCTTGAATTATGGTTTGCTGTTATATTGTGGTTCTCCAAGTGCTTTAGCAATGGCTGCTATACCTTCAGCTATTCCCTGAAGTAATCAGTAACTATTTTGGTCGATTTGTTCCAGAGACAGGTTTGCCACTGTAATTTGTGCTGTATCTCCTGAACTTAAGGGAGCCCCAGTTAGGTTACTTAAAGGGTAGACTTCTTTTGAATCAGTCCAAAAGCTCCCTCTTTGCTGTTAATAACCTCCGACTTAGCTAATAAAATTGTTTATTTTTTACTTTTCTCTGCCTCTCTCTTCAAAGACTGTACAGAATTTCCAATTAGTAGCTGCACATTGGATGTCAAAGCTACCATTTTTTTGATCAAACTTTTTATTATTAGCCTTCGTTCACACATATATTGTTGAACTTCTCCTCCCTGATCAGCCATGGGTCTTTATGCTGAGCGGATAGCAAATTTTATTATCTCAGGCTTCTCAAGTTTAACTTTACAGCTGGTTAATTTCTCCACTATATCGTTTTAAAGGTCAAATGTAGTATGGTTTTGATGTTCACTATCAGTGTTTGGTAGCTGACCAGATGAAATGAATGAAGTATTTTGGTTTTGCAAATTTGCGGATTGCTCCAGGCTCTCTGGATCCCTAGCTGGGTAAACCATTGATATTGATTGTATAAGGGGTACTAGAAGTTTCCAATAACTTTATCTCCTTTGTTGCTATGGGACCATTTTAACAGGAAGTAACTGCATCTGGTTGATAAAGTTTTAGCAGTGCTACTTGATCAAATAGGAATTTTTAGTGGTTGATTAGCTTCGGATAATCTAGTTAAAGTAGTACTAATTGCACCCATTGCAGTACGGACCAGGTAAAATGGGGGTGTATCGTCATAGTCACTATTTTAGTTGGGGACTTTTGTAGTCTATTCATGCACAGTAGACCTTTGTTGTTCATTGATAATTGCTCATCTTTCATAAATGCCTATAGCACTGTTGAACAAGTTACTTACCTTCGGTAATGATATATCTGTAAGAAACATACGTTGGCTATAGATTCCTTACCTTAGAATTACCCCCAGGCGTCAGACTGGATCCGGAAAGCTTTTTCGTCAGCAGTACCCCTGCGCGTCGGAAGGTGGCGTCGGTCGACTCCGCGTTCATCATCGTGGTTGCCGGGATGACGTCGCGGTAGCTACTTAGACGCTGACGTCAGTTCTGTACACGACTTTCCACACCAGAAGCGCAGAGCCATGCAAGACACTGACCACTGGTGCACAAAACTAGGGCCCTGAAAGGACAGCCTTAACCCTAGAAGTCAGTTCGCAGAACGGGGAGGACGGGTGGGGCGGTAAGGAATCTATAACTAACCTATGTTTCTTACAGATATATCGTTACCGAAGGTAAGTAACTTGTTCATCTGAAAGAAACAGTTAGTTATAGATTCCTTACCTTAGAATAGATACCCCAGCAATACCAACCCCAGAGGTGGGTCTGCAAACCAAGTTCACACCAGAAAGTCCTGGAGAACAGAACGGCCAAAGAAGCCGTCTCTCCGGACTTGGCTGTCCAGGCAGTAGTGTTTGGCGAACGTGTGCAGCGATGCCCACGTAGCTGCCCGACAGATGTCATTTAGGAGGAGGGGGGGACTCCTCGTCCCAAAGCAGTAGTAGCTGCCGTCGCCCTGGTGGAATGGGCGCGCAGTCCCACTGGAGGCTCCTTCTTTGCCAAAGAGTAGCAGGCTTTTATGCACAGATCGACCCACCTGGAGATGGTCCGTTTGTGCACGGCCCGACCTTTCTTAGCGCCCATGTAACCAACAAAGAGCTGGTCGTCCACCCGGAATTGTTTGGTGCGATCCAAGTAGAAAGAAAGCGCACGTTTTGGATCCAGACCGTGGAGCCTCTCTTCCTCTTTTGAAGGATGCGGAGGCAGAAAGAAGGTGGGCAAAGTGATGGTTTGGCCAATGTGGAAAGAAGTAACCACCCTGGGAAGAAAGGAAGGTCTAGTTCTAAGGACGACCTTGTCCGAATGGACAGCCAGAAAGGGAGGCTTGGAAGAAAGAGCTTGTAGCTCACTCATCCAGTGTGCAGAGGTGATGGCCAACAGAAAGGCAGTTTTCAAAGTGAGAAGTCTGAGAGGACAGTTATGTAGCGGCTCAAAGGGAGTGCACATAAGATATGTAAGGACCAAGTTCAAGTCCCACTGGGGCATTACGAAGGGAACAGGAGGAAAAAGATGAGTAATGCCCTTAAGGAATCTATTTACAACAGGGGGACTTGAAAAGAGAAGGCTGATCAGGAAGCCTAAGGAAGGCTGAAATGGCCGAGAGGTAGCCCTTTAGAGTGCCCAGAGCAGAGCCCTGCTGGGCCAAAGAAAGGAGGAACAAGAGAACCTCATAAAGAAGGGCGGAAAGGGGATCCACAGCCTTTGCTGTGCACCATGCCACAAATTTGTTCCATCTGCAGGCGTATACCATCTTAGTGGAGGGATGCCTGGCTGGCAAGATAACATCGCAGACTTCGGGAGGAAGGTCAAACGACGTAAACTGCCGCCGCTCAATCTCCATGCAAGGAGGTGGTGGCTGGACAGGTTCGGGTGGAGGACCGTCCCCTGCTGCTGCGACAGACGGTCCTCCCGAAGAGGCAGTCGGATCGGAGGATCGATGGCCATGTTGAGCAGCTCGGGATACCTGACTCTTCCTGCCCAATCCAGAGCCACAAGAATGACTTGGGCCTGGTCGCGCTTGATCTTCTTCAGCACTCTGGGCAGAAGTGGTATAGGCGGAAAGGCACATAGAAGACCGCAACTCCACTCACGACGAAAAGCATCGCCTAGCGAGTGCCACCTTGGAAATTCCAATGCGCAGAACTGTTCACATTGCGCGTTCTCTTTGGTGGCGAATAGATCTAACCAAGGCTCTCCCCACTGCTGAAAGAGACCTTGCACCACCTCCGAGTGAAGACGCCATTCGTGATCCATCATGCACCTGCGGCGGAGTTTGTCCGCCCTGGCGTTCAGTGAACCTGCCAGGTGTTGAACCACCAGGGATATGCCCTGATGTTCCAGCCATGTGCAGAGGGCCTCCTTACATAGGGTCCACAACCCCACCCCGCCCAGTTTGTTGCAGTACCACATGGCGGTGGTGTTGTCCGTGAACACCTGCACTACTCTTTCCCGGACAGAGGGAAGGAATGCTTTGAGTGCAAGACGAATCGCCCGAAGCTCCAGAAGGTTGATATGGACCCCGGACTCCGCCGGAGACCAGAGGCCTCTGATCTCCGCCTCCCCCATGTGGCTGCCCCATCCCAGAAGTGATGCATCGGTCACCACTGTGAACTCTCGCTGAGGACGGGAGAGGGATCTGCCGTTGACCCAATCCTGGTTCGTTAGCCACCACTGCAACTGGAGTGCAGTGCCCTCCGAGATCTGGACGCATTCGGACAGGTTCCCCTGATGGTGGGCCCACTGGAACTTCAGGTCCCACTACAGAGCCCGCATATGCCATCTGGCATGGTTCACCAGCAGGATGCAGGAGGCCATCAGACCCAGTAGTCTGAGGGTCATCCTAACCGAAACCCAGGATAGAGGCTGAAAGATCGGAATCATAGCCCGAATATCCCTGACTCGCTGTTCGGGAGGATAGACCCAAAACTGCATCATGTCCAGAACCGCTCCGATGAAGAGAAGCTTCTGAGAGGGAATCAGGTGCGACTTCTGCACGTTGATGGAAAACCCCAGCAAATGCAGGAGGTCGGCCATAGTCTGGAGGTGGGAGATGACAGCCTGGGGCGAGCCCACCTTCAACAGCCAGTCGTCGAGATAGGGGAAGACTGGAACCCCTGATCTGCGCAGATGAGCTGCGACCACCGCCATCACTTTCGTGAACACCCGAGGGGCGCTGGTAAGGCCAAAGGGGAGCACGGTAAACTGAAAATGCTCGTGGCCTACCGTGAACCGCAGGTAGCGCCGGCAGGACGGGGATGTGAAAGTAAGCATCCTGCAAGTCCAACGCTACCATCCAGTCTCCAGGGCCGAAGGCAGACAGGACCTGAGCGAGCGTCAACATTTTGAAGTTTTCGTTCCGGAGGAAGAGATTGACGTTCCTGAGATCCAAGATAGGTCGCAGGCCTTTGTCCTTCTTGGGCACCAGAAAGTAGTAGGAATAGCAACCACGACCTACTTCTGGGACAGGAACGCGCTCGATGGCTCCCTTGGCCAAGAGTGCCGAAACTTCCTGTTGGAGAAGGGCCAGATGATCCTCCAACATGCAATGGTACTGAGGTGGCATGGATGGAGGGGCAGTCTCGAAGGGGAGGGAGTAGCCCCTTCGGACTATTTGCAAAACCCACCTGTCCGACGTGATGGTGCGCCAGTGGGGGAGGTGATGGCGAATCCTGCTGCCCACTGGTGTTTGGTGGCCCTGAAAGGTCAGACTAGGAGGGTTTGGAGGCTGCTGCAGAGGGGGCTGTGGTGGACTGGCCCTCCCGCTGGCCCCCAGAACCACAGCGCTGGTTCCCACGTTCCCGGCCGCGCAGAGGCTGAACAGCTTGCGCCTGCCTGTGGCCCTGGGCGGGACGTGGCGGGGCACCCCTTCCATAGCCACGAAAGGGGCGAAAGGCAGACTGCCCAGGGCGGGTGGTGGAGAGGCCCAAGGACCTGGCCGTAGCTTGAGAGTCCTTAAAGCGCTCTAGCGCGTTGTCTGCCTTGTCGCCGAAAAGGCGACGGCCATCAAAGGGCATGTCCATAAGAGTGGATTGGACATCCCCCGAAAAACCAGTCGACCTCAACCAGGCGTAGCGTCGAAGGGCTACCGACGTGGCAATCGTCCTGCCTAGTGAGTCGACGGTATCCAGCCCACAGCGGATGGTAAACTTCGCTGCGTTTCTCCCCTCGGCAACTGCATGGGAGAGCATGGCCCGGGCCTCCTCCGGGCACTGGGGCAGCACCTGCGCTACTGTATCCCACACAGAGTGGGAGTAACGGCCCAACAGACATGCAGTGTTTACCGACCGCAGTCCCAAGCTGGAGGAAGAAAACATTTTCTTCCCAAGGTGGTCCAGCTTTTTGGATTCCCTATCGGGTGGTGCGTTAGGGAATGCGCCTTTGGAGGTGGAGGCTTGAACCACCAAGTTCTCAGGGGTGAGGTGTTGGGAGAGGAAAGTGGGGTCGCCCGGGGCCGGGCGGTGGCGTCGGGCAATCATACTGTCCACAGGAGCCCCTGTGTTGGGCCTGGACCAGGTGCCCAAAATGATGTCCGTGAGGGGCTCCGAAGTGCTCGCTGCCGGTTGAAGCACCTCTGTTAGGAGGTTAGTCCTGACTGCCACCGTAGGTAGCTCGAAGTGGAGAGCCTCGGCTGCCCTTCGCAACACCACTGCGTATGACACTCCCTCCTCCGTAGCCACGGTAGGAGGAGACAACATGCAAAGGTCTGGGGAGGTATCCAGACCACTGGCTTCCCCCAGTTCCTCTCTCCAGTCCGGTTCATAACCTAACTGGTCGGTTAAAGGGTCCCCAGACCCCTCCCAGTCCTCCTCGCCCTCTTCTGGCTGCCAATCTGGTCTCAAAGAGCCAGGGTTGAACAGGGGCACAAAAGTACCCATCGGCGCCGGATCCGGCATTGGACGACGACGGGCCGGCTCCGTGTCTACCTCGAGGTGGAGGCCGGGGATTGACGTCGGCTGGGGACACAGCCGACGCCTGCTGCGGACATGGTGCCGGTGGAATTGCCGCCAGGGGAGGCGTAACAAGGTCGACCGGTGCCGATCCGGATCCAGGCCTGGATCCAAGGGGACCCTGCGGTGCCGAGGCCGAAGCCGCCGGCCCCGAAAGCCCAGGGCCCCCTGCAGAGTCCGTGGGGCACGAAGGCGCGCCAGCGGAGTCGGGCTGCTTAAAGATGGCATGCATCGCTTCGTAAAACTGATGAAGCTGGGCAGGGGGTCTGTCCCGGTCCCGGGAAGGGGGGGAAACCCGGAGTCGACCCTACGGGCTCTGCACGCGGAGCCGTGGGAGGGGCCCCACCCGCATCCCTCGTCGCGTCGGCCGACGTACGGGGAGAAGTCGAAGAGCGACGATGCTTCTTTGACTTCTTCTTGTGCTTCGACTTACCTGACCCAGAGTGCGAAGACTTGGACAAAGAATGGTGTTGGCTCCACGACCGGTCCCTCGACCTCCTACGCGACCGGGACCTCGAACGGCGCGGAGCCGACTGCCGGGCCTTGAGTAGCTTTCGGGAACGCTCCCACAAAGACTAAGGGGCCATGGTCCGGGAGTCGGAGCACGACTTGGTGTCGTGATCGCGCTCCAGGCAGTAGAGGCACACGCGGTGCAGATCCGTCACCGGCATCAGTCGGTTACAGGACCGCAAGCCTTGAAGCCGGGCATCCTCGTGCACCAGGAGTCGATGGACTCAAAAAACAAAGTCGACAAAAGTCGAGAAAGAGTCAGTCAAAAAATGACTGGAGGTACCGCTCTCTCCGGATCAGCACTTGCTGGCGCGGAAAAAGAAAGAACGGACGTGAGCGCGGGAGGGCGGCGTCTAAGTAGCTACCGCGACATCATCCCGTCGATGACGACGAACGCGGAGTCGACCAACGCCACCTTCCGACGCGCAGGGGTACTGCTGACGAAAAAACTTTCCGGATCCAGTCTGATGCCTGGGGGTAATTCGAAGGTAAGGAATCTATAACTAAATGTTTCTTTCAGATCAATTCATTAAGTCGTGTGGATTAATCTAAGCTTTCATTCCAATCTGGGAAACCCTCAATCTCATTGTCTGTCTTGACTAGAGCTAGAGTCTGAATCAAAGTCGAAGGCTGTTACAGGTTGTAATGAGATCATGCTGGTAATGTGTAGTGTTATTATAATTTGGTTTGAAATCTGGCTACATGAACATTGTTTGTCACAGACTCTACTGCTGTTACTAGGTTGTGTGCTTGGTATCGCGAAAAAAACACAATCTGTTGCTGCAATAAATAGTTTGGGAGAACAGAGGTCTGTTCTGGCTCTAACAGCCATAGAAATATCTCCTGCAGCACTAATGTGCATTTTCTGGGACCTTATTAATATTTGGATTTCTGGGATTGGCTGCAGTATTAAGATGCTAGTTTCATATGATCAAAAAGTATTCGAAGTGTGCTCAAGCACGAGTCCCTTGACAACTAGCAGGCAGAATAGGGCAAAGTGGCAACTGCTCTGGTTTATTTTTGGGGATAGACAATCAGCCTGATGTCCCAATATAATGAAGGATCAATGGGATTTGTGCATTATCTCAGCACATACCAAGCGAAACTGTGATTTTAGATAACCTCCATTAAGCCCTCTCACGGAGCTTACATTGGTATCCAGCCTCTGCCTATCTGTAGTTCCAGTCTTGGGCAGGAATCTTATTGCGCAAAGCTCCTGGTTGAATTTTTCATGATCTTCTGAGTCACCTCTACCCTTGCAATGCCGCAATACAGACGCCTTGATTTGTGTGCGGGGTCAACCTTGTGAGCCACAAGTCCACGCAGCTCCATCCGCAACACAGCTGTAACCCACAGGACTGACATAAGCAGTACTCTCCTTTCACCATACACTATCAGCACTCCAGCAAGGGTGTGGGTCAGGTCGAAGGACAGTTGCATGAGTAGCGCAAGTAGTCAGCTTCACTGTGTAGCAAGGCAGAACTGCACAGGAATGCCCAAAGGTACTCAGTCGCATAAGCACAACTGGGCGCTTCTAGGTATGAAGCAAACACAAGGAGATGATGGACGGAGCGCGGAATCTTTTGAGACACACTCAGTCACAGTTCTGGGTTTAATCCATCATGGCTCTGTAGCTCACTTCGCCACCCCAGTACAGACCCAGCCATATGCAAATCAGTCTGGACCCTGTTCCTTAAGGGAACAGTTGAGCCCGAACTGCCAAGCCAGGTCTTCCCTGGACCGGAAACAAGCATCCTGGCTTGGCAGTTCGGGCTGGACTGTCCCCATGAGGAACAGGGTCAAGACTGATTTGCATATGGCTGGGTCTGAACTGGGGTGACGAAGTGAGCTAAAGAACGATGATGGATTAAACCCAGATCTGACGGGGGGGGTGAGAGTCTGAAAAGTTCAGCGCTCTGTCCATCATCCCCTTGTGTTTGCTTCGCTTCTGGGAATGCACTGGGACTGTAACAGCATGAAATACATGACAATGTAATGTCAAGTGGAGGAGCCACCAGTATGCTCTCCAGGTCATACTGGACATTTCTTGCAGATGTGAGGCAGAAACAGATTTGTATGGTTAGCCCCACCTCTGTAAAAATATGATCCATTTCCTGCAGCAATTTGCAATGCAAAACAGTTTAATGGATCTGCTGTTGTATTCAGTCCACCCTAGAAGATTTGCTGCTTACAGATAGGTCTTGAAACCCTGCCTCACTTAAGTCAAAAGTGTGTCAATATGTTTTTCTTGTAAATGTGGGAAGAGCTTGTCAAACTCTCAGGTCCGGCTGTGCTCCTTATTTGACCATAAATTGATAAAGGTAACTTCTTCAAATTGACTTTCCCTAGGAGGAGAGATCAATCATTACTGTGACGGCAAGACAGTCTGAAGGGAATTTCCTTTTTACAACTCAGAATTTATTATCCTTCAGATCCAACTTCTATCAGTGAGATGATCAACAAGTTGGTACGGTCTAACTTATCTAAAGGTGGGCATGAGGAAAGAGGTATCCTCTCAGAGTTAGCAGTCAGAATTACGAAACCATCTGGCATATTCGTCGTACCCTCTCAGGAAGAAAAAGACTTGTAGATGCTGTGTCTAGGATCACTTACATTAGTTGCAACTTCTGAGATGGCACCAGGCTATAATTTTGTTGCTGGAAAAGCCCAGACAAGAACATGCAATCACTGGGTTTCACAATTTAGCCAAGATAAAGCTAGGAATGTTAACTCTGGATTATGCAGATGGGCTCTACTACCACTATTGCATCTTTACAAAAAATCCTGTGGGCTGAAGTGAATCCAATAGAAGAACAGGCAAATACAAGTGCTTGCGTCCACTATCGCAAGCCTGAGGATTGTTACATTTCCCGACGGGATTTTGAAGCATATTTTTAAAATGTAGCTATTTTAAACAGCCTTGTCCAACAAGGCCTATAGTATTTGCCACAGTAAGATAACGTTCAATTTTTTTCTTCTGAATTTCGTTGTGGAAGCATGCCTCTAAAATTGAGGTGCATGCTGTTAGTAAAAGTGTTTGAAATAGAAACCATTGCCATTCTCCAAGTGGGTTCTGTATTTGTTCATTCAAGTGAAGAAACTCTTTAATCAAGACATTGTGGGGAAATACCCAATTTAATTATCTGTAGGACCCAATGGTTCAGAGTGATCCTCTGCCAATTTTGTAGGAAAGATGCCACCCGTCTCCCAACTGGAGCATTGCTATTTTGCCAGATCTGTTATGATGATTTGTATAGCACACTAACCACCCGAGAGGGTATCCAGGCACTTAGGCAGGTCTGTAGGTGCATGGTCCCCAAGGTGCTTATACCAAGAGCCAGGTCTTCAGCTCCTTGAGGAACTCAAAAAGGGAGGAGGCGGCTCTTTTGTATTGAGGGAGGTTGTTCCATGTCTTGTGTGCCATGTAGGTTAATGAGCTATTTCCAGTTTTGCTTTTGCAGGGAGTGTGTGCGAGTGAGGCAGAGCATAGGTGCCTGGTGGGTTGGTCAAGTGTATGGGGTTGTTCAGGTGTTCTGGCACTGAGCTATGTAGGGTTTTGTATGTGTGCATGACAAGCTTGAATAGGCTGTGACTGCGAATGGGGAGCAGTGAAGCTTCCTGAGGTGCTGTGTGATGTGGATGCGGCGTGGGAGGTCTAGTATTGTTATATTCCATATAGGTACCCTATATAGGCACAGGTAACATCGCAACCTTTCACATACATCCATCCCTACATTGCATACATAACGGTTCTTAGGCACTGACCTTTTACCTAGATATGACACTGCACTCAGAACGCGGGTTTTTCCCTGGTTCGATTCTCATACATTATGCATGAGGCTTCTTGGAAGCACAGCAGGACTAACAGTAGGATTACCATCTCCTGTATAATATCTCTGTATAAAGTTCAGGCCCAACGTCACCCTTTAGGCCGACACAGTAACACAGCAAGGTAGGACCCCTGGGGAGACCTATGGGTATATATACAGCACATCTTGCTTAGGAAGATAGAGGAGACCGTGACTTCCCGGCTGACACACTGACCAGAGACGCTGAGGTTCCTGCATGCAGACGCTCCAGCTAGCAGTGGTCTAACCTCCTTCGCGGGGTGTCCAACTCGAGACCAGTACGGGGTCCCACATTCTCAGGTAATGGGGTGGACTAGATCCTAGAGGGATTCTTGGCATAATACCTACACAGATGCTAGGTACATTTAGGTACATCTAGTTAGGGAGACATCGTAGGAGTACGCACTTTTATCATGTGTTTTATGTATATATTCATGATTTCTGCAAGATGGTAGAACTATACCATCCCTTTACTTTCGTAGTATTGCTAATCATATATCTCTGCTACTGTCTAATGGTTGTTGCAGCTCATATATTATACACTGGAATAACAACTGTTCAATAAATACTTATTGAAACACCCAGCCTGTTTATTCTGTGTCGCTCTCTAAGACAAACTAAGTGAGCACGAGTGACTGAGCGAAAGGTAGTATATTGTTTCCACAATCCTGGGGGATCAGGGTTGTCATGTTCCGAGGTTGCCAGAATCTATTCTCTCCGTGATAAGAGGAGATTATAGTGGCACTGTGAGCTAGCTAATACAGTCTGGCTAACGTATCCGGTGGGGGTGCACGGAATCTGTCCACCACCAAACCCACAGTTTATGTTATCCGAACGCGCAGATCCTGTATAGGAACTACACGACATGGCGCCCAACGTTGGTTGGGTACTTATTTAACAGTAGAATCTGAGTAGTTCAGTCGTGTTATTCTCAGAGACCCCTACTCACAAAACACCAGAGACGTCTGGAGTGGGTAGGCACAAACTCCGCCACAGCGGAGTAGGCTAAAAAAAAATCCTATTTATTGGCTGTTGGTTAATCAAGCTTGAAGGACACATTGTTCCTAAATTGCGCAAAACCACCTTATCTTAGTTCCCTTGAAAAACTTCTTGACGGAGGACAGAAATAACGAAGAATTAGACCAAATGCAACAAAATCTGCCCCTCACAGACGAGGACGATGCAGGCGCAATACAAATTGCACCAAACTTTAGAAATACAGTCACCCTGAAACTACTTGCGCATGGTTTGTCAGCTAGGAGTGGCATAGTGGTTTTCGTGATTGAGGCACACGAATCAAACAAAACAGAGGTTTTTTTATTCGTGGGTTACATTCCCAGCAGCAAATGCAAGAACAAAAATATTTCACTCCTACACGGAAGGAGATGCACCAGCTGAATATTATCCGTTCGAGGACATAGAGGTTCCGCTCACGTACCAGGAACATTTATACTGGTTTAAAGGCGCCCTACCCCACATAAGAAGAAGAGTGAGACTCGGCCCGCTCAGAAGAGAAGGGGCAACATGGCCGATATTAGCAGCCTACACACCACATCCAGACATTGACACAATGCCACCAGGAGACTTACTCATACAACAAAGATTTAATTAAAATATACAGAAACTTGACGCAATTCGTCATGAGGACACTTACAGTCCAACCAGCAATAGTTGCAACAAATGGAACTCAAATTCAGGGTACAGCAACTAAAATTACACCACAAACATTACACGCGGTAATGGGTAAAATGCCCACAAAACGTGAACAAATACCATTCTGGGTACCTTAGAAAATAACGCAGCTAGAGGCAGAATTCCCGAATACTACCCCATATGAAAAACACAGAATGCTAACAATCTGCTTGCCCATGGGGATAACACCACAATTAGAGGATTGTACCACTTGGGGTACAGTCTTTGCTGCCATTTATACCAGAACACATGGTATCCCGTCATTAGCAGTAGTACCTGATGTATTGAGACAGATACAAAATGAGTACGGAGCAGAACCTGCCCTAAACTTAGGGATGAAGTTACTGAGTAACTATGCCCAGGTATCAGCCATAATACTAGCTAACATTAAGGGGGAAGCAGCTTCAGTGGCCATCCAACGCCTGAGGGAGTTCGATCCTTTAGAAAAGGAACACGAACTACCCAAAATAATTGAAACTGCGTATGCAGAATTAGGCAGAGACAGTTTGGGTGGGAAAGCTTTAAAACCACAACTGGTGGGCAGACCTGAAAAGGACACTTCTAAGCAGACATCTCAGCGCTAGGGACACAGCGTCAATTTTGTCGACTCCCCCAGGGGTATAAGAACAGCCCGGGGTTGTTTTCGGCCAGGGTAACTGAGTTACTTCAAAAATTGGATGAAGAGGCATTGTCCTATGTGGATGATATTTATCTAACGGACGATGACCTAGAGGAGCACTTGAACAGAGTGAATACCATAATTTTGGGATTTGCATCTGAGGGCTACAAATTCAACTTTAAAAAATCAAAAATTGCCCACCTCAGTGTCCTGTTTTTAGGATATGAGCTTTCAAGTGAAGGAAAAAGCCTGGCAGCCAATTTTTTTTAGAAAAATGCACGCTGCTCCAACCTCCAAAATCATTGAAAAATTTAGTCAATTCTGGGATTCCTAAATTTTGGTAGAACATACATTTTAGATTACGCAGAAAGAGTGAAACCTTTCTACAATTTAATAAAACCTGATTTTTCAGTAAAACAATGGACACAGGAACATACAGATACACTTCGTTCCTTACAAGCTGACATGATAGCTTCCAAACACTTACAGACACGCGTAAACGTACGCAACCTGGTGATCCGTATAGTTGCGGGTCAATCTGGGTACACCTATCTAACATATAATGAAGGTGAGACAGTACCAATTGCATACAAGTCACATTTGTACACATGCTGAGAGGCGCTTCGCATCTACAGAAAAGATTCTAACAGCAGTACAGACTGCTGTAGTGAGAGAAAGAGCACTGGCTCAGGGGAAACGAATAATAGTAGTGACTCCGGTTCCAGCCTTAGAGGCTGTGACAAAGGCAAGCGTTTCTAATGCTAAAGCCTTACATCCGAGATGGATACAATGGGCTAATTCTCTCACTGCAACAGATGTAGAATACCGGTATGACCCAAATTTAAAGTCCCAAGCATTCCTGCAATACGAACAAGAATATCCTCTACCAAACAAAATAATGCCTCTAGATCAGTATGAATATATCATTTACACTGACAGATCTACTCAACCGGCCATAGGGAGTAAGCAACAATATAGCGCAGCATGTGCAATTGTTAAAGGTCGCATGCGGGATGGAAAGTTCCACCCAAGTTGCACAAAAACGCGTCTCTAGGAGACTGCACGGCACAGTTGGCAGAGTTAAAAGCGCTGATAATGGCACTGGTAAATACGGATCGGGAATTCCCCACACTAATTGTGTGCGATTCCTTTTACTGTGTGCAGTCTTACAATGAATATTTGCAGTACTGGATTCAAACCGGGTTCAAAGATGCAAAAGGTGGCACAATTAAGCATAAAATGCTATGGGAACAGGTAGTGGAGTTGTAAACCGAACTACCGAGGGCTCACACGATACATACACTGAGTCATCAGTGTGATGGGGTTCACGTTGAAGGGAATTCATTGGCTGATGAAGCCGCAAAGGGGGTTTTACGCATGGCTTCCGTAGCTGCAATCACTCGTTCTAAATCGAGAATAGACAGTGAGATTATGGTAGCTATTAATGCAACCCGCAAAAACAGCGGAGCAGTACCAAAAAGGTTTCCACTCAAGTACTCCTACAAGTTAGATGCCAATAACATTCCATTTGCTCAGATTCCTGGAGTAGGGGATTGAGTAATTCCAAACATGGATCGTAAGTTAGGTTTAATTCTAGCAGCACACGAAGGGATGGGTTCTGTACATGCAGGAGCTGGGGCAACAGTTTCTTTTCTGAAACAAAGCTATTGGTGGCTAGGATTAACAAATCAGACCAAAGACTTCGTCTTAAACTGCGATATCTGTCAACAGACAAATGGAGTCGCCGTAGCTCGCCCAGCACAGGTCCCATTATTAGACAGCATCAGACTGACCATTCGCGTGCACTTACCTGGACCACTGCGGCCTCTTAAAATGTGAAGGGGCTTACAAGTATATCATGGTTGCAGTGGATTCCTGTGGGTGTGGCCCCAGTGCTCGGCTGACGCTCGAACTGTTATAAAAGATTTGCGAGTCTTTATAGGGACATACGCAATTGGCACATTACATTCTGACCAGGGCCCTGCATTTAGCTCTCGGGCTTACAAGGAGGCCATGCGAGGATTGGGTGTAGCATTGCAGTACTCATCTCCATACCATCCCGAGGGAAATTCGGTAGTGGAGAGAAAAAAACGAGACTTAAAGCAATCTTTAACAGCTAGAATATTCGGCACGGGTGAAAGTTGGGTAAAACATCTGTATGGAGTCCAGCGTGCTCTTATCAACATGCCAAGAAGTTGTCTAGGGGGTGTCACTCCATATGAAGTCCTATTTGGGACAAGAATGTGGGTACCTGATCTAGATTGTGAAGGCACAGTGGCGGATGAAAAGCCTTTTGACATCCATGATCGTTTGGCTGTTTTACAGGATCTAAATGAATCCAGGACACAACAAAGTAATGTCCATCTGAAGCAGACCGCCACTGGGGAAGTCAAATCAGTCACAGCAAGGCCTGTCTGGATCCCAAAAGTCAGGGATCTGGTCAGAAAGAAAATAGCGGATAAAAAAGAATTTGGGCCATCATACAGAAAACCTGTACCGGTCCTAGCAATTGAAGGAACAAGAACTGTACTTCTACCGCCTCTTGCCGGAAAAAAGATTTGTCTCAATTGACCTTATCAAACCACACTATGTGGCCGATACTAAGCAGTAGGCCACGTGGGCTCCAAAGTAGCAGACGCCCTCCTCTCGCTACAATCCAAGAAGTTCAAACGGAAAGACTCATCACGTTCGAAGAGCCTTCAACACGGAATGAAGGACTAAGCAACAATGCTATGGAACTAGTTCCTCTTGAACCTGAAGTTCAAACTCAAAATCAAAAACAACTCGTTATTAGACCAAATACAGATGTCTACGTCAACATGCCTCGACAAGAGCAAACCACGATTTCTACAAATCCTTATGCAATACCAACAATTGATCAAACTGCTTCTGGCTACTTCATAAACTTTGATACGTTTTCTTTCGATCCAAGCGAACCGGAAACGATGCCAGCCAAAAAAATCACGCAAACGGCAAGTAAAAGATTTTCTGAACTTTCTTAAAAAGACTTACCTGGTGTCACCCTGGGTAGAACTATGGATAATCACCAGGATACTTTTCTTTCTTTTCTGGCTAGGCTTAGTAATAAATTTTAGTATGCTTGTTACTGGAAAATATATTCGATAAAGCTCTGCAGCTCAAAAGGTGAACTTACTTTTAAAGCCACACCAATCATCTCATCGAGAACAAAGAGACTTGTCATCACTGAACATTACAGCAGTTCCTATACCTGATGGTATAGTGTGGGACAAGGTTGATTTCGATATATTTGGTCCGACTGAAATTTTAAGAATTCCTCATTTATTTAAAATATCATTGAGTGATGTCATTACCTCAAGTACATTTTCCGATGATTGGGATTTTGAAACCGTTAATAACATGTTATCTGATTTGGAAAAATCTGCTGCATTTTCTAATAGTGAAACATTGGAAAGTACATCAGATTTCGAAGTATGTATTGTTATCAACATTATGGTCATCATTTTCTGCATAAATCTGCAAATCCTAGAAATGTGTTCACATAACACCAGTGGGAACATTGTCCAACACCACCGAAAGGTAGTTCAAAAACATTTACACAGAAATGTACATATTTTTCAGGGTTTAATATGTCTGACCCAGCCTCATACTATTATAAGGTTGCAACAACATCAGCACAGAAAAATATGTTGACAAACACCAAACAGATTTACTCTGCTTCCTTTATTGCCCAGTTGTCCGAACAAGGTTTCGACTTGCGGAAAGACACCATAGACCTAAAATCAGTCTGGGGTACTAGGGAATGGCAGGTACAGGGGACAGAAGCTTTGTTTAGAGCATGCCTCATCAAATTATGTTTTTGAACGAGACAGTGCAACAGACGTCTTGCCTTGGACTAGCCAAGAACAAAGACTTGAACACGCCTCGGTTGCTGACTCCATCACACACCGAGGGCAACAAAACATCACAGGAAGAAATTACAGTAGATGACATTATACAATAAAACAGATCAGACCCCGATTGGAGTAAATGGTTGATTTGGCCCACAGACACTAATAGTTGTCAAGCAAGATTCATGAGTAAAATCGATGGGTTTAGTATCCATAGGCCAGATCCACGTTATGTAGAAAGATAACATCCAGGGGTAGTGACATCCTACAGTGTTGGGAAGTTGTGCCTCGATTGGCTAAAAACCTCAACACTTACACAGATGAAACAACACTTATCCTTACTGACGCAGGATGTGGATCTCAGGGCTTTTTTAATGGGTCCCCGGAAGCCACGTCAGAAGCGTTTCTATTATGCTGCCTACAATGAAATTTGGAAAATATCCCAACAAGAGGCCGCAGAGAGACTATGGGAAATAGACAGTATAAATCTAGAAAAATCTCTAGCAGTGGTAGGCAATGGGTTAACTACATTGACCTCCAGGATATATTCCTTAGGCAACATTGTATCTTCAACGATAGACATACCAGAACAAGATTTGGCCATATTATTACACGGGCAATCACAGTTACGTTCTATTATGTTGTTAAGATGGACGCTGCAATCTTTGCGTGCAGGCTACGTGCCTTGGCGTTTTATCAACAGCACGTCTCTGTTTTCTGAATACAATCTAACAGATAGAAAATGGCACAAAGGGGAGCAAAATATACAATGCTGCTTATCGAAAAACTGGATAGATCACCATTCACAGTGGCAGAATCACTGTCTACAGAATGGTTAATCCATGGCCACATAACTCTACCGGTCACTACTTTTCAGTTTCAATATTGCCTTGAACCAAAGCAGGCAGGCAGATATGAAGAAATAGGTAAGGAATACATTAAGGAATCTTGGGAATTACCATACAGATTTCGATGCCGGAGTGGGGATCAAGAAGCGTTTCTGAGCGGTACAAACTGCGAGAATGCTTTAAGTGGATCCCTCATATGCCAGGATATAATGTTGCACAGAGCTTGTAATGGTTCTGTAGCAAACCTGTCCTGTCATTTGAAGGGTGCCCCAGGTGCAGTGATTACTCCAGCATTCAGGCTACTTTCAAATGGGAGTTACTTGATGCTGAACGGTCAAGGCTGCTGTGGCATGCTCCCGGGCATCGCATATCTGGTATACGTGAGCTCCAGGGTTACTTGTTGTATGCAAGCATTGTTTCCACCGACACATACCGTCAGGGAGGCGCCGTTATGGCCTTCACTGAATGTTTCCTTAATACGGTTTGATACTCTAAGCAGAATGAAAGCCATGCTTCTACAGAAGTCTGTGCTCTTAACCTCCGCTCGAGAGACTTTGATCTCCAGACTCGCAAGGTCTTCGACAGAGATACAGGCGCTCATTCATACAAACTGCCCTTTCCATTTTGCAGAAATGGTAAATCGTATCTTTTACATGTCTGATACGACAGGCATTGTCCACCTATTTAAGACCATAGGTTCTGGACTTCTGAGTACCTTTCAGACGGTACTTGGAGTTATACCAAACTTCATACACTCCGTATTCGGAAACATCTTTGGAGGACTTCCGCTGATCCTGTTTCTAATAGCAGGTATCCTGATTGTTTTCCATTTGCTACGCAATGGACGTCCCAGTCACCAAGGCGATGGAAAGAACACTCCAGGAGCGTAAATACCGTGACCGCATGGTACAACTTCTAGGCACGCCTCGCCTAAGAGAACTAAGTGAATCTTGGTTCCTGTCATTTCGACCGGTCTGGATAGACTGCATCTTACCTGTCCTCCGATGCCTGTTTTGCAAAGAAGAATGTGTGTTAGACCTGTGTTTGACACTCCCATCATGTGAGCAACCGGACGTGAATGCGATACTGGACCCGATAACGGCCCATGTTCTGCAGTGTCCTCAGCGTATTCCAATGTTGATGGCGGCATACCTTGAGCCACCACGGGTAGTAACTTCACCTGTTGGTATGAACACCGGCTCCTCCTCTGACACCCAGGCTTTGGACATCACACAGGCTGCCCCAGCACCGGCTGTGGACAGCGTGGGACATCTGTGCTCAATTGATGTGCTCTGCGAGGTGCTACAGAGGCCGTCTACTGCAGAAGCAAGCAACGAAAATGTTGCGTCTACCAGCCAAGACACAAACATTTGAACTCATTTGGCTCATAGTGTGCTGGGAGAAATTCACCCTTTTTTAAACAAGCTCAAATTTGGAACTATGTAACTAAATTGACATTCCTTTCATTTTTTGGGCATACATGGCTTTATAATGCTTATAGTGATCCGGACTATATCAACGGACATTTTAGAGCTAGGGCTTGCAAATTTTTTAAAACTTTTTTTTTTTTTTTTTTTTTAGAAGTTTTTAAACATTTTAGTTCAGAAGATGTTTTTATAAACCTTGTGCGTACCACTATCTAGTAATGTTAGTAGTATAGTAATAGGTTACATATGTCGTCCATTCGGAAGAGGAGTGGGTGTTATATTCCATATAGGTACCCTATATAGGCACAGGTAACATCGCAACCTTTCACCTACATCCTTCCCTACATTGCATACATAACGGTTCTTAGGCACGGACCTTTTATCTAGATATGACACTGCACTCAGAACGCGGGTTTTTCCCTGGTTCGATTCTCATACATTATGCATGAGGCTTCTTGGAAGCACAGCAGGACTAACTGTAGGATTACCATCTCCTGTATAATATCGCTGTATAAAGTTCAGGCCCAACGTCATCCTGTAGGCCGACACAGCAAGGTAGGACCCCTGGGGAGACCTATGGGTATATATACAGCATATCTTGCTTAGGAAGATAGAGGAGACCGTGACTTCCCGGCTGACGCACTGACCAGAGGCGCTGAGGTTCCTGCATGCAGACGTTCCAGCTAGCAGTAGTCTAACATCCCTCGTGGGGTGTCCAAATCGAGACCAGGACGGGGTCCCACATTCTCTAATTCTCATGTAATGGGGTGGACTAGATCCTAGAGGGATTCTTGGCATAACACCTACACAGATGCTAGGTACATCTAGTTAGGGAGACATCGTAGGAGTACGCACTTTTATCAAGTGTTTTATGTACTTGTATATATATTCATGATTTCTGCAAGATGGTAGAACTATACCATCCCTTTACTTTCGTAGTATTGCTAATCATATCTCTGCTACTGTCTAATGGTTGTTGCAGCTCATATATTATACACTGGAATAACAACTGTTCAATAAATACTTATTGAAACGCCCATCCTGTTTATTCTGTGTAACTCTCTGAGACAAACTAAGTGAGCACGAGTGACGGAGCGAAAGGTAGTATATTGTTTCCACGATCCTGGGGGATCAGGGTTGTCATGTTCTGAGGTTGCCAGAATCTATTCTCTCCGTGATAAGAGGAGATTATAGTGGCACTGTGAGCTAGCTAATACAGACTGGCTAACGTATCCGGTGGGGGTGCACGGAATCCATCCGCCACCAAACCCACAGTTGATGTAATCCGAACGCGCAGATCCTGTATAGGATATATAGGAACTACATGACAGTATGAATCTTGGGGTGGTGTTCTGGAGTCTGTGTAGGAGTTGTTTGGAGATTCCAGCGTTGAGTGTTGCGAATTCCAGCCTGCTGGTGATGAGTGCTTGTGTGACGTCCGTCTGGTGTTCTGAGGGAACCATTTGAAGATCTTTCACAGGAAGCAGGAAGTGCACACTGCGTTGACTTAGATTTCTGGCATGGTCCATGTGTTGGTCCTATCTTAGTAGTCCACCAGGTAGAGTCCCATGGGGAGGTCTTGTTGCCGAAGACCAGAACTTCCATCTTGTTGGAGCTGAGCTTCCGGCAGTTAGTTCACATCTAGTCTGCTACCTCGGTCATGCAGTTGGAGAAGTTGGTTCTGATGGTGGCTGTCTTATCCGTCAGGGAGAGGATGAGTTGGGTGTCATTGGCATAGAAGATGACGGTGATGTTTTGTGATCGGATGATGTTGGTGAGCAGTGCAATGTGTATGTTGAAAAGGGTGGGATTGAAGGACGATCCTTGTGGGACTCCACATATCAGTTTCTTGGTCTCTGACGTGAAGGGTGGCAGCCTGACCATTTGGGCTCATCATGTGATGAAGGAACAGATCCATTTGAGAGCAGATTCTCTGTCTCTTCTGTTGAGGGTGGTATGGGAGACTGGGTCGAAGGCTGCAGAGAAGTCTAGCAGAATGAGGGCTGCTGTTTCTCCTCAGTCCAGGATGAGCCGAATGTCGTCTGTAGCCATGATGAGGTGCTGTGGTTCTTTCTAAATCCTGACTGAGTGTGGTCTAGAAGATGGAGGAGTTCGCGGTAGTTTGTGAGTTGCTTGTTGATGGCCTTCTCAATCACTTTGACTGGATAGGGGAGCAGGGGAGATAGGTCAGCTCTGGGCTTCTTGAGGGGGGCTTTGATTTCTGCAAGTTTCCATTCATCTTGGAAAGTGGCCGACGTGATGGAAGTGTTGATGATGTGGGTCAGGGTGGTGCCGATTGGTGATTATCCCAAGTTGCTGGTATGGTGGGGGCATGAGTCCGTTGGGGCAGCTGAGTGGATGGCCTGCATGATTTCCACTGTGTTTCTGGTGAAGGCTGTCCATTTGGTCAGGTGGCCGTCTTGGTTGGTAGGTTAGCAATGAGTTCTCTGGGGTTGCGTTGGTGTTTGAAGTTGCTGAGATGTTTTACGATTTTGCTGTGGAAGAAGTTGGATAGTTTGTTGAAGAGTAGTTGGGAGGGGGGGGGGGGGGCGTGGCCAGGAACATGGCCGGCTAGCTGTGTCTGCTGGAGCTCCGGCAGCCCGAATAATATCCCGAGAAGAATCCTGCCCTTCCAGACGCCATCTGCTGCAACCCAGAGGTGTCCGATAACTCTGGTAACAAGAGCGGGTCCAGACCGCGGTCTCCGCCGGGCTGTGAGCAGTATAACAGCCGAAAAGTGTGAGGAGGCGAGGCCGTGGGTCGCTCGGCCAAGATGGCGGATGGGACGCACTAACTAAGGAACGCAGCCCCGCGACCCCTCCTGAGCCCCCCGGGCCATGACGCCTGGCCCCACAACGAAAAGAAGTGGGTCCGGGCCCCGCGTGAAGGGGAATGAGAAACGGAGCCCTGAACACGTGTGCAGGTGAGAGGGACTGTACACGGGAGTGAGTGGGGCCAGGTGCTCCGACCATTGCCTCTCTCCGCCCCCCCGCCCTCCAGGATACGGGCTACGTGGGGGTCGGGTTGAGGACCCGTGGAGGACCAAGCTGCCGTGGCAGAGTGGGGCCGTCGATCATGAGTGGAGGCCCGGGCTAGGTCTGAGACGTGGGTTCGAGGGGTGGTGCTCGGACTGGGCCGCGCCCGGTGGGCCACGCATATACCCCAGCCCGGGGATCAACAAGAAGCTGGAGGCTTTAACCTGTGAAGAGTCCCGGTAGCACAGAGTGCCACAGAGGCAGGAAGGTTGCGGTGAGGAATCCCCGGACTCTGGCACAGGCCCCAGAGGCACCGGGGAGTTAGCGGTGCATGAAACAGCCGCTTGGGAGCCCTCATGATGAGCACAGTGTGCAATCCGGGTTGCCCGATGGAGGCCTGGCGAGTCGTTACGTGAGGATTGACCCCCTGCTCTCGGACTCTGATCCGCACTGGGGGTCTGGGGGGGGGGGGGTAGGTGTAGGTGTACTGGCGGTAGGCAAGATCTGCGAAGAGATTATATCCAACAGACCTACACAGCCCGCCGCGCGAGACGTGAACGGACCCTGGCAGCACAAAAAGTGGCAGGGGGGGGCTTTTGTTCTAAAAGCTGGGAGGAAACACAGGAGGAACGATCACCGAAGAAGCAGAGTCCTACTGATCCAGACATCGGTGCATGCCGCTGGCACTGATCGGAATCTTGGACAAATTGGGCCTGTATAGGGGATCATCAACAGTTACCCTGAAAGGAGCATACAAAACACAGGTACGACGACGGAGAGTCTAGATCTCCCAGTTCTCGAGGGGGGCTGCAAAACCCCTGGGTCTCAGGGACATATAACACTACACCGAGGTAATAGGGAGATACCCTGGATCCGGGGTGGCTTTCGTCCCTTACTGAACAAGTACCACATACTAAGGAGGGTTGGATACATATACATATTGCCAGCGACAGCAGTAGCGGAGATAAACAAGAATCAGAAGCATTGAATACAGTGACCTCAGCACCGCCCTCGGCCAAGACAACACAAGGATTTCCTCTCCAGGCACTAGCGATACACTACTAAAATATAACTAAAGTCGGCCTTGGGCTGCTTGCCTCCCGCGACCCACGCCGTTCATATAAATCAGGGTCCCACATTCCCTCAGGAAACCTACTCACCCTTCAAAGGGGCAATGGCCAGAGACAAAGAATCGAAAACCCCAAAACAGGGCAAGATGGACAAATATACGACGGTGCATCCCCAATCGTCAGAGGCAGGGGAGGTCCCTCAAGCCCACCAGATAACAATGCCATCCTTCAGGTGATCCATGCCTCGAGAGAGGCAATTGAGGGCAAAATGGCAGAAATAGGGTTGGAGGTCTCCCTGTTCCGCCAGGATATGCGCAATATGGCCGAGAGGGTGACTTAGACGAAGACCCGCATCTCTGTAGTAGAGGACACAACACACAAACTACAGGCCGAGGTTGGTGCCCTACAGGCAGCTATGCGCGAAGTGACCTGGAGGGTAGACGATGCGGAAAACAGGGCACGCAGGAACAACCTGTGCTTTATTGGACTCCCGGAAGGCACAAGAGGGCTCAGATCCGGTGGCTTTCCTGATGTCGTGGCTGCGGGACTCCCTTCCAACAGCAAAGTTTTCACCATACTTCCTAATAGAACGGGCCCACAGGATGCCCAACACAAGTCCGCCCCCGGGGGCCTCCTCCCGGCCACTGATTGCGAGGTTCTTAAATTACCAAGACCGCGATATAATCCTTAGAGCCTCACGACAAAGTGGGAAACTTAAACACTCAAACAACAGGATAATGATCTTCCCTGATTATTCGAGAGAGGTCCAGAAGATGAGGCGAACATTTGACTCAGTGAAGGTTAAGCTGAGAGCGATGCAGGTACAGTACATGCTCCTCTTCCCTGCCAAGCTGAAAATCATCTTTCAGAGCACCTCCCTGTTCTTTCAAACCCCAAAAGAGGCATGGGCCTGGATAGAAGAACGTCCAATGCTACAATGAACAGCGAGGACCAGTGGATCACAACTCAGAGAGGCACCGTCAAGGCCGGACCCAAAACCACAGAGAGTAAAGAAGAGGCGCCTGCACTCCCAAGGACACAAATCGCAGACAGGCACCCCATTGAGGAGAGCCTCAACGGTGTTGAAGCAACGGATGGAATCAGACTCTGATGAAGATGCAACCCAAGCTAGCAAAACACCTCCCAAGGAACAAGAGAGGGTCAACACAGAACCTTCGGATAAAGAGTATCAAACAGACAGTGACCACCCACTACTGAAGAACATTAATAATATGGAAAATCAAGACGACAAGGCACTGTGACGACATCTCAGCAGCAGGATGAGAATGGCAAGGAAGGCTGAAATGCGGGCTAAGCCGAGGGCAGACAGACTGCAGAACTGACACGGAGCCCCCTGCACAGAAAATACCGGACTCAGGGTGGCTGTGCGGAACAACTTACTTTAAGACTATATCCTTTGTTGAATTGATTAACAGGGGGAGGGTGGGACTACAGACCTCTCAAGCTGAACTTGCGCTGAGTTGTCATGTTGGCAGTTGGGGGTACAGGTGTAGGAAGTGGGAGAGCGTGGAGGGGGTAGAGGATTTTATAGTTTAGTTGTTACATACGTTTCTTGTTATTTTGCCAGATACAGTGTAGTAGACCTCAACAGAGTGAGACTCAAGGAGGGTGACCCACAGGTAGGCCTACCCGTGCATACAAAGATAGATAAGAAGACATGCATGCAAATAGAAGCACTCCATACACAGCGCTGACGTGGAACATCAATGGGCTGGGTAGCAAGATTAAGAGGGGATTAGTCACAAAATACATTAAGAGGCTTAAGCCACACATTGTTTTCTTACAGGAAACCCATCTGAGAGACACCAACTGCGCCTTCATAGGGAGAGGGATATAAACAACACTGGCCCATGCTGGATTTTCCCAGGGGGCGCGAGGAGTTGCCATACTCATTAGGAAAGCTCCTCCGTTTTACACATAAAAAATCTGGACGGATCCCAACGGGACTTTTGTCGCTGTTCAGGGGGCGACAGGAGCTTACATTAATTAGCATCCACGCCCCACCACGACTGCAATCCCACACCCTAGATGCACTTGCTGAGATCTTGTTGGCATCAGGCCCATCCACACACATCATCGGAGGTGACTTTAATGACGTGATGGACCCGCGCCTTGACAGGACACATGTGGCGGCGGGGGCTAGGGTCCCCACACCACTAGGGGACTTTGCAAAGTCAATGGGGCTAATTGACCTTTGGCGGCGACCGTATCCTACAGATCGCGCCTTTTCTTATTTCTCAGGGGCGCAGAGAGTCTTCTAGAGATTGGACTATTTCCTTGCGCCAGTGGGGGAAATACGGAAGGTGGAGAGGGTAGAATACCTTGCAAGAGGGGTTCCAGATCATTCACCACTGTGGTGGACGGTGGGTGGCGAAGAGAACAGACAACGTGCGGACTGGAGACTCGATGCCTGGGAACTCCGAGATAGAACAGGAGTAATCCGTACAGAATCAGAGTTATTTTTCCAGGAAAATAAGGGCACAGTAGCATCAGATGTCACTCTCTGGGAGGCCTACAAGGCGGTTATTCGAGACAGAGCGCAAGATGCAATAGCGCAGGGAGGAGACTAGCCAAATTGAAACCCTAGAGAATAAACTCTTAGAAATGGAGAGAAGCATCACCCCCAGACAATGAGGCCACCTTATTACGACAGCTAGACGTCACACGCAGGGAGCTCCACGCCCTAACAGAACAGGAAGTCCAGACTGAAATTCAGGCCTCACACCACAGGCTTTACGAGGCAGGAGACAGAGCTGGGAGACTCCTAGCCTGGCTGGGCAGAAGGGAGAGAGAAGCGAGTTGGGTCCCACAGATCCAGGAGTCTGAGAGAAAACACGAGACAGCACAAGACATAGCGGGCGCGTTCGCACGATACTATACGGAACTATATGAGGCTCGGCCCCTTGCGAGAGACACACAGATAGCACAATACCTTAGTAATATCGACACCCCCATTCTACAGCCGGAGAGTAGGGAAGCTCTTGATGAAGAAATTACCCTAATTGAAGTACAAGAGGCCATATCTAGACAAAGGTCGGGAAAAACCCTTGGCCCAAACGGGCTGCCGGCTGAATTCTTTAAGCAGAACGCAAGTTTGCTAGCTCCCCACCTCCTCGGCATGTTCCAAGCGGCTCACGAACAGGGGTCGCTGTCACTCGATCTCCGTAGAGCTACAGGGGTGGTCATACCTAAGCTGGGAAAACCCCCTGAGAAGTGTGAATCCTACCGCCCAATATCATTACTAAATATTGAAACCAAAATCCTGGCCTCTATTTTAGCGGCGCGACTTAACGGTGATCACATCACTGATCCACCGGGACCAGTCCGGTTTCATGCCCGGCCGTGCCACGCGGTATAATCTCCGCCACCTGGCAAACTGGCTCGACACTGAAAGATAGATCTTCCTCACAGATGCTGCTTTCCCTAGACGCAGAGAAGGCCTTCGATACTGTCCACTGGCCCTTCTTGAAGCAAACCCTGGTGAAATTCGGATTTGGGCAAGAATATTACCTGGGTGGAGCTACTAAACACAGGCCCCAGAGCTAGTGTCAGGGTTCATGGAACAAAATTGACAGACTTCCCTATCCAGAGAGGGACCAGGCAGGTCTGCCCCCTTCCCCCTTACTCTTTGCGCTAGTCTTGGAACCACTGGCTTGCCAGATTAGAGCCCACCCTGGGCTTGGTGGCTTCCAAGACAGCAATGGCTGCCTTACAGCCGAACCAATTTCGTTATACACGGACGATATTTTACTCTATGTCACCGACCCTAACACTCCCTATGATTTTGCACCTAGTGAAGGAATATGGTAAACATGCATGGTATAACATTAACTGGGGAAAGTCGAGGCTCTACCATATAGGGGGCACCATAGATGCACAGGCTTTGCCCAAGCAGTTTCAGATTACCAATGAAGGCTTTAAATATTTGGGAATGTATGTTTCAACAAAAGAGGCTGATTGCCTCACCCACAACATCAAGCGTATTCTCACAGAATTCCAAGATGATGTGACTCCCCTTGACATTCCTAGGAAGGGCGGCAATGTATACAATGATAACGCTCCCCAAGCTACTCTACAGACTCCAAAACACATATCATACGATTCCCGACGCACAAGTTACTAACTTGTGTAACGATATACCTGTAAGAGACAGTAGTTAGTGACAGATTCCTTACCTTAGAATATCCCCATGCGTCAGGCTGGATCCGGAAAGTTTTGCGTAGCAGTACCCCTGCGCGTCGGTAGGCGGCGTCGTGCAGCTCCGCGTCCGTCGTCGTGATCGCCGGGATGACGTCGCGGCCAGTACTTAGACGCCGCCCATGCGCGCTGTCGTCAGTTCTGTACACGACTTTCCGCGCCAGAAACGCAGAGCCATGCAAGAAACTGACACTGGTGTCTGAAAACTAGGGCCCTAAAAGGGATGACCTTAAACCTAGAAATCAGTTCGCAGAACGGGGAGGATGGGTGGGGCGGTAAGGAATCTGTCACTAACTACTGTCTCTTACAGATATATCGTTCCACAAGTTAGTAACTTGTGCATCTGAAAGAGACACGTTAGTGACAGATTCCTTACCTTAGAATAGATACCCCAGCAATACCAACCCCGGTGGTGGGTCTGGGAACAAAGATCAGACGAGGAAGTCTCGGAGAACAGAACGGCCAAAGAAGCCGTCTCTCTGGACTTGGCTGTCAAGGCAGTAATGTTTGGTAAACGTGTGCAGCGAGGCCCACGTAGCTGCCTGACAAATGTCCTGCAATGGGACACCACGTCCCAAAGCCGTGGTGGCGGCTGTCGCACTGGTGGAATGGGCACGTAGCCCAACAGGGAGCTCCTTCTTAGCCAAAGAATAGCAGGCTTTGATACACAAGACAACCCAGCGGGAGATGGTCTGCTTGTGTACCGCCCGACCTTTTTTGGCGCCCATGTAGCCAACAAAGAGCTGGTCGTCCACCCGGAACTGTTGTGTGCGGTTCAGATAGAAGGAAATCGCACGTTTTGGGTCCAGACGGTGGAGCCTCTCTTCCTCTCTGGAAGGATGCGGAAAGAAGGTGGGCAAAGTGATGGTCTGCCCAATATGGAAGGCAGTAACCACCTTTGGCAAGAAGGACGGACGCGTCCTAAGAACAACCTTGTCTGGATGAACAGACAGAAAGGGGGGCTTACAAGAAAGAGCCTGGAGCTCACTCACCCGCCGAGCGGAGGTGATAGCCACCAGAAAGGCTGTCTTCAGAGTGAGAAGACGAAGAGGACAGTTATGGAGAGGCTCAAAGGGAGCGCACATTAAAAAGGTAAGAACCAAGTTCAAGTCCCACTGAGGCATCACAAACTGAACAGGAGGGAAAAGGTGTGTAATGCCTTTAAGAAACCTGTTAACAACAGGGGACTTGAAAAGGAAGGGCTGATCAGGAAGCCTGAGAAAGGCAGAGATTGCACAAAGGTAGTCATTGATGGTAACCAGGGCAGAACCCTGTTGGGCCAGAGAAAGAAGGAACAGAAGAACCTCAGAAAGAGGGGCAGAAAGGGGATTCACAGCCTTTGCTGTGCACCATGCCACAAACTTGTTCCACCTGCAGGCGTATACCACCTTAGTGGAGGGACGCCTGGCTGCCAGAATCACATCACAAACTTCGGGAGGCAAGTCGAAAGGAATCAACTGCCGCCGCTCAATCTCCATGCAAGGAGGTGGAGACTGGACAGGTTCGGGTGGAGGACCGTCCCTGCTGCTGCGACAGAAGATCCTCCCGAAGAGGCAGACGGATCGGGGATCGATGCTCATACTGAGTAGCTCGGGATACCAAACTCTTCGAGCCCAGTCCGGAGCCACAAGAATGACTTGGGCCCGGTCGCGCCGGATCTTCTTCAACACTCTGGGTAGAAGTGGTATAGGCGGAAAGGCGTACAACAGACCGCAACTGAGTTAGTCTGCCCTGGCGTTCAGGGAACCTGCCAGGTGTTGAACCATCAGGAAAATGCCCTGATGTTCCAGCCATGTCCAGAGACGCAGAGCCTCCTGACAGAGGGTCCACGACCCCACCCCGCCTTGTTTCTTGCAGTACCACATGGTGGTGGTGTTGTCCGTGAACACCTGCACCACCTTCCCCTTCACAGAGGGAAGGAATGCCTTTAGTGCAAGTCGGATCGCCCGGAGCTCCAGAAGGTTGATATGGAGCCGGGACTCCGCCGGAGACCAGAGGCCTCTGATCTCCGCCTCTCCCATGTGACCGCCCCATCCCAGAAGGGACGCATCCGTCACAACTGTGTGCTCTGGCTGGGGAAGGGAGAGGGATCTGCCCGTGACCCACTGCCGGTTCGAAAGCCACCACTGCAACTGTCGTGCAGTCCCCCTCCGAGATCTGGACGTAATCGGACAGGTTCCCCTGATGCTGCGCCCACTGGAACTTCAGGTCCCACTGCAGAGCCCGCATATGCCATCTGGCATGATCGACCAGCAGGATGCATGAGGCCCAGCAGCCTCAGGGTCATCCGTACCGAAACCCAGGATAGAGGCTGAAAGATCGGAATCATAGCCTGAATATCCTGGACTCGCCATTCGGGAGGATAGGCCTGAAACTGCGTTGTGTCCAGAACTGCTCCGATGAAAAGGAGCTGTGGAGAAGGAATCGGGTGCGACTTTGGCACGTTGATGGAGAACCCCAGCGAGTGCAGGAGTTCGGTGGGAGACGACTGCCTGGGACGAGCCCGCCTTCAACAACCAGTCGTCGAGGTAGGGGAAGACTGGAACCCCTGCCCGGCGCAGATGAGCTGCGACCACCGCCATCACTTTCTTGAACACCCGAGGGGTGCTGGTAAGGCCAAAGGGGAGCACGGTGAACTGAAAATGCTCGAGGCCTACCGGGAACCGCAGGTAACGCCGGTGGGCCGGCAGGACGGGGATGTGAAAATATGCGTCCTGCAAGTCCAACGCTACCATCCAGTCTCCAGGGTCGTGGGCAGTCAAAACCTGAGCTAGGGTGAGCATATTAAACTTCTCCTTCCGGAGGAAGCGATTGACGTTCCGGAGGTCCAAGATAGGACGCATGTCCTCCTTGTCCTTTTTGGGCAACAGAAAGTAGTGGGAGTAACAACCACGCCCTACTTCTGGGGTCGGAACGCGCTCGATGGCCCCCTTGGCCAAGAGGGCCGCAACTTCCTTTTGAAGAAGCACCAAATGATCCCCCGACATGCGGTGGCATGGCTGGGGGGGTAGTCTCGAAGGGGAGGGAGTAGCTCCTTCGGACAATGTCCAAGACCCACTTGTCCGATGTGATGGTACGCCAGTGGTGAAGGCGAACACTGCCCCCCACTGGCGTGCTGTGGACCTGAAAGGATGGACTAGGAGGGCTTGGAGGCCGCGGACGGGGCGGAGGTGGTGGCCTGACCCGCACGCTGGTTACCCGACCCGCCTCGGCGGAAGCCACGTCCTCGGCCACGCGAAGGCGCTTGCTGCGCGGGCCGGTGGCTGGGCAATGGACGTGACTGGGCGCCCCTTCCGTGGCCACGAAAGGGGCGAAAAGCAGACTGCTGCGGAGGGCGCGAGGCCCAAGGACTTGGCCGTAGCCCGCGAGTCCTTAAAGCGCTCCAGCGCGCTGTCTGCCTTATTGCCAAAAAGGCGGATACCATCGAAGGGCATGTCCATAAGGGTGTTTTGGACATCACCCGAGAAACCAGCCGTCCTCAGCCAGGCGTGACGGCGAAGCGCCACTGTCGTGGCAAGCGATCTGCCCAGCGAGTCAGCGGTGTCTAGGCCACATCGTATTGTGAACTTCGCCGCGTCTCTCCTGTCTGCAATAACACGGGTGAGTAGTGTCTGGACCTCCTCAGGACACTTAGGCAGCACTTGCACCACCGAATCCACAGAGAGTGGGAACAACGGCCCAAAAGGCAAGCGGTGTTCACGGACCGCCAGCCAGCATTGGAGGAAGAAAAAATCTTCTTCCCAAATTGTTCCAGCTTTTTGGATTCCCTGTCCGGTGTTGCCGTAGGGAAGGCGCTCTGAGAGGTAGAGGCTTGAACAACCAAGCTCTCGGGGTGGGGTGTTGGGAGAGGAACAAGGGGTCGCCCGGGGCCGGGCGATGGCGTCGGGCTACGTTCCTGTCCACAGGAGCCCCTGTGGTGGGCCTGGACCAGGTGCCCAAAAGAACGTCAGAAAGTGTGTCGTTGAACGGCAGCAGTGGCTCGGAGGAGGTAGCCGCCGGCTGAAGCACTTCCGTCAGGAGGTTAGTCCTGACAGCCACTGTAGGGAGATCGAGGCGCAAGGCCGCGGCCGCCCTACGCAACACCGTTGCATAACTTGCTCCCTCCTCAGTAGCCAAGGAAGGAGGAGACAGCATGCCAAGGTCTGGAGAGGTGTCCAGGCCACTGGCATCACCCAGTTCCTCTGCCCAGTCCTGATAAGGCTCACATTGGGCTGTGAGAGGGTCTTCCGACCCCTCCCAGTCCTCCCCGTCTTCCAAAACAGGGGAAAAATATGGAGGGCGGACATGAGGGAAGAAAAGTCCCATCGGCGTCGGCCGACGTCGATCCGGCTCCGTGTCCGGGGAGAACCTGGGGACGGCGTCGCCCGGGACCTCGGACGGCGCCGTGAGCGGTACCGGGGAGGTCGGCGCCGGTGGAGGTGTCGTCAGGTCAACCGGCGTCGACCGGGATCCAGGCCTGGATCCGAGGGGGTCCTGCGGCGCCGGGGCCGCCGGAGCCGCCGGTCGTGCCGAAGGAGGACCCCCACTGGGGCCCGCGGGGCCCGAAGGCGCACCGGGGTAACCCTTGGGCCCGAAGATGCGAGCCATGGCCGACGAGAAGCTCTGGATGTCGGCCGGAGTCGACGTCGGACCCGGAACAGGCGGGTAGGCCGGCGTCGGCTCATAGGGTACTCCCGGAGCCACGGGGGCGGTACCAACAGGACCCTCAGCTGAGTCGTGAGACCGACGAGGGGGAGGTCTTAGAGCGACGCTTCTTAGACCTCTTGTGCTTCGCCTTACCTGAAGACGAAGACTTCGACCCCGACAAATGACGATGGCTCCGCGACCGGCCCCTCGACCTCTCCCGGGACCTCGATCGGCGCGGAGCCGAGTGCCGGGCCTCGAGAAGCTTTCGAGACCGCTCTCGCAAAGCCTTCGGGGCGAGGGACCGACACTCGGGGCCCGATGTGGGGTCGTGGCCGCGCCCCAGGCAGAAGAGACTCTCGGTGCGGATCCGTAGTCGACATCATGCGATTACAGACCTCGCATGGCTTGAAGCCGGGCATCCCTACTGACACCTTGGAGTCGAAACAACTCGAAAACTTGGACAAAAAAAGTCTCAAAAAATACTCAGTCAAAAAATGACTGGGGCACTGCTCAATCAGGATCTGCGCTTACTGGCGCGGAAAAAGAAAGAACTGACGCCAGCGCGCATGGGCGGCGTCTAAGTGCTGGCCGCGACGTCATCCCGGCGATCACGACGGACGCGGAGCCGCACGACGCCGCCTACCGACGCGCAGGGGTACTGCTACGCAAAACTTTCCGGATCCAGCCTGACGCCTGGGGATATTCTAAGGTAAGGAATCTGTCACTAACGTGTCTCTTTCAGATACCATTTTTAAGACAATCAATGATGAGCTTCGGAAATTTCTATGGGATGGGGGGGGTCACCCCTGAGTGGCGCTACAAACCTTGCAGAGGACCCAATATAACAGAGGAATCGCCCTCCCGGACATTCAAGTCTACTATCGGGCTGCTCATCTGGTGGTAATTAATGAATGGTGCCATGCACCAGGTGACCACCCCACATACGCACTAGAGAGGCTTCAGTTCCAGAAACATACCTTCCTTCATTATCTTTATGGGGGCGCGAGATCTATTGCCGGCTAAGCAGCGGACAATTGAGGCGTGGAAAGGGGCAGAAAGACAGATGAAATGGGGGAAAAGATTAACTAAAAATACACCATTGTGGGAGGGCAGGCGGCTGCCTGAATTGGGGAAATTGCGCACTAGGCGATATAATTATGGGGGGGACAATGTCTTTCACAGACCTCCAGGCAGACTATCAATTGCCTCCCACACAACAATACAAGTACCTACAACTGCAACACGCCTGGAGGGCACAAAAGCCTGATATCACAGATATCCCTGAATATGCACCGTTAGAAGGGAGATTACTGCAGGAAGAGATTCCCTTCAAAGCAGTCTCTTGGGCTTACAAAACCCTGATAAATAACATTCCCGACAGATTGGTGTCTCTTAGAAGTAAATGGGAGGAAACCACCGGCCCCTTAGAAGAAATAGATTGGGAGGCAGCACTGATGCACCCGAGGTAGCAATTAAGCTCCGTCTACGGATAATACAATTAAAAATCCTTCACAGGGTATATTATGACTAAGGCTCCCGGTTTTCCGTTTAAACGGATTTTTACATATAAATACAGACGGAAAACCTTTTGGTTTTTGTCTGTATTTATATATAGAAACGGGAAAATACTTACAAAACAGATGCTCTGTGCTCCTGTATAAAATCTGAGTCAGAGGTGCACAGGGACTGCCGGAAGAAATTGTAAACTGCTGCCCTCAAACTGACACTCCGAAGAGGGGTGAACAAGTGCAGCTGGGGGCGCCATGTCTACAGAGACCCTCCAGGACCCCTCACAGCGGTGGTCAGGCAAGGTGTAAATTGTTGGAGCAGTGGAAGCAGCCGATGTCCATTAAGAGGTGTGAAAACACCCCAGGACATCGGCTGAAGCCCCAGCAACCTTTTGTTTTTGTTGTTGTATGGGAGGGGGAAGGAGGTTGATGTGGCAGGGCACGGAGGGGGCAGACATGCCTCTAACAACTAGTAGCTCGCACGGAACGGAGGGGTCAAAGGGGAGCACATTAAGAACGCCATTTATTTTAAAATATAGTGGATTGTTGAAGGTGGAGCGACGGTCCCATGAAATGAAGGGATGGGTCCTACGAGGGAGTGAGGCATCCCTGGCAGGGACCAAAGGAACCCGAGATTGCTGCTCCCAAGACGGATTGAGTGAGCTCATATTGCCTTGCAACGCCGGCGATTTTCAAGCAAGGTGAGCCTAACACTCATACCTCATATCCATACCACACAGGGCGAGCAAGAGTGGGGCATGTGATGGCGACGAAATCCAGTGGGTATAATAGCAAGGTGGTTCCATTCCGGGATTTCCGGGCCATAATTATTGCATATTGCTCTTGTCTCCATGCGCCCCAGGCGCTAGAGAGGTTTCACTTCTCTGGGTAGTGATGGAGAGGGCCTCCCTCGCCGATCAGCCACCAGACAGGAGAGCAGGCTTTCCCTCAGTAGGGCCATAGGGGTGGAACGATCTGGGGTGGGAGGGCGGCATGCCTCATCAGGATAGGAAGAAACTTGCCTGCACTCTCAAAGGAAGGCAGGGACGCTCCCAATGTGAATAATGCATTTAGCATAGGATCCAATTTAAAAACACAGCTATAACAACCTAGTGCAAGTGTGCATGTCAATTTAAATAAATGTGGTAAAATACTAGTTTCAGCCTCTTTTTTTCTTGCGACAAAAATAAATGTGGATAAATACAGATAAAATGACCAAAAAATAAATATGGATAAATACAGACGGAAAGGTTAGAAAAATAAATACCATAAAACCTGGAGCCCTAATTATGACCGAGCGAGACTCCACGTGATGGGTAGGGCGGAGACACCCAATTGTCTGCGCTGCAAAACCAACCAAGGCACCTATATCCACACACTGTAGGAATGCCAGGAAGTACAAAGATATTGGTCACAAATAATACAGGAGCGAAGTAGGATATTAAGAAACACAAGTACCCCTTGATCCCAAATATATTATTCTGGGCATCCCTATGGACGTAGATATTCCTAGATACCAGCTACTACTGTGCACTCTGGGGCTTATAGTGGCCAAACGAGACATCGCCAGAACTGGGGAAGGGAAGACCTGCCCACTCTCGCGGAATGGCGGGCCAATATGGACTTATCTATGGGGGCAGAGAAAACAACCTTCAAGGCTAGAGGATGTCCCCAAAAAAAAAAATCAAGAAAATCTAGCAGCCGTGGTTAAGATATTATGGTTTGGAGGAGGAGGGCAGTGGACTTGATGTTATGCACCTCAGCACACAGGAATCATGAGTTATGGATGGGCAATTTCAATACCTAAGGGGAAGCAACCAAAGTGGACCGCATCTAATGTATCGGGGGGCGGGGGAAGGAGTACTGGAGGACGAAATCGCAAAATGTATTCTCTATATGCAAAACAGTAACAATTAATTGTAACAAGGTAATATTTGATGTATATACGACTCCCCTGTTGAGATTCTGGCTGATGGTTAAAAAATAATATAAAAACAGTTTAATAAAAAATGAGTGGTTGGGAGGTACCGATGTTTTTGACAGGGGCTGAGGGCGAGGTGAAGTCCTTCACAATCAAAAAGATCTCCTTGCAGCTGTTGGAGCTGCCTTCGATGCAGTCCACTAGTGCCTTTTTCTTGGCAGCTCTTATTTTTTTTAAATTCTTTTTATTGGATTTTCACAATAAACAAGGATATCTCTGCCGCGCAGGGCAATGCATTCAAGAAATTAAAAAAATTAAAAACCATATGTAAGCATATCTGCTGTGATCGGAATACGTATTAATCAACATTATAGAGGTCTTTACAAAAACTAGCATATGTACACTCAGAGTAGTAGATCAATACAACAGTACAGATGTTCAACTGGGTGACGTATTAGCCATTTGGGACTGGAGTGATAGATATTGCCTCAGTGGTTCCCAGATGTCCTTGGGTCTAGATGTTACAGGTAACTCTTCAGCAAACAATTCCAGATTTTTACGGCAGTACACTAAATCCCTGACCCACCCCTCGATCTGTGGAGTTTGTTTGCTCTCCCATGTGAACGCTATCCGCCTCTTGGCCATCAAGAGGGCCACTCTGGCAAATCTACCCAGTGTGCCTTTTAGCTGAGGAACGTAACCGAGCAGGCATATAAGGGGCGTGCAGTGTAGCAGGGTACCCGTCATGATATGTATACGCTGTAGCACCTCCCCCCAATATTGTAAGACAGACCTACAGCTCCATGCAAGATGAAGAAAATCAGCTTCAGTCTGCCCGCAATGTTTACATCGATCAGTCTCGGAGCCCCATTTTGTACAGTTTGACAGGAGTATATTATATTTGGTGAATAAATTTAAAATGAATGATACGCAAATTACCATTGGGCGTTAGTTTGCCCATCAGCGTACATATGTGCTCCCATTCTTTCAGTGTGATCAGGGGTTCTAATATGGTATTCCAGCGTTCAAAGCTTTTGTCCGCCGCTCTCACTGTCTCATCTTGTACTGACCTGTATAATTTAGTGATAAGCTTTCTCCTGGTGGGGGCTATCAAAAGTAGTTGGTGAGTGGAGAGAAGGTGGTTAAATGGGGAAATTCGGATAGTGGTCTCTAATAGCACGCTTTAGACGGTGACAAGAATTTTGAAAAAGCGGGGTGGAGTTGGTAATGTACTCTAAATCACTACCGGTAATGTAACTACCTGCAGAGTAGAGATCGCGCATATGTGTAATTCCAACTTCCTTCAACGATCTCATGGGACCAGCCTCCTGGGTAACGGATAGAGCCGCATGACCAGACAAGGGCAGAGCCAGAGCGTATATGGGGAGTTTGTGTGCGAGTTTGCCGATCGACTGCCATGCTGCGATAGTGTCGATGGTATTTATTTCTGTTTTTGGTGTGCCCCTGTGAGCATGTGTGAGCACACCTGCCAGTGGTATTGGATATGCATCCCCCTCCTCCACTGAAAGATGTGGGCTGAACCAATAGTAGGCGGCCTGAGCGCATAGGTAATCTGTATAAAAATCTGGTGCCCCAAATCCACCACGCTGGTACGAAAGCGTCAGTGTGTCCCAACTGATTCTAGCCTGCTTGCCACCCCATACGAGTTTCAAAAGTTGTGTTTTAATTGTGGCAAAGAATTGCATGGTGAGGCTGATAGGAATATTACAAAACAGATATAGGAAGCGGGGGAGAATGACCATTTTGATAACTGCGACACGGTCAGCCAGGGATAGCGCTAGACATGACCATTTGTCCACCTGATCCACTAACGTACTGTACGCGCGGCCGTCATTTTCTCTGATCTCAGGGTCACGGTGTACCCATACACCAAGATATTTGACAGGGTCCGTCGTCCAAATTAGTGGGTATTCCAGCAGGGGGGGGGGGGAAGCCGTGCACGTTGTCAAGGGAATTATGACCGATTTCCCCCAGTTGATTGTGAGTCCGGAAAAGAGACCGAATCTAATGTATTCACGGAGGACCGGGGAGAGATATTGTTGCGGGTCACGAATAAAGAGGACCATATCGTCTGCATACAGTGAGATGCCGACAGGTCGCAGATGAAAATTTAGTGCAGAACTTCTATGTCGCTGACGGATTATACACACCAGCGGTTCCAGCATGATGGCAAATAGAAGGGGCGATAGGGGGCACCCTTGCCTGGTGCCTCGCTCGATACAGAATGGTTCAGAAGTGAGGCCTCCCACACGCACCCTTGCCGACGTGTCAGTGTATAGTATCTGCAGCCATCTCAGCAACACAGTAGGGAACCCTATCCTTTTTTAAAACGTGAAACATATAGCTCCATTCAATGGAGTCAAATGCTTTAGCAGCATCGAGCATGACTGCTGCAGCTGGGAGATCAGGGTTTAAAACATGAAACATGGCAAATATTGTTCTGAGATTATGTGAGGTCGACCGTTCCGGCACAAACCCCAACTGATCTGGTAATACTAATTGGGGCAGGAGAGGTTGGATTTTGAAGGCCAAGATTTTTGCCAATATTTTCGCATCTAGGTTGATCAATGACAAGGGGCGGTATGATTCACATAGTGTAGAGGATTTATCTTTTTTAAGAAGTGTAATAATAAGGGCCTGCCTTAGGGAAGGGGGTAAGACACCTGAGTCGTGGGCCTCAGCGTACATTTCTAATAAATAGGGGACTAGGAGATCTGCATATTTCTTATAGAATTCCGCTGTTAGGCCGTCTGGCCCTGGGGCCTTGTTGTTAGGGAGTGATAGAATGGCCTCCTTAACGTCAGCCTCTGCTATGGGTTGGCTTAAATATTCACGATGACCATCTGATAACTAGGCACAGGCGATGTCAGATAGGTATTCGTTAAGGGCGTCTTCATCAACGCCCCCGCGTGTGGTGTATATTTCTCTGTAATAATCTCTGAACTGGTCAACTATTGCTTGGGGTGTGTAGTGTTCCATCCCTTGATCATCTACTAACTTAGTAATATGGTGATGACTTGATCTAAATTTCAACGTAGAAGCCAGGTTTCTGCCCGGGCGTCCCCCTTCCCCGTATGCTCTAGCTATATGACGACGTGCTATATATCTGGCCTCGGATTCAGCTAGCGTGTTATATTCCGCCAAGAGCTCCTGAACACGAGCAAGAGAAGTGGCAAAGGGCGTAGTTGAATACCGCCTCTCTAGCTCTCCTAGTGCTTTCTCTGTCTTGGAGAGTTGACCTCTAATATCTCTCAGGATACCCGCTGTTGTACTTATACATACCCCCCCGTATCGTGACCTTAAAGGCCTCCCACAGCGAGGAGGAACTTTCCACTGAACCCACATTTAATTCGAAATACTGTGTGATCGCTTGCCTGATAGTGTCCTCATATATAGGGTCAAGTAGGGCCTCGGCACGGAAGCGCCAGGTGAAGGGACGGTGTGGGTTTGTAGGGATTTGGATAGCTAAATACACAGGATTGTGATCCGAAAGGGTGCGTGGCAGGTTGTGTATGTGCATTACCCACCAGTTGGCCTCTTCGTTTAACAGCCAGTAATCCAAGTGAGACCAACTATTATATGCCGGGGTGACATGTGTGCCTACTTTATCATTGGCATTACGAAGGCGCCATACATCCACCAGACCCAGCTCTGACATGGCCTCCCGCACACACTGAGCCATGTTAATAGTACGTGCGCCTTGCGAATTGGATTTATCCATGTTCGGGTTGAGGTGCGTGTTGAAGTCGCCCCCCCAGAGGATGGCCGTCTCTGGCCACGTGCGCAGCACATTTAGAATCTGTATAACAGCCTGAGGGTCATCCACCACCAGACCATATATATTAATAATTGTTACCAATGTCATACCCAATTTTCCCTGCACCATGGCCCAGCGACCCTCGGTATCTATGTGCGAGTGGAGAGGAAGGAAGGGTACCCCCTTTTTGATCAGTATGAGTACACCTCGAACATAGGTGGAGAAAGACGAAGCCAATCTGTAACCCGCCCATTTATGTGCAATATTAGCTTCCGTCTGTTTATTCAAATGTGACTCTTGTAACAAAGCAATTTGGACACCATGCCGGTCTAGATATGCAAATACTTGACGGACTTTTTTGGGGGTGTTAAGTCCGCGGACATTCCATGTTAGGCAGTTATACCTCTCACCCATCAGCCATTCTAACAAGCATTGGCATAGCCAATAGGTCTCGCCTTTGGGACCTTATAAGTATTTAATCATGCAGCACAATATCCTTGGTGCAACATCAACTGTTGCATGGCTAAACACTTATGTCCCAAAGGCGAGACCTATTGGCTATGCCATTGCTTGTCTGAATTGCAAAGGTGGCTTTGTGCTTGCAAATCAATCTGTTTGTTGGAGTAAGTCTGGCTTAGGTGTTCAAATAGTTGTAAGTATTAGGCCCTGTATGTTTGTTCGTGTAACACTGAAAAACACGATCAGGGCTGCGAATGAACGGCAGATATATTTGTAGTTTCTCTTCCTATTTTAAGCAGCAGAACAGAAAAAGACATTTGTAACTTGAAAGGCCGAACAGAAATAACACATGCACATTTGTTTTCCACCCCCGCTGTATTTCTCCAGGAGATCTTGAGCATTCCGAGTTTTTTTGGCATGACAACTAGCACTAATTTTGCAGCTACGAAGGCAGCCAGTGATAGAAAATAAACACCTGAGCAATGACATCACATTTGGAATTTTATGAATGCAGGGAGCCGGGCAAGGACATAAATATCGCATGCCACTTCGGCCAGATTTTGGGAAATTGAATAGCTTTAAAAACGCTGAAAGACCAAAGAGGAACAAAAATATACGCACGGTGAAGCTTGAAAAACAAGTACTAAATGCAACTTTAGGAGGGGCGGTGTCTGTACTTTGAAAGTCAGTACATAAGCAAACCCACTCAACTTTGTTAAAATGCCTTGGCCACCTAAAATCGCCTTGAAACTGATATGTTGACACTGTGAAGAGACTGTGCTTCACGATGTCCCACAAAGCACCTTTAGGGCGCGTTTGGCCTTAGTGCAGTGTATATAAAGTTCTTTTCCGATGAGCCGGATAGCTAGCTCAGACGGTAATGCACGCCACCTACAGGAGAGTGAACGTAAGCATTTGATCACCAGCAATGTACCCGGTAAGATAAATCAGCAAGTAAATATCACCGAGATGAATCATATGAACACCTGCTATTCACAGAGTTTAGAGGGCCTCGAGTTAGCCTCATTTAATAATATATTGTTAGTACACCTATCATCAACATAGCGCCTTAGCTTTCAGCTGCCTTCTAGGACGTTGACATAATGCGCTGTATTGAAGAAGGAGGCGGGAGACATCCCTGGGGAAGAGGGCGTCTGGCGAACACCCAACTGCCCCGATTCGAACTGGAACATCTTGGTTCAATTAGTTATAGTGCTGCGAGGGCTGCACAAAAATAGAAATTAACAAGTTATAAGCAGATTCCAAACCCTTTGCCACTACAAGAGAAAATCATAAGCCTGAAACCACTAGTAAATAACAGTATAATGAGTCTTGTATGATGCCGCATTCTAGTTTTTGTGCCATCTCATTGAAAAACATGCTTACAGACTACATGTATCAAGCCACAGAGTTCATTAAATAATTGCCAGAATTTGTGTTTCAAAACAAGCAGCAAACTGAAAGTGCCGTAATTCCAAGATGCAAACTCAAGAAGTAGAAACCAATGTGATTCTTACCCAAGTCAAGATGGCAAATAGGACTGCATGGCGAACCAAGGGAACTGCGACTTCAAACGTGCATCTCATTGGAGTAGCGGCAAGATAAAACAACGAGGGAGCACAGAAGTGGATGCCTGCTTTGGCCGAGGGAAGACTACGGAGTGCGCGAGGATCGGGAGCACTCAAGTCAGTCCCCGCTTGTGCCCCGGATGGACTGCTGAGGGCGCACTTGATCGTAGCGTATGAATGCTTTTTGAAGCACCAAAAATATTTCAACGCGAACTCAAAAGAAAGACAGATGAAATGCGATCGGGAGTGAACGTATAAATCCCTTTTCCAAGCAAAAAATTATTTAAACGCCACCTTAAAATAAACCCAAACACTGATAAGAATGCCTTTTCAAGCCCCCAAAAAATTAACACGAACGCAAGCCAATTCCAAGAAGCCAAAACAAGACCGGGAGTGGTGCGTGCGCAGTCTGCTCTTTTTCGAAGCACATACTCGTGCTTGTGGCGCGCCGCTGGCGCTCCTGCAAGTTGCGGCTTCCGCCACAAGCACGAGTATGTGCTTCGAAAAAGAGCTGAAGACGGCTAAAGGTCCTCCTATGCAGCGCATGCGCGCTGCGTAGGTGAGACCTAAAAATACGAGTCTAATGTTAGACTAGTCATTGCCACAGATGCGAGCTCCGGCTGGGCCCGCCGACCCCGCCACCGAGCACAGCAGTACAGATAGGATATGGGTTCGCAGGCGAGTGTGGCCACCCCTGCAGCCGAGTGTGCGAGGTTGTATCGAACTAGTATGCATATCACTCGTCAACGTCTGAAGTTGTGCCAGAGGACTGCTGCTTGCGTCTCAGAGATTTGGCGAAATCCATGGCTAGCTTCGGGTTTGCGAAAATCTTTGCCTTATCCTCTGTGCCTATACGCAGACGAGCTGGGTATAGCATGGCATAGGGAATTTGTTCTTTCATTAGCAGTTTGACACCTTGAAACTCTTTCCGCGCTGCCTGGACCGTGGCCGTAAAGTCAGGGTAAAAAGACAGAACATTTCCCTGATAGTTTATGGTGCCCTTCCGACGGGTGATGCGCAATACAGCGTCGCGATCCCTGTAATTTAGTAGACGTGCCATGATGGGCCTGGGTGGGGCGCCGGGTGGTGGTCGTGCGGCTAGAGATCTGTGGGCACGCTCCACAACTAACATGTGTGAGAGGTTGTCAGTTCCACAGACATCACGAAGTAGGGTCTTGATGTATTCTTCCAGCCACCCCACATTTGTAGATTCCAGCAGGCCCAAAATGCGCACGTTATTGCACCTGGAGCGCGCTTCAATGTCCTCATTCTTATCACGGACTAGCGCCAGAATTTTCTCAATATCGGTGGTTTTGGCAGCTACTTGTTGTAAGCCATCCTCGGTATCAGATATGCGCTGTTCCGCCTCTCCTAGCCTGACTGCCTGCTTATCCAGCTTAGAGGAGATGTGGTCCATGCGGCCATTCAGTGCTTCTATTATGCCGTCGATAGACTGCAAACTGGCTTGAATTGCAATTAGAGTTTTTGCCAGGGCGGTAGGGGCCTGCGCGGCAGTGTCTAGCTCCGAATCAGAAGCCGCAGTATGCGTTGATTTGCCACCCCAGCGCAATTCAAAGTTAAGGCGCAGCTGATTTTTTTCAGGTTTGCCCATGATGCCCAGTCGCGTCTAGGTGTGGAGCACAGCACCGCCAGGGACACGCAGCAGAGCAAAGCGCGCCTCGGTCACACAGCGCTGCAATCCTAAGTAGTGTTAGTCCAAGGAAATCAGGTCTATCAGAGGGCCACGGGCTGGACAATGCACTTTTTGTCTAGGAGCATTGGGGGCGAACGCCTCACCGTCGGAGCGCCTCCTGGTCGTAGCCTGCCATGCTCCCCAACTCCCAGTCGCACGTACAGTCACCGCGGCCTCGGTAAGCGCAGTTCACCACAGTGCCGGGGCCCCACCGATGATCACTCAGGGCTCCGCGATGCAAGCGATGTGTCCTACAACCGCGTCTCGCATAGAGGCCAAAACTCAAGCTGTAGCCGGCCGCTCGCGCCCAGCGTGAAGATGCAATGCAGGCCGGTCTCGTCTCTCACATGCCTCCGGGGTGCCCGGCAACTGCGTACTCCGCAGTATATGGGGCAACGTGCAGCTCACCCTCGTTGGTGGCTCCAGCCACAGGACTCAGCAGCTGCTGTCGTCAGTGCCGCAGGACTTGCAGCCGCGACCTACAGCTCGGCGGGCAGCAATGTCTACAGCCGCAGAGCCGCCATCTTAGACACTGGCACATGCTCCGGCGATAGCCGCCTGGCTCCGCAATTGCCACCCACGCTCTCAAACTTCACCAGCTGGGTGTGCGGGACATCAGCATTCACCTCCGCTCCGAGATTTTCGCCGATGGTCACATTTGAAGCAGGATATCTGTTCGGATATTAGCGGCGGCCGGCAGAGCTACACTACTGTGCGGCCATCTTGCCGCGCGCCAAACCACGCCCCCCTTGGCAGCACTTATTTGCTGGTGATCGCGCCCGAGTGCAGCCTTGAAGGTAGTTCCGTCAGTGGCGCTGCGGCTGGCTCTCCATTTCTTTTCTAGACGCTTACAGCGCTGTTTGGTGTCTCAGAGGTCTTCTGTGTACCAGCTGGCCTGCTTGTTTGATCTACTATGCTGGCTGGATTTAATGGGTGCCCCTACCACACTTTCAACCTTGGCAATCAACACATCAGCAAAGACCTCGCCAAGGTCCTCAACTCCTCGATCACCACAGTCCACTTCCCCCAGAAATGGAAACATGCCGAATTGAAGCTGTTGCTGAATAAACCACTTGCAGACCCAGGAGAACTAAAGAACTATCGACCCATTCTACCTGCTCCCCTTCCCAGCCAAGGCCATCGAGAAAGCTAACACCCAGTTAACCAGACATCTGGAAAACCATAACTTTCTGGACCCCTCCCAAGTCGGCTTCAGAGAAAACCACAAAACTGACTCCGCCCTAATCGCAGCAACAGATTACATCAGAATGCTGCTAGACCATGGAGAAAAACAGCAGCCTTCCTCCTCCTCGACCTCCCAGCAGCCTTCGACACCGTATCCCACCACACGCTGATCAACAGACTCCACCAGATCAGAATCCAAGGAGCAGCCCTCAAGTGGATCACTTCCTACCTCACAGGAAGGACACAGAAGCTCATCATCCCTCCCTACTCCTCGCTCCCTAAGAACATCACCCACGGTGTACTTCTAGGCTCATCCCTCATCCCAACTGTCTTTAATGTATACATGACACCCCTGGCCAACATCGTTAGGAGCCACGGACTCGTCTCCTACACCCAACTCATCCTCTCCCTGACAAACAATCCTACAACCATCAAAGCCAGGTTCCAAAGCTGCATAAAGGATGTGGCCATCTGGATGAACAACTGTCTCAAACTCAACGCAGACAAGACAGAAGTTCTCATTTTCAGAAAAGGCAAGGACACCCTATGGAACATCGAATGGTGGCCACCTGAGCTGGGCCTTACCCCCAAACCCACCGAACACGCCTGCAACCTCAGCATTATACTCGACAGCCAGCTATCCATGAAGAAGCAGATCTGAAAGACACATTAGTGATAGATTCCTTACCTTAGAATATCCCCAGGCGTCAGACTGGATCCGGAAAGTTTTGCTAGCAGTGCCCCTGCGCGTCAGTAGGTGGCGTCGTGCGGTTCCGCGTCCGTCGCTGGCATCGTAAGCGCCGACATGACGTCACGGAAACTACTTAGGCGCCACCCATGCGCGCTGACGTCAGTTCTTTCTTTTTCCGCGCCAGTAAGCGCAGATCCGGTTAGAGCACGTACCTTAGTCACTTTTTGACTACCTTTTTTTAAACTGGTCTCCTGCTGGTTTCCTTGGTGCACGTAGGGATGCCTGGATTTAAGTCTTGTGGGGCCTGCCGTCGCAATATGTTGGTGGTGGACCCCCACGATGTTTGCCTCTACTGCCTGGAGACCGACCACGACTCCCGGTCCTGTCGGGACTGTCGGGCCATGGCCCCGAAGGCCTTGAGGGAGCGGCACCGGAAGCTGCTGGAGGTCCGGCACTCGTCCCAGCGCCGTTCCCGGTCCAGGGGCCGTTCCAGAGAACACTCGCAGGGCCACAGTCATCGCTCCTCGGGCTCAAAGTCTTCACCCTCGGATTCGGGTAAGAGACGACACAAAAAAGTCGAAGAAGCGTGTTCGCTCTCAGACGTCCCCCGATCGGTCCCCGGATGCGGACGAGGGGGACAGGGGCTTTGCCCCTGCGGCTCCTCTGGAGCCTGGGAGTCCCGCGGCCTACCCACCTTACCCGGGTCCGTTGGCGACTCCCGCACAGGTGCAAGAGTTTCTTGCTACCATGGACCGCCTTTTTAGGCCTCGGGCTCCCGCCGGCACGCCCTCAGGCCCCGTGTCAGGATCCTGTTGGACCGTCGGCGGATCCAGCTTCGGCGCCACAGGATCCTGCGCCGTCGGCTCCGGCGCCACAAGGTCCATCACTGCCGGCTCCGGCCCCAGCCTCGGCTCCGCCTCCGGCGCTGCAGTGGGTACCATTTGTCCCGCCCTTGCCCAGGTTCCAGGACCATTTTGCTCCTACCTGGGATCCGCATTGGGACACGGCGCCGGTCCGGCCCCGGCCGGCGTCGTTCTCGGCGCCGTTTGTCCCTTCCCCGGCTCCTGCCCTGCCGCCACAGGCGGCGGAGGTGGAGGACGACTGGGAGGGGTCTGAGGACCCTCTTGCTCGTCAGTGTGACTGAGCAGGACTGGGCGGACGATTTGGGGGACGCCGGCAACCTAGACGTCTCGTTGGACCCGGGGTTTGCCTCTCCCCCGCCTACCATGGAGGAGGGCGCCTCCTACACGGTGGTGCTTCGTCGGGCAGCTGAGGTTCTCCACCTTGACCTCCCTACGGTAGCCCTCAAAACTAACCTCCTAACTGATGTGCTCCAGACGGCGTCCACTGCGTCGGAGCCCCTGCTGCCATTTAATGACGCCCTCACTGATGTCTTGCTGGGCACTTGGTCGCGGCCCGCCACATGGGCCCCTGTGGATAAGAACGTTGCCAGGCATCATCGCCCGGCGCCGGGTGAACCCGCCTTTTTGACCACTCATCCTACGCCCGAGAGTCTGGTCATCCAGGCTTCGACGTCGCAGAGTGCTTTTCCCACGGCTCCGCCGGATAAGGACTCTAAGAAGCTGGAACAGTTCGGTAAACGTTTGTTCTCTTCGGCCAGCTTGGGGCTGCGGTCAGTGAATACCGCCTGTCTATTGGGCCGCTATTCCCACGCGGTGTGGGACACAGTTGCGCAGGTGTTACCTCAGTGTCCCGAGGAAACCCAAGCTGTACTGTCCCAAGCCATTGCAGAAGGTAAGGATGCGGCTAAGTTCGCCATTCGGTGTGGTTTAGACATCGCGGACTCCTTGGGTAGAGCGATTTCTACGACTGTGGCGCTTCGCCGCCACGCCTGGCTCAGATCTACCGGGTTCTCGCCAGACGTCCAAAACTCACTCATGGACATGCCCTTTGATGGCACTCGCCTGTTTGGCGATAAGGCCGACAGTGCGCTGGAGCGTTTCAAGGACTCGCGGGCCACTGCCAAGTCCTTAGGTCTTTCCACGAGAAGCCCAGCCACTCCTGGTTTTCGTTCCTTTTGTGGCCAAGGACGGGGCGCCCAGGCACGTTCCTTCAAGCCTGTGCAGCACCAGCCTCAGCGGGGCTGCGGACACAGTTTCCGCAGGGGCGGGTCTGGGAGTCAGCGTGGGGGTCAGTCCACCTCCGCCCCTTCTACTTCCAAACCTTCCTAATCCGAGCTCTGTGGGGCACCCCACGCCAGTGGGTGGCAGGGTCCGCCATCATCTCCCCCACTGGCACGCTATCACATCGGACAAGTGGGTGTTGCAGATCATCCGCAAGGGTTACGCCCTTCCTTTTCAGTCCACCCCTCCAGCCATGCCGCCTCAGTTCCACCGCGTGTTGGGGGACCACTTGGCACTTCTCCTGCAGGAAGTCACGGCCCTCTTGGCCAAGGGGGCCATCGAGTGTGTTCCTGGACCGGAAGTAGGGAGCGGTTGTTATTCCCACTACTTTCTGGTCCCCAAGAAGGACAAGGGGGGCTTGCGTCCTATCTTGGACCTCCGGAACGTCAATCGCTTCCTCCGGAAGGAGAAGTTCAAGATGCTCACCCTAGCTCAGGTCTTGACTGCCCTCGACCCTGGAGACTGGTTGGTAGCGTTGGACTTGCAGGACGCTTATTTCCACATCCCCCTCCTGCCGGCCCACCGGCGTTACCTACGGTTCACGGTAGGCCTCGAGCATTTTCAGTTCACCGTGCTCCCCTTTGGCCTTACAAGTGCCCCTCGGGTGTTCACGAAAGTGATGACGGTGGTCGCAGCTCATCTGCGCAGGTCAGGGGTGTCAGTCTTCCCCTACCTCGACGACTGGTTGTTGAAGGCGGGCTCGCCCCAGGCAGTTGTCACCCACCTTCAGACTACGGCCGACCTCCTGCATTTGCTGGGGTTCTCCATCAATGTGCCGAAGTCGCACCCGAGTCCCTCTCAGAAGCTCCCCTTCATCGGAGCGGTTCTGGATTCGACGCTGTTTCGGGTTTATCCTCCCAAGCAGCGGGTCCGGGATATTCAGGCTATGATTCCGATCTTTCAGCCGCTATCCTGGATCTCAGTCGGGATGACCCTTCGGCTCCTGGGCCTGATGGCTTCCTGCATCCTGCTGGTGCAACATGCCAGATGGCATATGCGGGCTCTGCAGTGGGACCTGAAGTTCCACTGGGCACAGCATCAGGGCAACCTGTCCGATCATGTCCAAATCTCGAAGGGCACTGCACGACATTTGCAGTGGTGGCTCACGAATCGCGATTGGGTCAATGGCAGATCCCTCTCGCTTCCCCAACCGGAGCACACAGTGGTGACGGATGCGTCCCTCCTGGGATGGGGTGGCCACTTGGGAGAGGCGGAGATCAGAGGCCTCTGGTCTCCGGCGGAGTCCCGGCTCCATATCAATCTTTTGGAGCTTCGGGCGATCCGGCTTGCACTGAAGGCATTCCTTCCCTCTGTCCGGGGAAGTGTGGTGCAGGTGTTCACGGACAACACCACCGCCATGTGGTATTGCAACAAACAGGGCGGGGTCCTGGACCCTATGTCAGGAGGCTCTACGCCTCTGGACATGGCTGGAACATCAAGACATTACCTTGGTGGTTCAACACCTGGAAGGTTCTCTGAACGCCAGGGACGACTAACTCAGCCGCCGGTGCTTGATGGATCACGAATGAACTTGGACGTGGCGCAAGGTCTCTTTCTGCAGTGGGGAGAGCCTTGGTTAGATCTATTCGCCACCGAAGAGAACGCGCAATGTCATCAGTTCTGCGCGTTGGAATTTCCAAGGCGGCACTCGCTCGGCGACGCTTTTCGTCGCGAGTGGAGCTGCGGTCTGTTGTACGCCTTTCCGCCTATACCACTTCTGCCCAGAGTGCTGAAGAAGATTCGGCGCGACCGGGCCAAAGTCATCCTTGTGGCTCCGGATTGGGCACGAAGATACTGGTATCCTGAGCTACTCAACATGGCTATCGATCCCCCGATCCGACTGCCTCTTCGGGAGGATCTTCTGTCGCACCAGCAGGGGACGGTCATACACCCGAACATGGCCAGCCTCCACCTCCATGCGTGGAAATTGAGCGGCGACAGCTGATTCCATTTAACTTGCCTCCTGAAGTCTGTGATGTCATTCTGGCAGCCAGGCGTCCCTCCACTAAATCGGTATACGCCTGCAGGTGGAACAAATGTGTGGCATGGTGCACAGCTAAGTCTGTGGATCCCCTTTCTGCCCCTCTTTCTGAGGTCCTTCTGTTCCTCCTATCTTTGGCCCAGCAGGGCTCTGCTTTGGGAACTGTCAAAGGTTATCTTTCGGCTATCTCCGCCTTTCTTCGGCTTCCAGATCAGCCTTCTCTCTTTAAGTCCCCGGTTGTTAGCCGTTTCCTCAAAGGCATTACACACATGCCTTTCATAATGCCTCAATGGGACTTAAATCTTGTCTTGACCTATCTGATGTGCGCTCCCTTCGAGCCCCTTCATAACTGTCCTTTACGTCTTCTTACTCTCAAGACGGCTTTCCTGGTAGCTATCACCTCTGCCAGAAGAGTGAGTGAGCTCCAGGCTCTTTCTTCTAAACCTCCTTTCCTTTCTGTTCATCCGGACAAGGTGGTTTTAAGGACCCGTCCTTTCTTGCCAAAGGTTGTCACGCCCTTCCACATCGGGCAGACCATCACTTTGCCCACCTTCTTTCCGCCTCCGCATCCTTCAAAAGAGGAAGAGAGGCTCCATCGTCTGGACCCAAAACATGCGCTCTCGTTCTGACGCGCACACAACAGTTCCGGGTGGATGACCAGCTCTTTGTTGGCTACGTGGGCGCCAAAAAAGGTCGGGCCGTGCACAAACGCACCATCTCTCGGTGGGTCGTTTTGTGCATCAAAGCATGTTACTCCTTGGCTAAGAAGGAGCCTCCTGTGGGGCTGCGTGCCCATTCTACCAGGGCGACGGCAGCCACTACTGCCTTGGGACGCGGCGTTCCCTTGCAGGATATTTGTCAGGCAGCTACGTGGGCCTCGCTGCACACGTTTACCAAGCATTACTGCCTTGACAACCAAGTCCGGAGAGACGGCTTCTTTGGCCGTTCTGTTCTCCGTGACTTTCTGGTGTAATCTATTCGCAGACCCACCACCGGGGTTGGTATTGCTGGGGTATCTATTCTAAGGTAAGGAATCTATCACTAACGTGTCTCTTTCAGATGCACAAGTTACTACTTGTGTAACGATATATCTGTAAGAGACATTAGTTAGTGATCGATTCCTTACCGCCCCACCCATCCTCCCCGTTCTGCGAACTGATTCTAGGGTTAGGGTCATCCCTTTCAGGGCCCTAGTTTCATGGCACTAATGGTCAGTTTCTTGCATGGCTCTGCCTTCCTGGCGCGGAAAGTCGTATACAGAACTGACATCAGCACGCATGGGTGGTGCCCAAGTAGTTTCCATGACATCATCTCGGCGCTTAGGAAGCCAGCGACGGACGCGGAACCGCACGACGCCACCTACTGACGGGCAGGGGTACTGCTAGCGAAAAACTTTCCGGATCCAGTCTGACGCCTGGGGATATTCTAAGGTAAGGAATCTATCACTAACTAATGTCTCTTACAGATATATCGTTACACAAGTAGTAACTTGTGTGTCAGCGCCACCTCCTCTGTTTGCTTCCTCACCCTCCAAATGCTCAGGAAGGTCTGCAGATGGCTCCCGCCCAACACCTGGCGAACTGTCATGCAAGTTCTCGTCACTAGCAGACTCGACTACAGCAACTCCCTCTACGTAGGAATCACCACCCAACTCGAGGAAACTCTAGACCATCCAGAACACAGCAGCCAGAATCAATCTCGACCTCCCCAGACAGACGCACATCACCCCTCACCTGAGGAAACACCATTGGCTACCAGTCGCAAAGAGATGCCAGTTCAAGCTGCTCACCCATGCTTACAAGGCACTACACAACGAAGGACTGGCGTACCTCAAGAAATGAGTGAATTTCCACCAACCTACCAGAGAACTCTGTTCCAGATCCCTCTCCCTAGCAGCTACCCAGCGCATCTGCTGGGTGAACAGAGGAGGCTGCTCCTCCTCCCACTTGGCGGCTAAGACCTGGGACACCCTCCCCTGCACCTCAGAGCATCACCGTCACTCCAACAGTTCAGAAAGGACCTCAAGACCTGAATGTTCAACCCATATGAACAGGCATGATCCCGCAGTAGGACCCACAGCGTCTCGAGACCCTCACGTGTGACGCACTATACAAATTCTGATTGATCGATTGAATGGGTTCAAAAAAGTCTGTGCTTCCCAGTTGTTGAAGTCCTTATCGAGGTTGTCTGTGGGGCTAGTTTGATTCGTGCTGAGGGCGCTGAGACAGTCTGCTTCCGTGATTTTGCCCCAGTTGCAACTTAGAATGCTGAACCTGGTAGGGGTGTGGACTTGGTGTGTTGATTTGGAAGTGGATGATGAAGTGGTCAGTCCATGTGAGCAGTGTGGTGGAGTTATATTTGATACCGTTGCTTCAGATGAAGATGGGGTCCAGTGTGTGTCCTGAGATGTGTGTTGCTTTTGAGACGAGATGGGCGAGTCTGATGTTGTTCATGCTTTCAAGAAGTGCTGTGGAGCAGTGGTAATTTCGGTCTTGCAGGTGAAAGTTGAGGTCAGCAAGGAGAAGGCAGGCAATGGAGTTGACGGTGAGCGGAGTGACGAAGTCAGTGATGAGTGGTAAAGTTGGCAAGGGTGAAGTTTTCTGAGATTTGCAGCTTGAAGAGCAGGTGTTCCATGTATGGGGTGGTGTTCTCCGTGGATGCTTGTGAAGGTGGTCCTGTCGAGCATTTTTGTAACCCGCTGGACTTGTTGTGGCGAGGTCAGGAGCCAATAAAGGGTTGTGCCAGATCTCTGTGATAAAGAGGATGTCTGGTGTGCCGCTGCTCAGCAGGTCCCATACTTTAGTTGTGTGTTTGCTGAGTGGCCGTGTGTTGAGAAGCATGCATGCAAGTGGGTGTTGACGTGTGGGTTCGCAGTGGCATGTGGTGTAGGGTGGGGGTGTAAGTGTTGGTGCTTGTGTGGTCTGTTTGCTGGGAGTGGGTATTAAGGGCGTTGTTAGTTTTTGCGTGAGGGACGTGGGTGGGTGGCTGCCGCAGAACCGGCAGTGTGTGCAGGTGAAAGCTTCTACTGTGGTGTGAGGGGCAGTGCGGCAGCAGTTGGGAAAACAGCATCTGGGGTCTAGCGATCTAAGAAGTGCTGCGGAGTATTGTGGGGCAGTGATTGGACCAGGGTTCCTGGCACTGGGTGCCGACTGGCTTGCCTTTGGCTGCGTGTCCATGTTCCAGCTAACATTAAGTAGGTCCTAGGAGGAGTGCAGGGTGCCATGATGTAATTTCCTGAGCTGATGGGTGATAGGAAATGAAGTCCTCTTGCTAGGCTTCTTTTAAAGGCGGTTTTGGTGGGAAAACCAGTAATGTCACTTCCTGTCCAGATGGATGATGGGAGCTTCAGTGATGTCACATCCTGTGCAGGTGGAGGATGGGCGATCCAGTGAGGTCACTTCCTGTGCTGATGGGGAATCAAGAACTCTTGCTTGGCAAGGTTTTTTTGTGCCCAACTAGAGGAGGAAGATCTAGATTAAAGTTGCTTTCCTTTGCCCATTGCTCGTGTGCTTTAGTAGTGAAACCATTACTTAATTGGTTTCAGAGTTTGTTCATTCGGCCTGTAGAGTTCATTACTGTGACCTCAATTTTCTATATTGATGGCAACATTTCTTTGAAGAGGAAGCTGAAGACAACTCCTGCATCAGCTCTACTCTGCAAGAATCTCAAAAGAGTGGTCTGCCTTTCTACCAAAACACTCTGAGTCATCAAAAAGCATGTCTGGCAATTGGGGCTGAATACCTCCAGAAAATCCTGCGGACCACATCCAGAAATGTTACCCAAAAACTACCGGAGCCCATGGAACAGGCCACAACACTGATGATTTTATAACCAATCTGCATTTAGTTCTCTGCAGAGCCTGTTCCATCTTGCAAAACACCATTCAATAAATCGCACTTTTGTTCTACTAAGTTAGGAATGACAGGCGTAGCCACTATAATGCATACAGGGAGCTTGTTAGGAGGCAGGTTGCATTACAAGCTCTGAAAGCAAATCCTTGCGACCATCAGTGTCCAAGTTGTTAAAATCTATGTGGTTGATTTTGGGAAAGTGTCCCACCTGAACTACCAGACTCTGGTGTATGACGATAACCATAAAGGAGTGGTCTGATGGCCATGAGCATCCCAAGAAACTGTCGGACTAAAATAGAAAGAGGTTTCCCAGCCCAACCAAATGCCATTCCATCGGTGCCTTGCTAAAAACAGATTTAAAAATAAAAGTTACATCTGTCTTCGGTTTCCCTATCAGAATGCTGGAACAGGTTAGACTTTGAATGGTTAATATGTATAGCAGCAGCTCACTGTTCTACTCTGTCCTTAATCAAATTAGTGAAACTAGACCTCATTTGAAAAGAGACGCTCTCCCATAGGAAACGTTCCTTCACAAGAAGAAACTAGTTTGCTAGCATTCTGGAGTTCAAAATATGAGCAGACATCTGCATGCTCTGGAAGCAAAAGATTTCCTCAACATCTTTACCGCTGACGAGCCCAGGTTCAAAAAGTCCAAGGGAATCAGAGCCAAAAAATGCCATGAAATCTCGTGAAGGTCCAATGCCTACTGGTTTTCAATAAGTCACGTATTTATTTTTCATGTGCATGTGGTTGATTTTTACCGCCGTTTTCAAAATAAGATTATCTACAAGGATCTTCGCTAGGGTTTTTGCAGACCCAACATTGCGGTCTTTGACGACTGCTCTGAGCATAGTTCTAGAAATGGCTGCCATCAAAGCGGACAGACTGTTTCTCTTGGCCTGGTGCCATCAACACTTTCTCCTTCCGAGAATGTAAACAAATCCAAAATTGGGAGCACATTGTAAAGGTGACGCAAACTTTGCAGTGGAAAACGTTTCAAAGAAGAAATCTATTACAATGTGTTTTAATTACAGAAAGGGCATGCTGGTGTCTACACAAGAGCAAGAAAAACAGAATAACTTCTCTTCACCACAACATTGATAACACACTGGTGTATCCTTTCACTGATCTACTTTCAGCCATAAATGCAAGTGAACACTTATGAAGTGGAGGTTTTGAAGGGCAGAGGGAAGACACCAGATGAATTTAAGGCGGAGCAAAGGCTTCTGGAATTCAAAATACTAGGGATTTTTTGGACAATTATGTGACGAGAGAGGACCAATGGGTGATCGAAGGAGGCAGGATTAGTCTGGTTTGACAGATTAGTGGCTCATCAGCAGGCTTGTCTCACACAGACTAGCACAAGGTTCAACAGTCAAGCCTGGCATTAGGCTGTCTGATGTCTCCAGCTAGATATTGAAAACCATCAGCAAATTAAAATGGTTGCACGTCTGATCAAAACTGCTGTCACTTTAGGTGTATGTGATGAAATCCCTGCTTCTAAAAGATTGCGTAGCTCTTGCTTGTTACCAATAGTATTCTCAATCAACTGCTATTCTGTTGTCAATGAAGACCATTCTAGTGCCTTATAAGCTTAGTCTGCATAATACAGGTAGCTTTAATAAAAAAAAAAATAACATTTGATCTGTTCATATGCAAATCATGTTTTGCTATAATTTTAGACTGCTGTAATCATCAGATCTAGTTAGGCAGCAGTACAATAGGTGAGCATCAAACCCACCAACCGGGGATTTCCCCCTTTGCAACTTCATGCAAGTATACCTCAAACTCTGGGTAGTAATAGCATTGGGGTTCTTTAAGAATCAATGGGGTAAAAACTGTTTTTCCACACAACACCCACGTAATTACACAGGTATGCACTGGGTTACTGGTAAGATAGTCTGGGAAAAAAACGTATACGCAGAAAAAAATGAAACACTACAAGTTTGAAAAACATGTCCCGCTTTGTTTCAATTGTTAGTTGTCCAAATGCAAAAACAGATATTACACAACAAATTGGAAAAGTTCTTACAACACAAGACTGAGAAAACAAAGAAACAAGACAACATTTTGGAACATTGGTTACATGGTAGCTCAAAATGATTGATTGCAATAAGGGTTGTATCTGCATCGACTGCTAGCCTCTTGTGAGGGATATTTCACACAAATAAAAACGGCTTGCGAAAGGACATCACATATACACAGTTTTGTACGATTTAACTCATTTCACCAGTGCTTCAAGAAATACATTGACATTGTGTAATTTAAACAAGTGCTTCGTATTTATTCACAATTCGCATAAAAAGGAAAAAAGAGAGCAGAAAAGAGTTTAAGGAAATGAGTCAATGCTTTACATAATTTCAAAATGTTATTCAACACTGCAAGTGCAGAACTCCATTAACCCTTTCAATAAATTAACTGTGATTCTCGCTCCCTTGAGAAAAATGGGAGCAGCCATGCCACACAGCTCATTCCATATTTTACAATTCTTCCTCCAACAGCTTAAAACTGTATGTTACAGGATGGATTCGGTTGAAACATTTTTTTTAGAGTTCTGCCAAGAAGGCAAAGGTTAAACCCAAACAGAGTAAGATTTTATCCTTTCCACTTCAGAGTGCATTGCTGTTAGACCAACGTGACACTTGCTGCTTGGAGATAACCTTGGAGATACTGCAATGCCTCTGCATTTAGGTTAGTACTTAACATTGATGGAACCTTGAATATAAAGAGAAAGAGGATTTAAAGAGGCTGGTGGATCGGGCCTAATACACTGCACAATGCCTTAAATAAAGTAACCACAAATTACTTGGCAACAATTTAATCTATTACCAACACCATCTAACTTAGCAATCAGCATAATGTTGAAATGAGAGGCTCTCAGACTCTTGACACTGTAAATCATTAAACCAATAGGACTAAATTGCTTACCTGTAATCCTAGTTCTCTTCCAGGGGAATCCTAATCATAAGCACTGAATAGTTCTGCCCATGTTTGGGGGGGGGGGGGGGTGTGTGTGTGTGTGTGTGTGTGTGTGTGCGTGTGTGCGTGTATATTAGACCGCAAAAGTCACCCACAAAAGGAGAGTCCCACACAAGTCAATCTTGCTTGAATATTTATTGGAGGCTGCCGCTAAGAGTCCTGGATGAAAATGCCCAAACGCAGATCAGTATCTCAGCCCAGACGCGTTTCGTGCTCCTGCACTTTTTCAATGGGCTATGGCATGGCGGATAACAACGGCAATTTAAATGCACCTGGTAACCATTCCAATACCTGCCCCAGTGGGCGTGGCCGCTCGCACGGCCTGCTGGTATCAGTAGTGCATTACATTGTTCCTCCTGTGAGTTGCTGTGTGATCCGTCACCAAATAAAATCCAATATTACCCCAGTGGGTGGTTAGGCAACCTTCAAGTTCTCCGCAGCACCTTATTGCCTCCAAAATCCGCTCTTGTCCCGCATAGCGGTTCCCCCGGTTGAGGGCTCCGCGGGTCTGCCATGCAGCGGGGCTCACTCCACGGCTCAGGTCAGCCGTTCTATATTATACCGCAAAAGTCACCACCAAAAGGAGAGGCCCACACAAGTCAATCTTGCTTGAATATTTGTGTGCGGAGGACTTGAAGGTTGCCTAACCACCCACTGGGGTAATATTGGATTTTATTTGGTGACGGATCACACAGCAACTCACAGGAGGAATAATGTAATGCACTACTGATACCAGCAGGCTGTGCGAGCGGCCACTCCCACTGGGGCAGGTATTGGAATGGTTACCAGGTGCATTTAAATTGCCGCCGTTGTCCGCCATGCCATAGCCCATTGAAAAAGTGCAGGAGCACGAAACGCGTCTGGGCTGAGATACTGATCTGCGTTTGGGCATTTTCATCCAGGACTCTTAGCGGCAGCCTCCAATAAATATTCAAGCAAGATTGACTTGTGTGGGCCTCTCCTTTTGCGGGTGACTTTTGCGGTATAATTTTATATATATATATATATATATATATATATATATATATATATATATATATATATATATATATACACACACATATATATATATATATATATATATATACACACACATACATTCAATCAGCATAGTTTGCTAAGTTAATCGTTTTGGCCGTAAAACCGTCCTTTCAAACTTAGCGGGCGCCATTTTCAAAACCTCTTTTATACAATATAGCAGTGCACGTGGTGTATGAACATAAAAGAAATCTGACATAGTCACTGCCCTCCCCATAAAAAAAAAATATATATATGTGTGTGTAAAGTCAGTCATCACTGTATGTATACCTACACTTGCTCGTCATTTTAAAGTGAATTTTGAAATGATTGTAGGATGATTTTAAGGTCACTTTACTGACAGGGAAGTTGCCTATTAGGATTGTGTACAATTGCTTATTATGGAGATAGGACCCCGCTGATTACAAGTAAGATTCAGCATATTGTAACAATACACTAGGACTTTATCTCTCTCTCTCCTACTTCTTTTTTATGTCATTTAAGGTCTCAAGATCAAATGTATGGAGAAGCTGTAGAGCTGTATGACATTCTACTTTTTCAGGCACATGCACTTTAAAACTCGCTGAACTATGAATTTGGGTAATGTGTAATATGATGATATTTTATCCTTCTTGGCACTTGCACTTTGAATCTAATGAGTGGAGTGAATATAGGGGATATGGGCATTTAGTAGTAACTGGATGTGGTGCATAGTTATGCATTGGAGTCATGTTCTATTTTGCACTTGCACCAAGCACTTAATGGCAGAGACTATAATAATGGTACAGCACCTACATCTGGTACGCGTTTAAATTAGTATAATTGCTGAATCCTGGAGGTTCTCATTACCCAATTAGTCTGAGTTTTTGTAATATCGAGGGACTGAGTCCTGTATGCATGTGCACTTTACTAGCATGAAATGTCATCTAGTTGCGTAACAATTTAGCAATTTGGATCTGTGAGCACTTGCGTTTTTCATCAATCACAATGAACCTAAATGCACATTGAGCATTAGAGTAAACGTTTCCGAGAAGAATTGGTGTAAATTATGGCAAAAATGTCTTAAGAGAATCGATGCAAAGAAAATCTTTAAAAAAATGAGCAAAATGATAAAAAAATTATAAAAGAAAAAATACAAAATGAATTGTAATAAAAATCCCCCCGAAAAAGCATGCATTTGCAAGAAGAACTATAGGAGGAAATAAGAATGGTTTTGGCAATTTTTCACATAGTAACCTTTTTGGTTTAGAAGTAGGTCTTTCATGTCAGTTGCTTCACGTGACCGACTGCTCTCAACAAAGAACAGGGAGCAATGGTGCTCAGTGTGTGAGCAAGGCAGGCGATACTGCCGAAACGCGTAACAGCGAGCATTAAATAAAACTGTGCGGAAAACTGTGACAGTCTGCTGTGTCGATGTCCGGTTTGGAGACTATATATATATATATATACATATATATATACATACATACATACACACACACACACATATATATATATATACATACAAATACATATCTGCAGCCTATAACAAAGGCTAAAAATTTCCAAATTACATTGGGATCCACTTCAATAGTCAAACACTGACGAGAATAGCCCATCCCACAACATGCGGACAAAATCTTTTTAATAGCAGCTGTCACAATTATCCAAAAAGATTCCTTAAAGAAGTATGCTCTACTTGAGTGTCTGAGTCTAGACAGTAATGCCTGGTAAATGTATTTACCGATCTCCATGTTGTAGCACTACATATTTTAGAAATGGGTACATTTCTCAGTACAGCAGTTGTTGCCGCTTTACCCCTGGTAGAATGGGCCTTAGGTCTGGCAGGTAAGTGTTTGTTGGCTAGCTGGTATGAAAACACTATACAGGAAACTATCCACCAAGAGACAGATCGTTTGGAGGAAGCTAAGCCTCATCTCATTGGACCATAGTTGACAAAGAGGTGGTCAGACTGTCTGGTGCCTTTTGATTTATCCAAGTAAAACTTTAGAACTCTTTTAATGTCTAAAGAATGCAAAGCCCTCTCGGCTGGGGTGGAGGGGTTAGGAAAGAAAGTTGGCTGTGAGATGGTTTGATTAATGTGAAAATCAGACACCACCTTGGAGAGAAAACTAGGATGAGTCCCCATGACCACCCTAATAAAGTAAAAATCCCACTGACTAAGTGCTGAAGTAATAGCCACAAGAAAAGTCGTTTTCCACAACGTGTTGTAACAAAGCTTTGTGTATTGGTTTTTAAGTGGGGCCTATTAATTTTGAAAGGAACACATTAAGTGCCCACTGAGGAAAAGGTGACCTAACCGGAGGGAATACCTTTTTGAGTCCTTTAAAAAAAATCCTTGACGACTGGCATATGAAAGAAAGAGGTGTCTGTAGGGGGCTTTCTGTAAGCTGAAATGGCTGCGAGATGTATCTTTATGGAGGCAAACTGCAGACCAGATTTAGCTAAATGGAGAAAGTATGGTAGAATTACATCTTCTAGGGCCAAAATCGGATGGAGATTATTTTGGGCACACCACAAATAAAACCTTTTCCATTTGAAGGAATAAGATTTCTGGGTGGAAGGTCTTCTGGTTGTTTTGAGAATGTCCATACATTCCTGCAACAAGTCAAAGTGTCCATATTGGAGGAATTCAGGAGCCATGCTGTCAAGCTCAGCAAGGGAAGGTTGGGATGGAAAATTTACCCTCCATGCTTGTACTAGAGATCTTGCTTGCATGGCAACCTCTTGTATAGCTTCTCCGACAGGTAAAGGAAGTCTGTTAACCACCACTGGTGAGGCTTTTCTGGTGCTATGAGGATCATTCTGGTCCTGGACTTGTACAGTTTGTGGATTAAAGTGGGAATCAAAGGAGTGCGGAAACGCATAAAGAAATTTCCCTGACCAACTTATCAAAAGGGCATTCCTCTCTGGACTTGGTAGGGAAAACCTGGACGCACAGTCGGGGCATTTTTTGTTGTTTGATTTGCAAATAGATCGATGTGATGATGCCCCCATTCTTGAAAAATATCTTTAACGACATCGTTGTGTAGAATCCAGTTGTAGTTTGTGGAAACTCCAACTGAGAGAATCCGCTTGGATGTTCTGAACTCCTGGCAGGTGAATGGCTGATAATGTCAAGTTCCTGGCTAAGAGCCATTTCCAGATGGCTTGCACTTCCAGTAACAAGGGACGAGAATGAGTTCTTCCCAGCCTGTTTAAGTAGTACGTGGTAGTCGTGTTGTCTGTTTGAACAAAGAGGTAGCGTGTTGTTATCAATAGAAGGACTTCAGGAGGTGTGTGTGTGTAGGGGGGGGGGAAACAAATACAGAGGGAATATTTGTACATTACAGCCTCGGGAATTATTGCCGGAAGACAGTTGAACGATGTATTGTCAGGTAAAAGACTGCGATATCCACAAAAGCGGACTATGTATATCAAGCAAACTGGTTGTGGTATAATGAACAAGTTACTTACCTTCTGTAACGATATATCTGTAAGAAACCTAGGTTAGTTGTAGATTCCTTATCTTAGAATTACCCCCAGGCGTCAGACTGGATCCGGAAAGTTTTTCGTCAGCAGTACCCCTGCGTGTCGGAAGGTGGCGTCTGTCGACTCCGCGTTAGTCGTCGTGGTGGTCGCCGGGATGACGTCGCGGTAGCTACATAGACACCACCCTCACGCGCTGACGTCAGTTCTGTACACGACTTTCAACGCCAGAAGCGCAGAGCCATGCAAGACACTGACCACTGGTGCACAAAACTAGGGCCCTGAAAGGATGTCCTTAACCCTAGAAGTCAGTTCGCACAACGGGGAGGATGGGTGTGGCGGTAAGGAATCTATAACGAACCTATGTTTCTTACAGATATATCGTTACTGAAGGCAAGTAACTTGTTCATCTGAAACAGTTATAGATTCCTTACCTTAGAATAGATACCCCAGCAATACCAACCCCGGAGGTGGGTCTGCGAACTAAGGTCACACCAGAAAGTCCTGGAGAACAGAACGGCCAAAGAAACCATCTCTCCGGACTTGGCTGTCCAGGCAGTAGTGTTTGGTGAACGTGTGCAACGATGCACACGTATGTAATTTAGGGGGAAGACTCCTCGTCCCAAAGCAGTGGTAGCTGCCGTCGCCCTGGTGGAATGGGCGCGCAGTCCCACTGGAGGCTCCTTCTTTGCCAAAGAATAGCAGGCTTTGATGCACAGAACGACCCACCTGGAGATGGTCCGTTTGTGCACGGCCCGACCTTTCTTAGCGCCCACGTAACTAACAAAGTGCAGGTCGTCCACCCGGAATGGTTTTGTGCGATCCAAGTAGAAGGAAAGCGCTCGTTTTGGATCCAGACGGTGGAGCCTCTCTTCCTCTTTTGAAGGATGCGGAGGCGGAAAGAAGGTGGGCAAGTGATGGTTTGGCCAATGTGGAAAGAAGTAACCACCTTGGGAAGAAAGGAAGGTCTAGTTCTTAGGACGACCTTGTCCGGATAAACAGCCAGAAAAGGAGGCTTGGAAGAAAGTGCTTGGCGCTCACTCACCCTGCGAGCAGAGGTGATGGCCACAAGAAAGGCAGTTTTCAAAGTGAGAAGTCTGAGAGGACAGTTAGTAGGGCTCAAAGGGAGAGCATATAAGATAGGTAAGAACCAAGTTCAAGTCCCACTGGGGCATTACGAAGGGAACAGGAGGAAAAAGATGAGTAATGCCCTTAAGGAATCTATTTACAACAGGGGGACTTGAAAAGAGAAGGCTGATCAGGAAGCCTAAGGAAGGCTGAAATGGCCGAGAGGTAGCCCTTTAGAGTCCCCAGAGCAGAGCCCTGCTGGGCCAAAGAAAGGAGGAACAAGAGGACCTCAGAAAGAGACATGGAAAGGGGATCCACAGCCTTTGCTGTGCACCATGCCACAAATTTGTTCCATCTGCAGGCGTATACCGTCTTAGTGGAGGGACGCCTGGCTGCCAAGATAACATCGCAGACTTCGGGAGGCAGGTCAAACGACGTCAACTGCCGCCGCTCAATCTCCACGCAAGGAGGTGGAGGCTGGACAGGTTCGGGTGGAGGACCGTCCCCTGCTGCTGCGACAGAAGATCCTCCCGAAGAGGCAGTCGGATCGGAGGATCGATGGCCATGTTGAGCAGCTCGGGATACCCGACTCTTCATGCCCAATCCGGAGCCACAAGAATGACTTGGGCCCGGTCGCGCTTGATCTTCTTCAGCACTCTGGGCAGAAGTGGTATAGGCGGAAAGGCGGATAGAAGACCGCAACTCCACTCGCGACGAAAAGTGTCGCCTAGCGAGTGCCGCCTTGGAAATTCCAACGCTGTAGGAAAGTGGGTTGCTGTTGCAGTAACCCCCCCACTTTTTGCCTGATAACTGATGCACTTTTCCTTGGTGTGCCCTGGGTCCCTGCCAATCAGGTACCCAGGGCCTGTGTTCCTTCCCTAAAAACTGTACTAAAGCCTAAACCCAATTGGCATCTCTGGCCACAGGTAAGCCCCTGGTAAATGGTACCCTAGGTACCCAGGGCACTGTGACCAGAGAAGGCCCCTAAGGGCTGCAGCACTTATTGTGCCACCCTTAGAGGCCCTGTACCCTGACACACACACACCCTGCCTTTGCAGGCTGAGTGTCTTGGTGCAGAACTAAACAGAGAGTCGACATGGCACACATCCCTGTGTGCCATGCCCACTAAACACACTGCCCTGGCATACCTCAGTCACCCCCTAGCTGGGTGCACTATGCCAGTGGTGTGGGCACAGGTGCATGAGCCCTGTGCCCCTACAGTACCCAGGGCCATTCCTGGGCACTGTAAGTGCAGTGAGGTCATTAAGAGTATATGGTGCTGGGAGGTTGTCATTACGAACTCCACAGCACCATAATGGCTACACTGAAGACTGAGAAGTTTGGTATCAAACTTCTCAGCACATTAAACCCACACTGATGCCAGTGTGGGATTTAATGTAAAATGCACTACAGAGGGCATCTTAGAGATGCCCCCTGAAACCTAATCAACTACCAGTGTCCTGACTGAGAGGCTGCCTAGGCTGCCACACAGCAGACATGTTGCTGGACCCCTGGGTAGAGAGCCATCCGCTCTCCTGGGCCTGCAACAATGCACATCCTGGGACGAGGTGCTAGGTCTCCTCCCCCAGGATGGGCAGGGGGAGCTTCAAAGGCATGCCGCCTTTGTGAGCTTCTCCAGGCCACTTGCTGTACTCAGCAACTGGCCCCCACCGGTTCTGACCGCCACTTTGGCGGGAAGACAGGCGGGAAAAACAAAGGAAGGGAAGGGGTGTGCCAGCCTCTGCCAACCCCACCCCTCAGGTGGGGGAGGCGAGGTAAAGCACAACTCCGGGCTCTCGCCATTTTGAGAATGGGGAGCCCAACCCAATCAGAGCTAGGCTCCTGCCCCCTCCCACTGGAGAGTGGCAGGATAGGGGGTGTACTCACTCCCAGGACAGGGACCCATTGGTCCCTGCCCTTGCCCTACCTGTAATGCCCCTAAAGTTAGTATTTAGGGGCACCCTGAACCTTCCTTCCTCAGATCCCGAAACAAACAAGCAAGAAGAACAAGAAGAAAGAAGACCTGCCGTGCAGCTGCTAACAAGAGGGAGACACCAACTGACTTGGCACCAGCACTACAGGCCTGTCGACCCTCGAACCTGCTCCTGCTGAAACCCGGCGTCTCCAGTGGTCAGCAACCTCGAAAACCCCGGAGGACCTGACTGCCTTGTAATTCTACAAAGACTGGGACTCCCACGAGCAGTGGTACTGCTCAAAAGCAAGTAACAAACCCCTGGTGCCAGCCAGGAACCGCGACTCCTGCACACTCTGCACCCGCCGAGCCCGTCCTGTGCCTGAGTGGACAAAGACCACGAGGACGTCCCCCCGGCGACTGTGACCCAGAATCCAGCACCCAAGGACCCTCCTCGACGCTCCTGACGACGCCTGCAGCCTCAGAACCAGGGACCCCTCCAACCGCGACCAGCCGAGGGTAAGATTTCCGACGCCTAATGACACCCCAGCACCCGGCGCCCCACGGCCTCCTGTGCCCAACTCCTGGGTGCCTACCCTTCCTACAGCTTCCCAACTTACCTCTCGAAGTGGTGGTCGCACCTGAAGAATCACCGTCCCAGAGCTTGCAGCCTTTGTTCGTCACGCAGCTTTCCCATTGAAAACCATTGGGCGCCCGATGGCCCAAAAGCCCACTACACCCGGCCGCCCCAGTGCCGCTGAGGGTGCACCAACTACCCTGTTCGACTTCCCCACTTGCCCTAAGTGACCAGGAGCTTTGCTCCCACAGCCGAGTGGCCTGCCTGCCAGCAGCCACCAACCAAGGGCCCCCTGCCCGCCATAGGCTAACATTGGGCCTAACTCACTCTGCACCCGGCCGCCCCTGTGCCGCTGAGGGTGTACCAACTGTACCGACCTGACCCTGGGAGACCCCCGAGTCTATGCCCAGAACCTTAACTCTGCCAGTCGAGTACTTACCTGAAAACCGATAACCTACATTTTCTCCATAAGGTAACATTGACTGGTTTACACTGAAATTTCTTCAAAGTGTCGAGTTTTGAAACTTTAAAATAATCACTCAAAATCGTCCGATCAACGAAAACGAAATTACTCACCTGTTATCAGGAGAGATCCCAGTGCTGGATCTTGGTGCCCAGCACTGACCCTGAAAAGTAATTACAACTGTACTTACCGATAACTTGATATTCCTCCATAGGATAACATTGCCTGGTTTTCTCCAAAAATTCTTCTAAGTGTCGATTTTTGAAACAAACAAATATTCCTTAAAAATCGCCTGTGTAACGAAGAACGATTTCTTTCAACTGTTTACAGGAATGCACCAGGGCTGAATCCAGGATCCAGCCCGGAGTAAGAAAATCATACGTAAAGTAATGGATATTGCATTTACTTAAAATTCTCCATTGAGCTCAATGATAAAATTGTGTTTAAATTGTGTTGCAGATTGCAACAACAGTAGCTATTGCATTCAACAATCTATTGTGTACTGAAAGTATATATCTAAAGCATCTCATTCTGAGAAAGTATTTTTATACCTACCTGTGGTTCTAAAAATAAAACAATATATTTTTATATACAAAACAATTGGCCTAGAGTTCAGTTCTTGAGTGTGTGAGACCATTTTCTGACTGAGTGTGTACAACAAATGCTTTACACTGTCCTCTGATACTGCCTTTCTGCTCGACCAAGCTACCACTTTAGAGAGTAAGGTTATATCTAACTTTAGCCTCTGCCAAACCTCTGGGGACTGTGGACTCTGCACACTGTACCTATTTGGGAACAGTATATACAGAGCCACTTCCTTACATTGGTGGATCAGCGGTGGGATACAAACTTGCATTTGTTGGACTACTTGGTTACCATCTGATCACACGACAGAACTCTTAAATTGCCTTTAGAATTCTGATTTTTTTAAATTGGCATTTTTTACCAAACTACTAAAAGTCTTGTTAGGGCCTTGCTTAAGTCCCTTTAGAATTTTGGAAAATAAAAAGTCACTATAGTCAAGGGTAGAGGGGTTAGAACTTTTTGTTAGAATGTCTCAAGAAAAGAACCCAGCTATTAGTGAAAATAATAATGACATACAGGACATGGTTGAGGAGCTCGACCTCACCCCTTATCTTCATTTGTCTTTCAAAGAGAGAAGGTCCTTATGTAAAATAAAAAATATACCAATGGGCCAGCATCCAACCAAACAATGGCTCCAGGAGCTCCTGGCTGAGTATGCCAAGGCCCACCCCTCTGAACATGGTGATGACCAATCAGAGGTGGAAAGGGATGAGGATGATGGGGTTGGTAACCCACCTCCAATCATCCATAGGGAGGAAAGGCACCCCATGCCCTTAACTCCAAGAGTTAACCTCTGGGGACCTAGAGGCCACACAGGTGGTTCAGGTTCCACTGAGGACATTGAGGCCAGCCTCAATGAGGAGGACAGCCTTTTAGCAAGGCTGGCCAAAAGATTGGATCTAGAGTCCAGACTCCTGGCTCTAGAAAAAGAAAGAAAGGAGATGTGTTTAGCACCCATCAATGGTGGCAGCAATTCAAATAATAAGGACAGGGAGGAATCCTATGATCCTAAAATCCCCAAAGTGATTGTCCCTAAATATGAGGAAGGTGATGATATCACCGAGTGGTTCACAGCCTTTGAGAGGGCTTGTGATGCCAGAAGGGTGAAGACTTTCTGGGGGGCACTCCTTTGGGAACTGTTCTCTCGTAACTGCAGAGACAGACTCCTGACCCTTTCTGGGGCAGATGCTGGGTCCTATGACCTCATGAAGAGAAGTCTGATTGAGGGATTTGGACTCACAACTGAGTACAGAATTAGATTCAGGGGGGCTCACAAAACCCAAACCCAATCCTGGATTGATTTTGTAGACCACTCAGTAAAGTCACTAGGTGGTTGGTTAACTGGAAACAATGTGCATGACTTTAATGGAATTTACAACCTGTTTATGAAGGAACACATTAAGTAACTGCATTGATGAAAAGTTGCATCAGTATCTGGTAGACCTAGGTCCACTTTCCCCTCAAGAATTGGGAAGGAAGGCAGATCACTGGGTCAGAACAAGGGTAACTAGGACATCCACTGGGGGTGACCAAAAAAAAGGGGTCACAAAGCCTCCCCAGAAGAAAGATAGTGAACCCCTTAAGGATAAAAGTAAGGAGTCCCAGGCAGCCCCCCAAAAACCTGTCCAGGAGGGTGGGCCCAAAGACACCTCACAAACTAAACCAGGGTACCAAGGTAAGAATTGGGATCCCAACAGAATATGGTGTCACAACTGTCAGAAGTCAGGACACCACACCAAGGACCCTAGCTGTCCTAAAAACAAGATCCCTAGTACAGCCCCAGGGGTGACTAGTGTAGCCCCAGGAGTTGCCAGTGTAGCTCTGGAGGAAGGGTCCTCAGATGAGGAAGTCCTCCTAGCTTTCAACTGGAAAATGGGCCCACAAGGTAAGCTGGAGATTCCAGAGGGGAGTAGACACTTCCACCACCTACTGGTGAATGGAATCCCAGCCCTTGCCCTGAGAGATACCTGTGCCAGTCACACTATGGTGCATGATAGGTTGGTTCTCTCAAACCAGTATGTCCCAGGGGAAACAAAAAGAGTAAGGACTCTCCCAGGGGGAGTCACTGTTAGGCCTGTGGCTGTAGTGCCCCTACTCATAGCTGGGTCCCTTAGATGGAGAAAGGTGGTAGTCTGTAAAGACCTCCCCCTTGATTGTCTCCTGGGGAATGACCACTTAGAGGTGGATCTGAGCCAAAGAGAGGCACTGGCCCAATGCCAGGCCTCACCCAAGAAACCTGGGGGGGTCTCAACCTGCAGTCCGTGCAGCTGAGCCCCAAAAGAGTAAAAAGGAACAGGGTAGGAAAGGTGGGCAACTGTTAGCCACAGTCCCAGAGGGCCAGGGAGATTATATCCCAGTGAGGGAAAACTCCAGAAGTGGCCCTGGTAAAGCCCCCCCTAGCCAACAAGAAGACCCGACTAGTCAGGCAACTGTCCAGCCTGAGTTGGTGGCTCCTCAGCTGACAGAACAAAGGGTGGAGGAGAGGAAGGGTGTTCACTACCAAGTGTAGTGACCCCCCACCCTAAAGCAACAGGCAGACAGCCAGGACCCAAAGAGACCTGTAAGATAGCCCCTTCACTTGCCAGTCAGGAGCTAAAGGTGTGGTTCTGGGCACTGACCGCTGTCAGCAGCCTCTGCTGGGTGTTAGCCTTCATGGCAGCCCTATCCTTGGCATGGTGGCCTAACCCCCTGCCAAATATCAAGCTAGGCCCCCTGACCCTATTGGTCATGGTGGGGTTGCTCAAACTGTGGGTGACCTCTGTGGGTAAGCTGGGCTTTGCCCTGGCTAGGTTAGACTTTGCAGAGGCAGGCACCTCTGAAACCAAAATAAAAAGATGGGGTGAAGACACTAAAGAGCAAGGAGAGGAGCTTTGGGAATTAGGTCCTGAAACTGATAAGGTAGGCCAGCTCCCCAAAGGGACTGACCTGGACAGAAAGATATAAGGCAGAGTAGGCCCTGCAACTTTCAAACCACTTCCCCAACTCTTCCTCGCCTGAAAGACTAGGAAAGACTCTCCCAGCGTTGGCCGAGTCTCCTGGCCTTTGGGCTGGGGGGCTTGTGTAGGAAAGTGGGTTTCTGTTGCAGTAACCCCCACTTTTTGCCTGATAACTGATGCACTTTTTCTTGGTGTGCCCTGGGTCCCTGCCAATCAGGTACCCAGGGCCTGTGTACCTTCCCTAAAAACTGTACTAAAGCCTAAACCCAATTGGCATCTCTGGCCACAGGTAAGCCCCTGGTACATGGTACCCTAGGTACCCAGGGCACTGTGACCAGAGAAGGCCCCTAAGGGCTGCAGCACTTATTGTGCCACCCTTAGAGGCCCTGTACCCTGTCACACACACACCCTGCCTTTGCAGGCTGAGTGTCTTGGTGCAGAACTAAACAGAGTCGACATGGCACACATCCCTATGTGCCATGCCCACAAACACACTGCCCTGGCATACCTCAGTCAACCCCCTAGCTGGGTGCACTATGCCAGTGGTGTGGGCACAGGTGCGTGAGCCCTGTGCCCCTACAGTACCCAGGGCCATTCCTGGGCACTGTAAGTGCAGTGATGTCATTAAGAGTATATGGTGCTGGGAGGTTGTCATTACGAACTCCACAGCACCATAATGGCTACACTTAAGACTGAGAAGTTTGGTATCAAACTTCTCAGCACATTAAACCCACACTGATGCCAGTGTGGGATTTAATATAAAATGCACTACAGAGGGCATCTTAGAGATGCCCCCTGAAACCTAACCAACTACCAGTGTCCTGACTGAGAGGCTGCCTCGGCTGCCACACAGCAGACATGTTGCTGGACCCCTGGGTAGAGAGCCATCCGCTCTCCTGGGCCTGCAACAATGCACATCCTGGGACGAGGTGCTAGGTCTCCTCCCGCAGGATGGGCAGGGGGAGCTTCAAAGGCATGCCTTTGTGAGCTTCTCCAGGCCACTTGCTTTACTCAGCAACTGGCCCCCACCGGTTCTGACCCCCACTTTGGCGGGAAAAACAAAGGAAGGGAAGGGAAGGGGGTGTGCCAGCCTCTGCCAACCCCACCCCTCAGGTGGGGGAGGCGAGGTAAAGCACAACTCCGGGCTCTCGCCATTTTGAGAATGGGGAGCCCTACCCAATCAGAGCTAGGCTCCTGCCCCCCTCCCACTGGAGAGTGGCAGGATAGGGGGTGTACTCAACCCAGGACAGGGACCCATTGGTCCCTGCCCTTGCCCTACCTGTAACGCCCCTAAAGTTAGTATTTAGGGGCACCCTGAACCTTCCTTCCTCAGATCCCGAAATAGAAACAAGCAAGAAGAACAAGAAGAAAGAAGACCTGCCGTGCAGCTGCTAACAAGAGGGAGACACCAACTGACTTGGCCCCAGCCCTACAGGCCTGTCGACCCTCGAACCTGCTCCTGCTGAAACCCGGCGTCTCCAGTGGTCAGCAACCTCGAAAATCCCGGAGGACCTGACTGCCTTGTAATTCTACAAAGACTGGGACTCCCACAAGCAGTGGTACTGCTCAAAAGCAAGTAAACCCCTGGTGCAAGCCAGGAACCGCAACTCCTGCACACTCTGCACCGCCGAGCCCGTCCTGTGCCTGAGTGGACAAAGACCACGAGGACGTCCCCCCGGCGACTGTGACCCAGAATCCAGCACCCAAGGACCCTCCGACGCTCCTGACGATGCCTGCAGCCTCAGAACCAGGGACCCCTCCAACCGCGACCAGCCGAGGGTAAGATTTCCGACGCCTAAAGACACCCCTGCACCCGGCGCCCCACGGCCTCCTGTGCCCAACTCCTGGGTGCCTACCCTTCCTACAGCTTCCCAACTTACCTCTCGAAGTGGTGGTCGCACCTGAAGAATCACCGTCCCCGAGCTTGCAGCCTTTGTTCGTCACGCAGCTTTCCCATTGAAAACCATTGGGCGCCCGACGGCCCAAAAGCCCACTGCACCCGGCCGCCCCAGTGCCGCTGAGGGTGCACCAACTACCCTGTTCGACTTCCCCCACTTGCCCTGAGTAAGTGACCAGGAGCTTTGCTCCCACAGCCGAGTGGCCTGCCAGCAGCCACCAACCAAGGGCCCCCTGCCCGCCATAGGCTAACATTGGGCCTAACTCACTCTGCACCCGGCCGCCCCTGTGCCGATGAGGGTGTACCAACTGTACCTACCTGACCCTGGGACACCCCCGAGTCTATGCCCAGAACCTTAACTCTGCCAGTCGAGTACTTACCTGAAAACCGATAACCTACATTTTCTCCATAGGGTAACATTGACTGGTTTACACTGAAATTTCTTCTAAGTGTCGAGTTTTGAAACTTTAAAATAATCACTAAAAATCGTCCGATCAACGAAAACGAAATTACTCACCTGTTATCAGGAGAGATCCCAGTGCTGGACCTTGGTGCCCAGCACTGACACTGAAAAGTAATTACAACTGTACTTACCGATAACTTGATTTTCCTCCATAGGATAACATTGCCTGGTTTTCTCCAGAAATTCTTCTAAGTGTCGATTTTTGAAACAAACAAATAGTCCTTAAAAATCGCCTGTGTAACGAAAACGATTTCTTTCAACTGTTTACAGGAAATGCACCAGGGCTGAATCCAGGATCCAGCCCGGAGTAAGAAAATCATACGTAAAGTAATGGATATTGCATTTACTTAAAATTCTCCATTGAGCTCAATGATAAAATTGTGTTTAAATTGTGTTGCCTATTGCAACTGTAGCTATTGCATTCAACAATCTATTGTGTACTGAAAGTATATATCTAAAGCATCTCATTCTGAGAAAGTATTTTTATACCTACCTGTGGTTCTAAAAATAAAATATATTTTTATATACAAAACAATTGGCCTAGAGTTCAGTTCTTGAGTGTGTGAGACCATTTGCTGACTGAGTGTGTACAACAAATGCTTTACACTGTCCTCTGATACTCCCTTACTGCTCGACCAAGCTACCACTTTAGAGAGTAAGGTTATATCCAACTTTAGCAAAACCAAAGGGGATGATGGACGGAGTGTTGAACATTGCAAGCACTCACCCCCAGTCAACTGATCTGGGTTTAATCCATCATCATTCTTTAGCTCACTCCGCCACCCCAGAACCGACATGGCCATATGCAAATCAGTCTGACCCTGTGCCTCATGGGAACAGTCCAGCCCGAACTGCCAAGCCAGGTCTTCCCTGGACCGGAAACAAGCATCCTGGGACCGGTTTCTGGCTTACAGCCGTCATCAGCCAGGCTATCTTGAATCCAGTGGCAAAGTGAGCAACAAATGCTTTACACTGTCCTCTGATACTGCCTTTCTGCTCGACCAAGCTACCACTTTAGAGAGTAAGGTTATATCCAACTTTAGCCTCTGCCAAACCTCTGGGGACTGTGGACTCTGCACACTGTACCTATTTGGGAACAGTATATACAGAGCCACTTTCTTACAAACGCGCAGAAGTGCTGACATTGCGCGTTCTCTTCAGTGGCGAATAGATCTAACCAAGGCTCTCCCCACTGCTGAAAGAGACCTTGCACCACCTCCAAGTGAAGACGCCATTCGCGATCCATCATGCACCTGCAGCTGAGTTTGTCCGCCCTGGCGTTAAGGGAACCTGCCAAGTGTTGAACCACCAGGGATATGCCCTGATGTTCCAGCCATGTCCAGAGGCGGAGGGCCTCCTGACATAGGGTCCACAACACCACCCCGCCTTGTTTGTTGCAGTACCACATGGCGGTGGTGTTGTCCGTGAACACCTGCACTACTCTTCCCCGGACAGAGGGAAGGAAGCTTTGAGTGCAAGACGAATCGCCCGAAGCTCCAGAAGGTTGATGTGGAGCCCGGACTCCGCCGGAGACCAGAGGCCTCTGATCTCCGCCTCCCCCATGTGGCCGCCCCATCCCAGAAGTGATGCATTGGTCACCGCTGTGAACTCTGGTTGGGGAAGGGAGAGGGATCTGCCGCCGACCCAATCCTGGTTCGTGAACCACCACTACAACTGGTGGGCAGTGCCCTCCGAGATCTGGACGCAATCGGACAGATTCCCCTGATGTTGTGCCCACTGAAACTTCAGGTCCCACTGCAGAGCCCGCATATGCCATCTGGCATGGTCCACCAGCAGGAGGCCATCAGACCCAGCAGCCGGAGGGTCATCCTGACCGAAACCCAGGATAGAGGCTGAAAGATCGGAATCATAGCCCGAATATCCCGGACTCGCTGTTCTGGAGGATAAACCCGAAACTGCGTCGTGTCCAGAACCGCTCCGATGAAGAGGAGCTTCTGAGAGGGGGTCAGGTGTGACTTCGTCACGTTGATGGAGAACCCCAGCGAATGCAGGAGGTCAGCCGTAGTCTGGAGGTGGGAGACGACAGCCTGGGGCGAGCCCGCCTTCAACAGCCAGTCATCGAGATAGGGGAAGACTGGAACCCCTGATCTGCGCAGATGAGCTGCGACCACCGCCATCACTTTCGTGAACACTCGAGGGGCGCTGTTAAGGCCAAAGGGGAGCACGGTAAACTGAAAGTGCTCGTGGCCTACCGTGAATCGCAGGTAACGCCGGTGGGCCGGCAGGACGGGGATGTGAAAGTAAGCATCCTGCAAGTACAATGCTACCATCCAGTCTCCAGGGTCGAGGGCAGACAAGACCTGAGCGAGCGTCAACATTTTGAACATCTCCTTCCGGAGGAAGCGGTTGACGTTCCTGAGATACAAGATAGGACGCAGGCCTTTGTCCTTCTTGGGTACCAGAAAGTAGTGGGAATAGCAACCACAACCTACTTCTGGGGCAGGAACGCGCTCGATGGCATCCTTGGCCAAAAGTGCTGTAACTTCCTGTTGAAGAAGGGCCAGGTGATCCTCCGACATGCGATGGTACTGAGTTGGCATGGAGGGAGGGTTAGTCTCGAAGGGGAGGGAGTAGCCCCTTCGGACTATTTGCAAAACCCACCTGTCCGACGTGATGGTGCGCCAGTGGGGGAGGGGATGGCGGATCCTGCCGCCCACTGGCATTTGGTGGCCCTGAAAGGTCGGACTAGGAGGGTTTGGAGGCTGCTGCAGAGGGGGCTGTGGTGGACTGGCCCGCCAGCTGGCCCCCAGAACCACGGCGGTGGTTCGCACGTCCCCGGCCGCGCTGGGGCTGAACAGCTTGCACCGGCCTGTGGCTCTGGGCGGGACGTAGCGGGGCACCCCTTCCTTAGCCACGAAAGGGGCGAAAGGCAGACTGCGCAGGGCGGGTGCTGGAGAGGCCCAAGGACCTGGCCGTAGGCCGAGAGTCCTTAAAGCGCTCTAGCACGTTGTCTGCCTTGTCGCCGAAAAGGCGATGGCCATCAAAGGGCATGTCCATAAGGGTGGATTGGACATACCCGGAAAAACCAGTCGAACGCAACCAGGCGTAGCGTCAAAGGGCTACTGACGTGGAAATTGTCCTGCCAAGTGCGTCGGCGGTATCCAGCCCACAGCGGATGGTAAACTTTGCTGCGTCTCTCCCCTCGGCAACTGCACGGGAGAGTACGGCCCGGGCCTCCTCCAGGCACTGAGGCAGCACCTGCGCCACAGTATCCCAAACACAGTGGGTGTAACGGCCCAACAGACATGCAGTTTTTACCGACCGCAGTCCCAAGCTGGCGTAAGAAAACATTTTCTTCCCAAGGTGGTCCAGCTTTTTGGATTCGCTATCCGGTGGTGCGGTAGGGAAGGCGCCTTTAGAAGTGGAGGCTTGGACCATCAAGCTCTCAGGGGTGGGGTGTTGGGAGAGGAAAGTGGGGTCGCCCGGGGCTGGCGTCGGGCAATCATCCTGTCCACAGGAGCCCGTGTTGGGCCTGGACCACCAAGCTCTCAGGGGTGGGATGTTGGGAAAGGAAAATGGGGTCGCCTGGAGCCGGGCGGTGGCGTCGGGCAATCATCCTATCCACAAGAGCCCCTGTGCTGGGCCTGGACCAGGTGCCCAGAAGGATGTCCGTTAGGGCTCATTAAACGGCAGCAGGGGCTCCGAAGAGCTCGCTGCCGGATGAAGCACCTCGGTCAGGAGGTTAGTCCTGGCTGCCACCGTAGGTAGCTTGAGGTGGAGAGCCTCGGCCGCCCTACTTAACACCACTGCATATGACGCTCCCTGCTCAGTAGCCACGGTAGGAGACGACAACATGCCAAGGTCTGGTGAGGTATCCAGACCACTGGCTTCCCCCAGTTCCTCTCACCAGTCCTGTTCATACACCAACTGGTCGGTTAAAGGGTCCCCAGACCCCTCCCGGTCCTCCTCTGGCTGCCAATCTGGTCTCAAAGAGCCAGGGTAGAACAGGGGCACAAAAGTACCCGCCGGTCCGACTCAGTGTCTACCTCGAGGTGGAGGCCGGGGTCAACGTCGACTGGGGACACAGCCGACGCCGGACGTGGTGCCAGTGGAATCGGCGCTGGGGAAGGCGTAACGAGGTCTACCAGCGCCGATCCGGATCCAGGCCTGGATCCAAGGGGACCCTGCGGCGCCGAGGCCGAAGCCGCCGAAGACCCAGGGCCCCCAGCCGAGTCCGCGGGGCCCGAAGGCGCGCCGGCAGAGTCGGGCTGCCCAAAGATGGCGTGCAACGCTTCGTATAACTGACGAAGCTGGGCAGGGGGGGGGGGGGAGGGAAACCTGGAGTCGACCCTACGGGCTCTCTGCACGCGGAGCCACGGTAGGGGCACCACCCGCATCCCTCGTCGTGTCGGCCGACGGACGGGGAGAAGTCGAAGAGCGACGATGCTTCTTCGACTTCTTTTTGTGCTTCGACTTACCTGACCCAGAGTACGAAGACTTAAATGAAGAATGGTGTTGGCTCTGCGACCGGTCCCTCGACGACCTCCGCGACCGGGACCTCGAGCGACGCGGAGCCGACTGCTGGGCCTCGAGTAGCTTTCGGGAACGTTCCCACAAAGACTTCGGGCCATGGTTCGGCAGTCGGAGCACGACTTGGGGTCGTGTTCGCACTTCAGGCAGTAGAGGCACACGCGGTGCAGATCCGTCAACGACATCAGTCGGTGACAGGTACCGCAAGCCTTAAAGCCGGGTATCCCTCGTGCACCAGGAGTCGATGGACTCAAAAAACAACGAAGTCGACAAAAGTCGAGAAAAAAGTTCAGTCAAAAAATGACTGGGGGGTACTGCTCTCTCCGGATCTGCGCTTGCTGGCGCGGAAAAAGAAAGAACTGACGTCAGCGCGCGAGGGCGGCGTCTATGTAGCTACCGCGACGTCATCCCGGCGACCACGACGCCGATGACGAACGCAGAGTCAACCGCCACCACCTTCCGACGCGCAGTGGTACTGCTTACGAAAAACTTTCTGGATCCAGTCTGAAGCCTGGGGGTAATTCTAAGGTAAGGAATCTATAACTAACTGTTTCTTTCAGATATGTCTAGTTGCTCTACATAAATGTGTATAAGGAGATGCTTACATGCAAAATGTTCAATAAAAAGTTTAAAAAAAAAAAATAGAAGGACTTCAGGGCTAGATGAACCGCTCTCAGCTCTAGCATGTTAATATACTTCTGCTCCTTGTGGAACCACACTCCCTGGGTCTGAAGGGAACCCACGTGAGCACCCCATCCCTAGAGACAGGCATCTGTGATCAGTGACAAAGTATGAGGTTCCTGGTGAAAAGGAACATCTGCCAGTAGGTTCTGTCTCTGAGACCACCATTGTAGCGATTGGATCGCAGTTTGTGATAGTACCAGTTTGTCTTCTCAGTGATCTGAAAACAGATTCCACTGATCCTCTAGAAGTTGTTGGAGGTGTCATGTGCATTCTTGTGTGGGGGACTATGAAAAGGCAAGAGGCCATGCTTCCTAGCGGAGAGACCATCTTTCTGGCAGAAGGATGAGGAATGTGTAGGAGATTGTGACACTTCAGATTGAATGAGGATAGTCTCTCCTCCAAAGGACACACGCTTGCGGCGATTGTGTCTAGAGTATCCCACATGTAAGGAATGAACTCGGCTGGACGTTGCATAGATTTTTTTTAATTTATCTGGAGACCTAGCTTTTGCAATGTTACCCTGAAACCGGTCCCAGGATGCTCGTTTCCGGTCCAGGGAAGATCTGGCTTGAATGTTCGGGCTGGACGGTGCCCATGAGGCACAGGATCAAGACTGATTTGCATATAGCCAGGTCTGAACTGGGGTGGTAAAGTGAGCTAAAGAACAATGATGGATTCAAGCCAGATCTGGGGGTGAGTGTCTGAAAAGTTCCAGCGCTCCGTCCATCATCTCCTTTTGCTGGTTTTGCAGTGACTCGGCACAAATTTGGTAATGCTCTTTTGCTTGTGACGGAGAGGAACTCTTTATGAGACAGTCGTCTAGGTATGGGTAGACATATATTCTCTTTCTCCTTAATGCTGCGACCATGGCAATACATTTTGAGAACGTTAGAGGAGCAGATTTCAGGCTGAACGGTAGCACTTTGTACTGATGGTGCGTCCCTGACACTGTTAAGCGTAGGACCTGCCAGTGTTTTGGGACTATTGGGATGTGGAAATATGCATCCTGGAGATCTATAGAGCACATCTAGTCCCCCTGATGTAGATGTGGGTAGATCTGGTGAAGGGCAAGCATCCTGAACTTTTCCTTGCGTATAAATTTGTTTAGTACTCTCAAGTTCAGAATGGATCTAAACTCTTGCTTAGGACCCTTTTTTCTCACCAGGAAATAGCGAGAGCAGATTCCGAAGCCCCTCTAGGTGCAAGGAACTTCCTGTATGGCCTGTTTTTGTAGCAGACTGATGACTTTTTTGTAGGAGGCCTTGCTGATGACCATGTTTTTGAAGGTGGAACAAAGGGGGGGGGGAAGAGCTCTGAAACGAAGAGTAACCATTCTGCACAATGTTTAATACCTCCCCCCAAACCCCCCTCCCCATCCCCTGCCCCACACGATCGAGAAATGGAGAAGGGGAGAATAGGGACTCATTGCTTGGCAGTTGGTTTGGTAGAGGATGCAGGTGGACATTGAGATCCTCTTCCTCTGGCTGGCCTGCGAGAACGGTAGCGAGACCTGGCTTGTGCCTACCAAGCCATACAGTCAGGGTGCACTGCATGACACAGACAGGACATATACTTTGCATGGCCTTAAAGTAAAACATGTATAACTACTATTTTTACTGTGGAAAGACTTGGTCACCCATTGGAGAGTACAGGGTTACATGTGGACTTCACATGTGCCAACTCCTGATCGGTGCGACCAAAGTGGGCACTCCAGAGAATCAAACAACTCGTTACATTAAGCTCAACTTGTATCTCAAGTCAAAATGTATGTAACTTGTTGCAGTGTGCAGCTTTAGCAAACTTGCCACTTTGTTGCCTTAAAAACACATGTGCCTTTCAGGGCACACATGGAGCCTGCTCCACAAGACAGCTTTCTGCCCTCCTGGAGAGACGTGCAGACTCTCATAAAGGAGAACGAGGGATTGCAGGTCAGGGTGGTGTCACCGCCCTCTTGTAAAAAGCTACTTAGATGTTAGCCTCACAAGGCAGGCTACAAAGGTGAAGTCGCCTTTGAAGGGCAAATGTATAACACAGGGGGAGGTCTGCCCCACTGCTGAGGTAAACAGGCCGGCACTGGAGGCAGAGAGGGGAAACTAGTTGCCAAACCGGTTTCCCCAGGAGCATGTAGTCCTGAGGTAGCCACACCCTGGGGTGGGCAAGGCAGTTCTCAACATGGAGAGAGGGGTCTTGCCATCTTGGGAGTGGGCAGAATGGTGCATCCTGGGACAGCCAGATGCCACACTGCACAGCAAGTGGTTACCAGTTGGGAGGGAACCTGGTAGCCCATTGGCTACCCTGAGGGCACTTTCCGAGCATAAAGGGGGCACCCCTTGCACCCAGACCTCAGATCCTGACAAACTTGGAAGGACCGAAAGAGGACTGCCCTGCTGCACTGAGGGACATCAAAGAGACTGCACCGGCAAATACTGCGTCTGCTGCACGTAGTGACTAGCGAAGAGAAGGACTGTGCCTACTATGTTCTACTCAAGAAGTCGTCTCCAGAGCCAAGCCAAGAGACTTCAAGGGCCAGCTGACTGGCTTCCTGTTCGCAGCACAGGGACACAGCTGAAGAAATATGCTGGAGCCAGTTGGTAGCCTCGCTAATACCGCCGTCGTCGTCGTTCAGTACCAAGTCCCGAAGCACAGATGTGCACCCAAGCTCGTTGAGCCCAGGAGTGCTGTCAGAGGGTTGCTGGGACCCTCAGAAGACAAGTTATTGACCCAGGAAGGATTGGTCTGTGACAATGGGTGACTGGTAGTCCAATGATGACTGGACGTCGGCCAGACCGGAGAGGACTTCGTGGAATGTCGATCCTAAAACCAGGACCCCTTCACCATTTTCGTGGAGTAAGGAAACCCTGCAGAAAGAACCCCGTCAACGGCGTAGCATCCACAGCATCATTAGAGGTTCTTCAGCATCCTTCATCCCTTGCATTAGGCTCACTCCATGGGAATCCGGTGCAACACAAATAAAATGCCGGTAACTGCTTCTACTGAGAAGGCAACTGTTCGAGGATCTTGCTGGTCCCCCTGACTAGCTCTCTGCCAGTGTTAGTTGCCTGAGCATTTCTAACCGATCACATTGACACTTAAAAACTTTTCCAAAGAAAACTTGGATAAGTGTCCAATTCAGTCACTTTGCCAAGGTTTGTTTGCAGTTGAGTGAAATTGCTTTGATTTATTATTGCTTATACAATATGTATCTCCAGAATCCTCTTGTGGATCTTTTTCGTTCTAATGTCTAAATTTCTATAAAAAACAGTCTATTTTTATAAAAACTGGTGTCTGATTTCTTGAGTGTCAATGTTTTGGTGCTGTTTAAATGCTTAAGACTTGTTCCTCTGTAAGCGTTGCTGCTCAGGGCCACAGCTACCCAGGGATGAGCGGAGTTTCATAGACTAAACCTACTCGAACTGAAGCACGATCACCCCATATAATACACCCCATTTCCTCACAATGGCAAAATGTCAGACTCAACGGACAGGACTGTTGAGGCAGCACTGCCTCGTGAACATGTTGACCTAAGCCAATGTAGCTGCCTGACAGATGGCCAGCACAGGTACTTATTGTGCTAGCAGCATTGTCCTTGATGGAATGAGCCCAAAAGCCTCCTGGGGTTGCTTTCTCACCGGTGCGCAGCAGATTTTTATGCAGAGAAATATCCATTGGGAGATGGTCCGTTTTAGCACTGCTTTCCCCTTCTTTGCTCTTGAAAACTCTACTAAGAACTGATCATCCACCCGATGTTCCTTGGTAATATCAATATGAAAACTTTATGCTCTTTTAGGATTACAAAAATTGAGTTTCTCTTCCTCCTTTGTGGGCTGATGTGGGGCAAAGAATCCCAGAAGGGTGATAACCTGACCTACATGAAAAGGAGTGACAACTTTGAGTAGAAATGAAGCCCTGGTTAAAGAACTAATTGCTTACTTTTGGTAATGCTTTTGCTGAGAGAGACCCTATCTAACTGTAGACTCCTCAACTTCTGAATATACCCTAGAAGTCAGACTGGAACTGCAAAATCGTTATCAATACCTCTGCACACTGGTAGGCGGTTATAAGGTTCACATTGTAAGTGTCTTGCACAGTGCCTAAATAGGTGCCACCCCGGCATGTTGACAGTTTTTGTGACTATTTCCGTGCCAAAAAAGGGAAGCCACATTAGAGTGAGTGACTGACCAGTGTGCAGAATTTAAAAGGATGTTAGGGTGGAGAGCCATGTCGGAGAGCGAGGAGGATGGATGAGGAATATGCAGTTAAATAGAGTCTCTACCAGAAAAAGGGTTACTGAAGGTAAATAACATTTTTCTGATAGAGACTTCTAACTGCAGAGACCTCAACTTAGAATACATACCTAAGCAATACCTCCCCAGAGGTGGACCTGAGAACAGAATCAGTCCAAGGAGTCCTGGGAGAACAGAACAGGCATAATGCCTATCCCTGACTGACCCGAATGTCCAAGCAGTACTGCTTCATTTCTTTTTAATCTCTTTATTTGCACTTTATCTTTTATACACACAATGACTTATCGCACAGCAATACTGGTAATTAGCGGTCCATGTTTCCGTTACAGATGTACATGTATATCTTACACATTACTGTCTAATGACCTAGATTGCACAGGTAACTTATATTCTGAAGACATTCGTCTGTTTGTCGCCTGGATCGGATGCACATTTTAGATACTATCAATTTAGGTGTCTTTGTCCACAGCTTAGTCGGGTGCAAACCGAAGACTTTTATATTTAACAAATCAAACAATACTACAGCATTATTGCCATGCTAAGCCCGAGGCCTTGGAATTAACTTGCCCCAAGTTTGCCCCATTTTCACTGTCCCTCCAGACCATTGAAGTTTGCTTGCATGCGTGTTTTTGCGGCATCTCATTCATATCACCTGTGCCAATACGGTGCCTGTATCTAGCGTACACGTGTTTGGCAGATCAGGAGTGTGTGTATCAGTAGCTATGACCTTAGTCCGTCAGGAGAATCCTCATCAGTGGTTTGTAAAGTGAGTTGAAGCGCTACCAGTATGGCGTCCCAGTGTTGCGCAATAGGGTTTTCTCTTAGCCCTAGTGTGTCTTCTGTATGCAATGCAGCACTTTCCGCCTGGTCCCATACCAGAAGCGGTTGCCTCCAGGCCTTGGATACGGGGGCGGTGTTCTTCCACCAGCGGGTAATCAGTCGCTTGGCTGTTATAAGTCCTAGATCTGTGAATCTGGAGGTGACTTTGTATTTTTTAGACCTAGGGAACAACCCCAGCACACATTTCTCCCGTGTGTATAGCCTCTGGCAGTCTGTGGGTGGACAAGCAGGCTGTGACCTCTTGCCAGTATGTACGTAGTGCGGGACAGTACCATAGCATGTGAAGGAGATCCGCTCCGACCTAATCACAACGGGGCAGGCAGCAGTTTGTTGAAAATATGGATTTATTTTATCCGGCGATAGATAGGCCTTGTGAATAGTGTAGAACTGTATAAGTCTGAGTTTAACATTCCGTGGGATATATGTGGTGCCTGCTAATATGGTCATCCATTCCTTCTCTGTCCAGGGCATTCCTCGGTCTTCTTCCCACCTGGTACGCAGTTGCATGACCATCGGCCAGACGAATGCCCCAGTCTGTCCCCTTTCTATGGAATTACGCAGCTAGCTCGGCACGCAAACCGTCCCTGGCAATCGACTCGGACCGGCTGGGCGGCGAACTGCAGCTGCTTTTGTTACAGGGGCCGATATTGAAAATCGGCCCCCGGTAACTAAAACGGCCCCCTAGGGATCCAAAACCATCCCCCACCCTGGCGGCCCAACAGGGAAAAGACCGGTGCCCGCTATGGCCAGTCTGGCCCTGGCAGCTAGTAGCTCTATCGCCAATGAAAATAGCAGGAGCGAAAGAGGGCACCCTTGTCAAGTGCCTCTGCCTATTGCTATGGATTCAGATATTAGCTGCCCAGTGCAGTTGTGTGTATAAAAGTCGCATAAGGTGCATTATGCGTGCCCCAAATCCGTACTGATGGAGTACCGTGAATAAGAAGGGCCATTCCAATGAATCAAAGGCCTTTTCGAGGTCCACCACCAGGCATCCCGATCGGGCCCAGAGCCTTGATGCATATTGCTGGATTCGGCAATATCGCCGTATGTTTAGAGAGGTGTTGCGGAACGGCACAAAACCATTCTGATCGGGGTGTACCAGCGCCGGCACCAGTGGGGCCAATCGCGCCGATATGATACTGTCCAGAATTTTGTAAGTAGTGTTAAGCAGTGGCAGCAGTCTGTATGATCCGAACTCCGATCCGATCTCTGTCGGGCTTGGGGAAAGAGATGAGCAGGGCCTCACACTGCGACGCTGTGAGGGTGGAAGACGAAAGGGCATCTTCAAATAGTAGTTTTAACTGTGGCACAAGCAACGTGGCATAGGTTTTGTAGAATTCCTGTGGTAAGTGCTCAGATGCCTGCGTGTATTTCTTATGGGGTGATCGGTTCGTCCAGTTCCAGACGTTGTTCAGGGGTGAGACGGGGCAGTTCCACTTTGGACAGGAACAGTCGGGTCTCCTCTGACGGGGCTTCAGCTGTTGACTTGTAAAGCTCAGAGTAGTGTTGCGTGAGTTCTGCATGTATCTCTGTATGGGTGTAAAGTAGCGTGCCACCCAAAGCACGGATCGCTGCTATAGGTGTCCGGGAGTCCTCCTGCCGGATGAGCCAGGCCAATAAGCGCCCTGCCCGGTCCGCGGGCTGAGTGCGACAAAGTTTAGGCATCTTAATCCCTCCATTATAGAGTTAAGCGCTGTTATTTTTTTCTGCTAGTGGGTCTGTAGCATTGGAGATCCTATTACCTGGGTTTCTAGACTGAGTAGCCGGTCTTCCACCTTTTGTAAGGACTGCTTCTATGGATTTGCGCAGTTCTAGTTGCGTGTTCAGACAGTGCCCCCTTATTACAACTTTAAAGGCGTCCTATTCTATGAGAGGCGAGGAAGCGGTGAGCTCATTATCATTGAAGTAGTTCGTGATGGCGGAGCTTAGGGCCTCACGAAATGGTGTAGTGTCTCTGGCTTGCGGCGCCACAGAGATGGCGGCCAAGGCAGTATGCCAGGTTATCTGCAGATACTGCAGGTTGTGGTCGGAGTCCTGCCCATGTATTCAGTTTTGGTTACAGCGGAGTCAATCGAGTTTGTGCATACCAGTCTGTCTAGTCTTACGTGGAGTATGTGCGAACCCAAATAGTAAAAGTATATTCTGTCTGTGGGATGTCGCCAGATGTATACTAGTTGCCAATGCACCATCCATGTGCTTAATGCTCTTGCAGCTAGCACTGTTGGTGTACCTGGGAGTGGAGGAAAGGAGCGGTCAAGGGCGGGGTCTATCACACAGTTAAATTCACCACCCAGTAACCATGGTATCCCATGCCAATTTGATAATTTATTAGATAGGATTTCAAAAAATGAGGACCGAGTTGTGTTCGGTGCGTATAATGATACTAGTAGTACATGCCGGCCATCTAGATGACCTTTCACCAGCACGCACCGCCCCTCCGTGCATCAATCACTGTTTCATCAACTGCAAAAGGTGTACCTGGCTTGATCCAAATTAGTGCCCTCCTTGCAAATGCAGGGTAACCCGTGGCATATACTTGCCCACGCCATCTCCTCTGTAATTTTGCTATTTCAGGTGTTGGGAGGTGCATTTCCTGCAGAAAGGCGATATGGTCGTGATGCCTCTTCAAGTAAGAGTAGATTGAGTATCTAAGTGCGGGTGTGTGAATGCCCCAGACATTACAGGTGTATATATTAATAGATGTCATTTGTATTGTGGTGCACAGTCTTGCGGTGATTGACTTGTGGGAGCTAGTATATGATGTGGATCCGTTTCCGGGGTGCATGAGGGAGCTTCACCCGAGGACATATTCGGGCTCACAGCACGGCAACACAACCTATGTAAACAATAACATTAGTTAACTGACTTTTCTAATACCATTAGAGTGGGCATGCAACGTGCATCTGTCCAAACCGTGAACTAGTACGTTATGCCTTCGTTGGCTAGTGGGGTCGGGCTTCGTTTGTGTCAAGGGTTGGCTAGTTGAGCAAAGGAAAAAACAAGTTACTTACCTGTACACTGTGGTTCTCCAGTATTGATATTTTTTATAGATTCACATGCTTGAATCTTCCCAGTCGTCATGGTGGGAGTCCCACGGTAACAGTAGAAATAGTAGTACTGCATACATTACATAGACCTCCGTAGAAAGAAAATTCATTTGAGTACTCTATCAACCTCATTTAATAACATCCAAAGTTCAGCCAATCACAGCAGAGACGTCAGAGTAACCCTCTCCACAGAGTCACCACACCTCAGATTTCGAGCACAAGTGTACATACCTCGAAATCTGAGGTGTGGTGACTGTGGAGAGGGTTACGTCTCTGCTGTGATTGGCTGAACTTTGGATGTTATTAAATGAGGTTGATAGTACTCAAATGAATTTTCTTTCTATGGAGGTCTATGTAATGTATGCAGTACTACTATTTCTACTGTTACCGTGGGACTCCCACCATGACGACGGGAAGCACTCAAGCATGTGAATCTATAAAATATATCAATACTGGAGAACCACAGTGTACAGGTAAGTAACTTGTTTTTTTCTCCAGTATTGTATCTTTTATAGATTCACATGCTTGAATCCGATTAAAGAGCAATATATTGATAAAAAGTAGTAACAATGAAGGCGGGAAGGCGAACAATCCCACCATGACCGTACCAGAGAAATTCATATATATAACCAGAATTCTCTCAACCCGTTCCGTGCGTCGGACGGCCGGGATCCGTCCGACGTCACGGCGGGCGTGTGCGTTGGACGGCTCCCGGCCGTCCTAGCACCCACCCACGGGGGAAGCGCTGGGCCGTCCATTAAGATGCCCCCACCGGGGAAGGCAGGGGAAGCCCTTCCCCTGCCTCCCCCCGCACCCCCACCCCGTGGGCACCTGGGATTTTGGTCCCGGGCTCGCCATCTAGGGAAACCTACCAAACCCACACATTTCTGAAAACTAGACACTCTGGGGAGTCCAATGAGGTATGGCTTGCGTGGATCCCCCAACGTTTCCCTACCCAGAATGCCCTGCAAACCTCAAATTTATTTGAAAAAACCCACATTTTCCACATATTTTTGGGTGGAATCACCGCGCCGGCACAAATGTCCTACCCCACAGCGTTCTACTTAGTGTCCCGAGTAAAATGATACCTCACTTGCGTGGGTGTCCAATGCAGAATTGGCTAAAAATGTATTTAAAAAAAATATATAGCGCTTCGAATTCTCGGTGCTATACCCTTAATCCCTATGTTTTGGGCTATTCCCAGTCACAGGCCCTTGCCCCACCCACACAAGTGAGGTATCATTTTACTCAGGAGACTGAGGGTAACGCTGTGGGGTAGGAAATTTGTGCCGGCACGGTGATTCCACCCAAAAATGTGGAAAATGTGGTTTTGTCAGCTAAATTTGAGGTTTGCAGGGGATTCTGGGTAGGGAAACGTTGGGGGATCCACGCAAGCCATACCTCATTGGACTCCCCAGGGTGTCTAGTTTTCAGAAATGTGTGAGTTTAATAGGTTTCCCTAGATGGCGGCGAGCCCGGGGCCAAAACCCCAGGTGCTGCCCCCCCCAAAACCATGTAGTTTTGTTATAGGTAATTTTGAAGTCTCCACAGTACGATTTTGGCCATTTCCTGTTGCAGCCACTATGCCTACCCACACAAGTGAGGTACCATTTTTATCGGGAGACCTGGGGGAACGCTGGGTGGGAGGAAATTTGTGGATCCCGCAGATTCCAGAACTTTCCCACACAGAAATTTGAGAAAAAAGTGATTTTTTTCAGCTAAATTTGAGGTTTGCAGGGGATTCTGGGTAGGAAAATGTTGGGGGACTCACGCAAGCCATACCTCGCTGGACTCCCCCGGGTGTCTAGTTTTCAGAAATGTGTGGGTTTGGTAGGTTTCCCTAGATGGCCGCCGTGCCTGGGGCCAAAAACTCATGGGACCCCCCTTGCAAAACCAGGTTGTTTTGCGATAGGTAATTTTGATGTCGCCTCAATAGGTTTTGGGCCCTTGCCTGTCGCGGGTACTTAACCCACCCACGCGAGTGAGGTACCATTTTTATCGGGAGACATGGGGGAACGCTGGGTGGGAGGAAATTTGTGGATCCAGGCAGATTCCAGAACTTTCCCACACAGAAATTTGAGAAAAAAGTAATTTTTTCAGCAGAATTTGAGGTTTGCAGGGGATTCAGGTTAGGAAATTGTTGGGGGACCCACGCAAGCCATACCTCGCTGGACTCCCCCGGGTGTCTAGTTTTCAAAAATGTATAGGTTTGCTAGGTGTCCCTAGGTGCCGGCAGAGCTAGGGTTCAAAATCTACAGCTAGGCACTTTGCAAAAATAGGGTCAGTTTTCACTGTGAAAATATGATGTGTCCACGTTGCGTTTTGGGCCGTTTCCTGTCGTGGGTACTAGGCCTACCCACACAAGTGAGGTACCATTTTTCTCGGAAGACTTGGAGAATGCGGGGTGGGTGGAATTTTGTGGATCCACGCAGATTTCAGAACTTTCCACCACAGAAATGTGAGGGAAATGTGGTTTTTTTGGACAAATTTTTAGGTTTGCAAGATATTCTGGGTAACAGAACCTGGTGAGAGCCAGTCAAATCATCCCATCCTGGATTCCCCAGGGTGTCTAGTTTTCAAAAATGTATAAGTTTGCTAGGTTTCCCTAGGTGCCGGCAGAGCTAGGGTTCCTTAGGCAAAGAGATGACGAAGAGCTGCTTGTCCCAAGGCTATATCTGCCTTCCTCCAACCATCCAGGCAGTAATGCTTTGTGAATGTGTGCGTCCTCGCCCACGTTGCTGCCTTGCATATGTCAGGGAGAGAAGCCCCCCCGCAAACAGGGCTGAAGTTGCGACCTTGCTCGTCGAATGGGCCTGCACCCTTGCAGGCAACGGATGTCCAGCCTTTTCATGGCAGAAGACAATAGCTGAAGTGACCCAGCGATCAATACTGGCCCTAGTTAGGGAGAGTCCCTTCCTGGGTGCAGAGTAAGAAACCAGCAGTTAAGACTTACGAAAGGATTTTGTTCTTTGTAGATAAAATTTCAAACAGCGTTTGATGTCCAGAGAATGGAGAGATTTTTCCGCCACAGAGGACGGATTTGGAAAAAATGTAGGCAGAATTATAGGCTCGTTGAAGTGAGAAGACGATGGCACTTTTGGTATGAAAGAAGGATTCGTATGTAGAATAACTCTGTCTGCCAGAAATTGAAGAAATGGTTCCTTTATAGTGAAGGCCTGGATTTCGCGGATATGTCTGGCTGAAGTAATGGCCAAGAGAAAGGCCACCTTCCAAGAGAGAAATTTTTAGTCACATTTGTGTATAGGCTCAAATGGGGAACGCATTAGTTGTGACAGGACTGTATTTAATTGCCACAGCACTGGAGGAGATTTTACCAGTGGGTAGGCCCTGAAGAGGCCTTTCAGAAATTCCTCAATAAGTCTATGAGACCACAATGAAGATTGATCTAGACGTCGTCTGTAACTAGAAATCGCAGCAAGGTGGATCTTAGTGGAAGAATGCGAGAGTCCCGTCTTGGCTAGATGCAAGAGATAGGGCAATACTTGTTCCGGAGAGGATGAAAGTGAATGTAATGAATGAGCGATACACCACACACAGAACCTTTTCCATTTTGCAGAGTAACACTTGAGCGTGGAAGGGACTCGAGAATTTTGTAAAATTGCTTTGCAATCATTAGGTGTGTTCAATTCCCAAATTCAACGAAGTGAGGAGCCAAGCCGACAAGTGAAGAGAGAATTTGAGGATGAATCACTTGCCCCTTGTCCATGTAAAGAAGATCCTCTCTCAGTGGGAAGAGAATCGGAGTGCACTCTGATAGGCGAAGTAGCTCTGTGAACCAAAATTGCCCTGCCCACCCGGGAGCGATGAGAATGATGCGGCAGGTCACCCGTTTCATTTTTTGGAGAACTCGAGAAATGAGAGGAATTGGGGGAAAGGCGTAGGCAAATTTTCCTGTCCAGGAGAGCAGAAAAGCGTCTCCCCAGGATCCCGGCTGAGGAGTTCTGCTTGCGTAAAAGGTGCACTTTTTGTTGAGGTACGTAGCGAACAGATCTAATGTTTGGGAGCCCCAAGACCAAAAGACCATCTGCAACATCTGGTCGTTGAGCTCCCATTCGTGGCACTGTTTGGACACCCTGCTGAGAGAGTCGGCCCACTGATTGTGGACCCCTGGCACATGCTCCACTCGTAGTGAGATTTGATTGAGGAGAAGCCATTCCCAAATCCTCTGCGCTTGAAGAGAGCCTGAGACCTAGCACCCTGTTTTTGGAGATAGAACATGGTGGTGGTGTTGTCCGTCCGGACTAGAACTGGAGACCCCCGAATCCGAGGCAAGAAAGCTTTCAGGCCCAAGAACACCGCTCTTAACTCTAGAAGGTTTATGTGACATTTCGATTCCCGTTTGGTCCATTTTCTGTGCAGCTGTAGCTCTTGAAGGTGAGCTGCCCAACCCTCCATGGACGCATCTGACGTCATCACGAACTGAGGAGTTGAGTGAATGAAAGAAAGACCCTGAGTAAGGTTTTCCTTGGTCCTCCACCAAGACACCGCAGCTTTCATAGTCGCCGAGTTTTGGATCATGTCATTGAATGACCCCTTGGATTGAACCCATTGAGTGTCCAGTTGCTTCTGCAGTGGGCACATACGAAGACGGCAATTGGGAATTAGTTGAATACATGAGGACATCATCCCCAACATAGATTTGTACTTTGACAGAAAGACCTTTTTGATGATAGGAGGCGTGTCATCTCCTGGAGACGCGAGACCCTTTCGAGAGTAGGAAAGGCCTTGCCGAGATTTGTATCGATGCGAGCTCCTAGGAAAGTCAGAGAGTTGGAAGGAATGAGAGAAGACTTTTCTAGATTGAGGTGAAGACCCAGAGACTGGAAAAAATTCCGGCAAGTTTGAGTAGAGCTTCTGGTTGCCTGAAACGAAGAAGCTTTCATTAACCCATCGTCCCGGTAGGGGAATACTTGGTGACCTGAACGTCTCAAAGGCAGCTATCGAAGCCATGCATTTGGTGAAGACCCTGGGGGCAGACTTCAAACCGAAGGGAAGCACTCTGCACTGATAATGGCACCCCGCCACTTCAAACCCGAGATGTCTTCGAAGCTTGGGATGAATAGGGATGTGAAAATAAGCACTGAGAAGATCGAGAGATGACAGACAATCCCCTTTTTCCATAAGAAGGATTTCCTGCTGAGACAACATCTTGAACAATTTGGCTTTTGATGAATTTGTTCAGTAACCGGAGGTCCAAGACCTGCCTCCATTTCCCGGTCTTCTTTTAGATTAAGAAGAAATGGGAATAAAACCCCCGATTGCGCTGATGTAAGGGTACCTTTTCTATGGCACGTTTGGAAAGAAGAGTTTATTTCCCTCTTGAGATCTGGTAGATGACGAAGTGGTACCTTCGGAGGAGGGGTAGTTGGAGGATGCTGTAAAAACTCTAGGGTGTGACCGTGACGTAAGACATCCAAAACCCATTTGTCCGACGAGATGGACATCCATTTTTGTAAGAAGTTTGAACAGGTTGGTTCAAATTGTTGTGGGACTGCAGTGGCAGGGGCCTGGACAAACTCCTTGCCTTTTGTTAGAATCCTGCGATCTCCCGGCAGATTGCTGCCTTTTACGACCAGTGGCCCGTGAATAGGACAATGCAGTGCTGGACCTGAAGAACAAGTTACTTACCTTCGGTAACGATATATCTGTAAGAGACAGATTAGTTATAGATTCCTTACCTTAGAATTACCCCCAGGCGTCAGACTGGATCCGGAGAATTTTGTGTCAGCAGTGCCCCTGCGCGTCGAAAGGTGGCGTCGGTCAGCTCAGCGTTCGTCGCTGGCGTCGTGGTCGCCGGGATGACGTCGCGGTAGCTACTTAGACGCCACCCTCGCGCGCTGGCGTCAGTTCTTTTACACGACATTCCACACCAGAAGTGCAGAGCCATGCAAGACACTGACCACTGGTGCACAAAACTAGGGCCCTGAAAGGGATTCCCTGCCCCATGAAGTCAGCTCGCAGAATGGGGAGGATGGGTGGGGCGGTAAGGAATCTATAACTAATCTATGTCTCTTACAGATATATCGCTACCGAAGGTAAGTAACTTGTTCATCTGAAAGAGACAATTAGGTATAGATTCATTACCTTAGAATAGATACCCCAGCAATACCAACCCCGGAGGGGGGTCTGCGAACCAAGTTCACACCAGAAAGTCCTGGAGAACAGAACGGCCAAAGAAGCCGTCTCTCCGGACTTGGCTGTCCAGGTAGTAGTGTTTCGTGAACGTGTGCAGAGATACCCACGTAGCTGCCTGACAGATGTAATTGAGGGGAACTCCCCGTCCTAAAGCAGTGGTAGCTGCCGTCGCCCTGGTGGAATGGGCGTGCAGTCCCACTGGAGGCTCCTTCTTTGCCAAAGAGTAGCAAGCTTAGATGCACAAAACGACCCACCTAGAGATGGTCTGTTTGTGCACGGCCCAACCTTTTTTGGCACCCACGTAGCCAACAAAGAGCTGGTCATCCACCCGGAATTGCTTGGTGCGATCCAAATAAAAGGAATGAGCACGTTTTGGATCCAGACGGTGGAGCCTCTCTTCCTCCTTAGAAGGATGCAGAAAGAAGGTGGGCAAAGTGATGGTTTAACTAATGTGGAAAGAAGTAATCACCATGGAAAGAAAGGAAGGTCTAGTTCTGAGGACGACCCTGTCCGGATGAACAGCCAGAAAAGGAGGCTTTGAAGAAAGAGCTTGGAGCTCACTCACCCTGCGAGCGGAGGTGATGGCAACCAGAAAAGCAGTCTTTAAAGTAAGGAGTCTGAGAGGACAGTTATGAAGCGGCTCAAAGGGAGTGCACATAAGGTAAGTAAGAACCAAGTTCAAGTCCCACCGAGGCATTACGATGGGAACAGGAGGAAAAAGATGAGTAATGCCCTTAAGAAAGCGATTTACAACAGGGGACTTGAAAAGAGAAGGCTGATCAGGAAGCCGAAGAAAGACTGAAATGGCTGAGAGGTAGCCCTTCAGAGTGCCCAGAGCACAGCCCTGCTTGCTTGGCCAAAGACAGGAGGAACAAGAGAACCTCAGAAAGAGGGGCAGAAAGGGGATTCATAGACTTTGCTGTGCACCATGCCACAAATTTGTTCCATCTGCAGGCGTATACCGTCTTAGTGGAGGGACGCCTGGCTGCCAAGATAACGTCACAGAACTCGGGAGGAAGGTCAAAGGCAGTCAACTGTCTACGCTCAATCTCAACGCAAGGAGGTGGAGACTGGACAGGTTCGGGTGTAGGACCATTCCCTGCTGCTGCGACAGAAGATCCTCCCGAAGAGGCAGTCGGATCGGAGGATCGATGGCCATGTTGAGCAGCTCGGGATACCAGACTCTTCGTGCCCAGTCCGGAGCCACGAGGATGACTTGGGCCCGGTCGCGCTTGATCTTCAGCACTCTGGGCAGAAGTGGTGTAGGTGGAAAGACGTATAGAAGACCGCAACTCTACTCGCGATGAAAAGCGTCGCCTAGCGAGTGCAGACTTGGAAATTCCAACGCGCAGAATTACTGACATTGCACGTTCTCTTCGGTGGGGAATAGATCTAACCAAGGCTCTCCCCACGGCTGAGAGAGATCTTGCGCCACCTCTGAGTGAAGACGCCATTCGTGATCCATCATGCACCTGCGGCTGAGTTCGTCCGCCCTGGCGTTCAGTGAACCTGCCAGGTGTTGAACCACCAGGGATATGCCCTGATGTTCCAGCCATGTCCAGAAACAGAGAGCCTCTTGACATAGGGTCCACGACCCCACCCCGCCCTGTTTGTTGCAATACCACATGGCGGTGGTGTTGTCCGTGAACACCTGCACTACTCTTCCCCGGACAGAGGGAAGGAATGCTTTCAGTGCAAGACGGATCGCCCGGAGCTCCAGAAGGTTGATGTGGAGCCCAGACTCCGCCGGAGACCAGAGGCCGCTGATCTCCGCCTCTCCCATGTGGCCCCCCCCCCCACACTAGAAGTGACGCATCTGTCACCACTGTGTACTCCGGTTGGGGAAGGGAGAGGAATCTGCCGTTGACCCAGTCCTGGTTCGTTAGCCACCACTGCAATTGACGTGCAGTGCCCTCGCAATCGGACAGATTCCCCTGATGCTGTGCCCACTGGAACTTTAGGTCCCACTGCAGAGCCCGCATATGCCACCCGGCATGATCCACCAGCAGGATGCAGGAGGCCATGAGGCCCAGCAGCCTCAGGGTCATTCTAACCGAAACCTGGGATAGAGGTTGAAAGATCGGACTCATAGCCCGAATATCCCGGACTCGCTGCTCGGGAGGATAAGCCTGAAACTGCGTCGTGTCCAGAACCGCTCCGATGGAAAGGAGCTTCTGAGAGGGAATCAGGTGTGACTTTGGGACGTTGATAGTGAACCCAGTGTATGCAGGAGGTCCGCCGTAGTCTGGAGGTGGGAGATGACTGCCTGGGGCGAGCCCGCCTTTAACAGCCATTCGTCATGATCGGGGAAGACTGGAACCCCTGATCTGCGCAGATGAGCTGCGACCACCGCCATCACTTTCGTGAACACCCAAGGGGCGCTGATAAGGCCAAAGGGGAGCACGGTAAACTGAAAGTGCTCGTGGCCTACCGTGAACTGCAGGTAACGCCGGTGGGCCGGCAGGACGGGGATGTGAAAGTAAGCGTCCTGCAAGTCCAACGCTACCATCCAGTCTCCAGGGTGGAGGGCAGACAGGACCTGAGCTAGCGTCAACATTCTGAACTTCTCCTTCCAGAGGAAGCGGTTGACGTTCCTGATATCCAAGATAGGACGCAGGTCTTTGTCCTTCTTGGGCACCAGAAAGTAGTGGGAATAGCAACCACGACCTACTTCTGTGGCAGGAACGCGCTCGATGGCTCCCTTGGCCAAGAGAGCCGAAACTTCCTGTTGGAGAAGGGCCAGATGATCCTCCGACATGCGATGGTGCTGAGGTGGCATGGATGGAGGGGTAGTCTCGAAGGGGAGGGAGTAGCCCCTTCGGACTATTTGCAAAACCCACCTGTCCGACGTGATGGTGCGCCAGTGGGGGAGTTGATGGCGAATTCTGACGCACACTGGCGATCGGTGGCCCTGAAAGGTCGGACTAGGAGGGTTTGGAGGCTGCTGCAGAGGGGGCATTGGTGGACTGGCCCGCTCGCTGGCCCCCAGACCCACGGCGGTGGGTCCCACGTCCCCGGACGCGCAGGGGCGGAGCAGCTTGCACCGGCCTGGGGCTCTGGGTGGAACGTGGTGGGGCACCCCTTCCGTAGCCACGAAAGGGGCGAAAAGCAGACTGCGCAGGGCGGGTGGTGGAGAGGCCCAAGGACTTGGCGGTAGCCCGAGAGTCCTTCAAGCGCTCTAGCACGTTGTCTGCTTTGTCGCTGAACAGGCGACGGCCATCAAAGGGCATGTCCATTAGGGTAGCTTGGACATCCCCAGAAAAAACAGTCGACCTCAGCCAGGCGTAGCGTCGAAGGGCTACCGACGTTGAAATCGTCCTGCCTAGCGAGTCGGCGGTGTCCAGTCCACAGCGTATAGTAAACTTAGCTGCATCGCTTCCCTCGGCGACTGCACGGGAGAGCACGGCCCAGTCCTCCTCCGGGCACTGGGGCAGCACCTGCGCTACCGTATCCCACACACAGTGGGTGTAACGGCCCAACAGCCATGCAGTGTTTACTGACCGCGGTCCCAAGCTGGAGGAAGAAAACATCTTCCCAAGATGGTACAGCTTTTTGGATTCCCCATCAGGAGGAGCAGTAGGGAATGCGCCTTTTGACGTGGAGGGTTGGACCACCAAGCTCTCAGGGGTGGGATGTTGGGAAAGGAAAATGGGGTCGCCTGGAGCCGGGCGGTGGCGTCGGGCAATCATCCTATCCACAAGAGCCCCTGTGCTGGGCCTGGACCAGGTGCCCAGAAGGATGTCCGTTAGGGCTCATTAAACGGCAGCAGGGGCTCCGAAGAGCTCGCTGCCGGTTGAAGCACCTCTGTCAGGAGGTTAGTCCCGACTGCCACCGCAGGTAGCTCGAGGATGAGAGCCTCGGCCGCCCTACGCAACACCACTGCGTAAGAAGCTCACTCCTCCGTAGCCACGGCAGGAGAAGACAACATGCCAAGGTCAGGGGAGGTATCCAGACCACTGGCTTCCCCCAACTCCTCGCTCCAGTCCGGGTCGTACTGTAACTGGTCAGTTAAAGGGTCACCAGACACCTCCCAGTCCTGTTCACCCTCCTCTGGTTAGCAATGTGGCCTAAACACACCAGGGTTGAACAGGGGAACAAAAGTACCCGTCGGCAGCAGATCCGGCGTCGTGTCCACGTCAGGGTGGAGGCCGAGGCCGGCTGGGGACACAACCGTAGTCGGCGGATCAGACGTCGTGTCCACGTCATGGTGGAGGCAGAGGGCGGCTGGGGACACAACCGTCGTCAGCAGCGGACGTGGTGCTGGTGTATTTGGCGCCGGGGGAAGTGTAATGAGGTCGACCGGTGGTGGTTCCGCGACCGGTCCCTCGAACGGAGCAGACTGCCAGGCCTCAAGAAGCTTTCGGGACTGTTCCCGCAAAGACTTCGGATTCATGGTCCGGCAATCGGAACACGACTTGGGGTCGTGGTTGCGTTCCAGGCACACGCAGTGCGGATCCATCACCGAAATGAGCTTTCGGCAGGAACCGCAAGCCTTGAAACCGGGCATCACTCGTGCACCAGGAGTCGATGGACTCAAAAAACTATGTCGACGAAAGTCGAGAAAAAGTCAGTCAAAAAGTGACTGGAGGTACCGCTCTCTCCGGATCTGCGCTGGCTGGCGCAGAAAAAGAAAGAAATGACAGCGCGCGAGGGCGGCGTCTAAGTAGCTACCGCAACGTCATCCCGGCGACCACAACGCCAACGACGAACGCGGAGCCGACCGACGCCACCTTTCGACGCACAGGGGTACTGCTGACGAAAAATTCTCCGGATCCAGTTTGACGCCTGGGGGTAATTCTAAGGTAAGGAATCTATAACTGTCTCTTTCAGATAGGTTGATTGTACGTCTGATAGGTGCTTTGAGGGTAATGTTGAAACAGCTGTTGGAACTGCAGTCTAGGTGTATACAGCCCTCAAACTCTGCCCCGAAAGGACTGGAAACGACGTTGTTGTAGCGTTGCCAAGGATTTAGCAGTGTCTGTATCCTTCTTTATAGATTGAAGGGCTTCATCTATATGACTGCCAAATAAACATTCGCCATCAAAAGGCATATCTAGCACCTTAGCGTGAACCTCAGGATGGAAGCTAGTCGCCTTCAGACACCCCCCGACGCCTCAGCACCGCTGCTCCTGCCATTTGACGAAAGGAAGTAGAAGAGATATCTGTAGCAATCTCTATAATTTCAGTGGAAGCCCTTTCTCCTTCTGGTAATATATCCCTTGCTTCCTTTTTCTTATCTTCAGGAAGATGTTCTAGTAGCGAAGAGATGTCCGACCACATCTGTCGGTCGTACCGTCCCAGAATGGCCATAACGTTGGAGGCTCTTATAGAGGTAGACGCCAGAGCGGAAAACCTTTTTCCGATGTGGTCCAGCTGGCGACCTTCATCCGGAGGTGCAGAACACGGAGATGCCAGGTTTTTAGCTCTTCTTTGTGCGGCCTGCATAATTACAGAATCCGGTCTAGGATGACCGATGAGGCATGTGGGAGAATTATCAGGGGCTTTATACTTCTTGTCCAGTTTCAGAATCACCACTGGGATAGAAGCTGGTGTCCGCATCAGTTTAAGACCTTCTTGCCATAAGTAATCCACTATGGGGATTGCCCTAATGGATCGCTGAGTGCCGGGCTTAAAGTCATACAAGAAACACTCAGTTTGTTTAACTGGCATAGGTAGATCAAAGCACTTCCAGGCACGTTCTAGTAGGTCATGAAAGCTCCCGATGTCAGCAGGGGGAGAGTCTGTTGGAGGAGGGATAGGAGATGACGGCGTGGGAACTATGTAATCATCCCATTAGTCCTGGGTGTCAACATCAGTGTGCATCTCTCCTTCCTCTACTTGTAGGTCCACATTTTGGGTATCGTCAGGAATAACAATTGGAGGAGGCAAAATCTTTTCCCTCTTGGCTTATTTATTGATTTTATTTTTATTTTAAGAGTTTTATATAGCGCTGGCTAGACCCGTAGGTATCAGAGCACTTTACAATAGGTTACACAATGTTACAGAAAAAGATAACAAGTACACATAACATCCAGAATAAACAACACATTGAGAGAGGAAAGGAAGGTGGGACAAAGAGTGGAGGGGGGGAATGGGGAAGTGTGAAGGGGAAGGATGAGGGAAAAGACAGGCAGGAGAGACGAAAGGAGGTCTGCCCAATGACCGACTGGGTAGGTGACGTCCCTAGGAGGGAATCCATAGTCCGTCTCCCCTATAGCTAAACAAGGTAGCTCCATCGGGCATCGGTGAAATAGCTAGGTCTCAACTGACGAGGGGAAGTTCACAGAAGAAAGTCCAGTTAGTAATCAGGGTGGGAACTATGAGCAAGGACGGGCGAGGGCAAAGGTCAATAGCTGGAAAGAGGAGAGGGGTAGAGCGAAAAGGGGTAGGGGGTACGGGGAAGGGGGGAGATAAGGACAGGAGAGACGCAGGAGAGTTTGCCCAAAGACCGGCTGGGTAGGTGATGGCCAAGGAGGGAATCCATAGTCCATCTCCCCTTTAGCTCGCGAGGTAGCTCCACCGGGCATCAGTCAAAATGGCTAGGTCTCAGCTGATTAGGGAAAGTTCTCAGATTAAATGTCCTGGTGGGTGAGCAGGAACAGGGTCAGGTGAGGGCTGATCAAGATGGCAGGTGCTACAGTACTTTACTGGGAAGGATGGGCCAGTCTCCCTTAGTTCTTAAAAACGTAACAAGATCTCCCAAGCGTCAATATGTGATCGGGGGTAACAGTCCATTAAAAGTCCACCTGGACGCATCTCCCCTCTCGGCGGGACAAGCGTGGTAGGAGCCGCCATTCTGCCTCGTGGGGGTGGGGGGGGGAGACGATCGAGTGCGGGCGCCATTTTGGAGTCAGGCGCGATACACAAGAGGCACTCGAGTAAATATATTTTGTCCAAAAGGTCTTAAAGAGGACATGGACAGGAGCCCCAGCCTCCCGGGCTTACCGTCTGGACTCCAATGCTCCTGTGATGTTAATGATGCCCCAGCAGACGTCTTCTCTCTCGCGGCTTAGGTATTACTTGTCCTGCGTGCTCTACAGGGGCATGTTGAGGAGGCGGGGGATGTTGCGGAGCATTCGCATCAGGAAAGCGTCTGAAATAATTACTTAACATATGACGCAAGTCTTATCAACGATACTGGGACGTTAATAGATGGTTCCCTAAAATGGCGAGATCTTCATCATAGGGTTAACGTTCATGAAAAGATTCTGGCTGTTGTACAGTAGCCGTATCAGTGAATGAATACTCTCCTGCAAGGTAAGAGGAAGGGTTAATGTCCTCTAAGTCCTCATCATCAGAATCCCGACACTTGACTTTTAGTTGAGAAGGACTATACGCAGGGCCAAACATGCTATCATCTTCATACTCCTGAAAGTCAAGCAGACGTGCTTGAGGCAAAGGAGATATTTTTGAAAAATCCTGTATTTTTGAAGGTCGCAAATGGATTTTTTCTCCCGTCGACGCGGATACCACCACCGTTGGAAACGAGGACAGCGTCGTCGACTGAGAAATTATCATCTGCAGAGAAATTCTCTTCGGCAGGGAGGGTCTCGTCGACGATGACACCGTCATCAAAGTCAACTGCGGGCCCGTCGACGCAGCAGCAGTCAACGTTGTGACCGTCGACATTTTTTCGCTGTAGAAGCCGTCAACGGCGTACTAATCACTTCAGGTCTACCAACAGCGATAGCCCTCGTCGACGAAGCCATGGACGGACGAGAAGATCGATCTCTCACAGGAGTCAGAGAAGCAGAGACTGGAGCAGATGATTTTGAAGCCCCTTCTACCCGTTTTCTGTGGCGTTTCTCCTCAGATTTTTCCTGCTCCTGAGATTTAGATCTTTTGGAGTCCCTTTGGTGAGAAGAGGAGCGGTCTTCTTTTCTTTTTCTGGAGGAAGAAAAGGGTTTTTCCTCATTCTCAGAGCCAGATTCCGAAACAGCTTTTTTCTTCTGGAGCTAGAGGAGCAGACTTCCTTCCCTATCCTTGAGGGTCTTGGCCCAGAAGGTTTGGCAGTATTTGCATTCCCTGGGTTTATGGTCAGGGTAGAGGAAATGGAGACATTGCTTGTGGAGATCTTCTGAGAAAAGTCTAGATTCCCCACAAGTTTTACAGGGCCTAAACAACCCTTTTTTATCTGGCATTTTGAAAGTCACAGAAAGGAATACCTTGAGCTGGAAGCTGGAGGTCAAAAATTGAAAAAAACAACTGTCACTGAGCAGAGCTCAGAGAGACTCCCAATCACACGACGTGCGGTAAGAAATCTGAGGTGTGGTGGCTCTGCGGAGAGGGTTACTCTGAGGTCCCTGCTGTGATTGGCTGAACTTTGGATGTTATTAAATGAGGTTAATAGAGTACTCGATTGAATTTTCTTTCTATGGAGGTCCATGTAATGTATTCAGTAGTACTATTTCTACTGTTACCATGGGACTCCCACCATGACGACGGGGAAGATTCAAGCATGTGAATCTATAAAAGATACAATACTAGAGAATTCCCCGTTTACATCACAGTGGGCAGGACTGAGTGGTATAAATTTCCTACCCCAATCCCCCAACCGCATCCTGCTAAATCCTATATACCAGCTGTTTCTATATTGGACTTCTATAAGAATTGCTTGGGGTACTCATGTCGGGTAATGTATTGATTAGTACATGCATAAAACATTTCTAACTTTGCGTTATATTGTGCACATTTTAGCGTTACTTGCCTGTTCCCAAAGTCTGGCCAGTTGACCACAGCAGGCTGTGTTTCCGCTTGTGGATCATATGATATCGTCTGCTGTTTGAGGGGTGAATTCAGGTGGTGCGGAAGAGTCCAGGGAGGAGGAAGCAGCGTCCACAGATTCCTCATCACTTCCTCGCTCCGCTGGACTGTCAACGGAAATTGACCCCCTTTGATTCTCGGGGGGGGGCAGGGGGGTGGGGGCATAACCTAGGTCGCCGGGACCCTATGTGCTCTTTTCACTGAAAAGTATTGTGACAGTTTTCATGCTGGAATTATTTCGCGGATCCAGTTCTCCACGTAGTTGGTGGCATCTTTCCCCTCCCTGCCTTCCGGCAGAGACCGATCACTCGAACATTATTACGTCTAGAGCGTCCCTCTGAATCTTCTGCCCTGCATTCCAGGGTGCGCACCTGTGTCGTTAGTTCTTTTAGCTGTGCTTCTACTTCACAGGACTTCAGTGTCAGTTCTTCCAGTGTGTCTGCCATTGAGCAGGATTTATCTGCTAACTTACGATGGTCTGCGTGCAATAGGTTGGGGTCTATCACTACTGCATCTATCTTGTTCTCCAAGGAAGATCGTGTCTGTTCCAGTGACTACCCTAGCTTTTCTACTGCTGAGAGTACTGCGTCTAATTTGCTAACCATTGAGTCGCTGGATATTGTGTCCAATGATTTGTCTGCTGGATTCCAGGCCAACTACGTCTGTCCGGCCGTCCCTTTGATGCCAGAGCGGAGGCCGCCCATTTTGTCCGACACGAGCTTCCTCACCAACTGTGCCTGTGAAGCTCTTCCTGGTGACCGACGCCACTGGCTTCTGCTGAGCCAGTCCTAAGGTCCTGCTCAGGTAGTGTCTTAGTGGAGATGTAATAGGGAGGCTTCAGCCTCGGGGGACACCAGAGCATGCGAGTGCCCCAGTACCAGCGGTGTCGTTGTATCGTTTGCACGTGCGTTTGCAGTATTGTGCTCAGACTAGTAGTTACAGGCCTTTGTTGTCAGGAACAGAACAATTTGGTGTGTTCGACGGAGCGGTGCGTGTTTCAGCTTGCCTCGTTTTGCCGCTGGGCTATTGGGCAGGTCTTTTCTTGCCCCCTCGGCGTGTTGGGGCTGAGTCAGGTATAGTGCTACAGGGAGGTTCCGGTTATAGGTAGAGGTATGGGCCTGGCATAGCGAGGATTAGGAGTTTTAATTCTTTTCTGCGCGGTTTGTACCTAGTGTACACTTATTGATCTTCTCATGGTGTAAGGACTGAACAGGCCGCTTCTTCGTGGGTCTTGTCTGTACCCTGCGATGGTTGTATCTGTGGCTTTTCTGCAGGCAGGCCTCACCTCTTGCCACAGTCACTTCTAACCCCCTGGGCGTGCCTCACTGTCCTATGCCTGGGGTGTCGCTCTGGCTTGCATCGCTGCACTCAAGCGCCGGTCTTCTGTGGCGTCTCAGACCTCTTAGCCTTTCTCCGATATCTCCGCTTGCACTTCGTGGCTAGTGGGGCCCAGGGAGCACGTCTTCAGCTACTGCACGGTCCACTGCCTCACACTGCCCCGACGGGGCCTGGCCCGCCAGCGCCACTTCCAGGATCTCTCCAATTCTAATGTGCTGCGGTGTCGGGCCCCGATTACAAAACGCCCCGCCCCATTTCCTCCCAGCTTAGCGGCTGCTCGAAGGTACCTGGTACAGGGGCTTAGCGCTGATGCGAGCGGGCGGTGTCTGATTTCCCGTCCGTGATGCGGTCCTCTCCTGCCTGCCCGGCTCCGCAAGTGCAGTGTTGGCAGTAGTCCGTTGCAAAGTTGTGGGACAGATTCCAGTCCAGCTCCGGCACAGTGCTCCAGGCATCTGGTTCTAGCGTGCGCCTGCTTGCTGGCCCGTGTGGCGTCTCGCTGGCCTGGCCCAGCCCCAGTGTGGGCCGCGACCCAGAGCAATCTCGCCACTTCTGCTGTAGTTAAACGATCCACAGCACTCGTCCGTATACCGCTGTCTCTTGGGGGTCTACAGGTATGCTCCTCTTCTTCTCGGCCCGCTTCATTACGTCCGCCATCTTAGCCACGCCCCCTCCAAGCAGACTGCATCATGAACGTGTGGAGAGATGCCCATGTAGCAGCTTGGCAGATGCCCAAGACAGGCTCTCCGCGTGCTAGTGCAGTAGAAGCGGACTTGGCCCTGATAGAATTAGCCCTAGGAAGGCTGCTTCTTAGTTAGTGCATAGCAAATCTTGATGCAGAGGACAATCCATCAAGAGATGGTCTGTTTCTGAACCGCCATGCTCTTGTTTACTCCACTGAGCCCAAAGAGGAACTCATTGTCCACCCAATATTTTTTAGTGCAATTAATGCAGTAAGACAGAGCTCTCTTTGGATCCAAATGGCGGAGTCTCTTAGAAGGATGAGGTGGGCGCAAATAATTTGGCAGCATGAGGTTCTAGCTGAAATTAAAGGGAGTGACCACCTTCTGCAGAAAAGAAGCTCGTGTTCAAAGAACCAGTTTGCCTGGATAAAAGCTGGTGTATGGAGGGTTAACTCACCAATCTTGCAGCTCGCTGACCTCCTGGCCAATGCAATGGCCATCAAGAAATCTGCCTTGTGAGCTAAGAGTCTGAGAAGACAACTATGCCAGGGCTCAAATGGTGAGCTGATGAGAAACTTGAGGAACAAATTGAGGTCCCATTGGAGTATGATGAAAGGGGTACGCAATAACAAATGTTGCAAGTCCTTAAGAAAATGAGTCACAGCAGGTGACTTGAACAGTGAGGGCTGACCCGGCAACTTCAAAAAAGCTGAGATGGTAAAAAGCTCATCTTTAACGGAGCCCATGGCAAGGCCCTGCTGGGCTGAAGACAACGCAAACAGTAAAACCTTAAAAAAGGGTGTTGAAGCGGAACATGACAGGAGGAGCACCAAGCCACAAATTTGTCTCTACAGCAGGCGTATACAGCCTTCGTTGAGGGACGCCTGGCTGCCAAAATGACATCACAGATTTCGGGAAGCAGATCAAATGCATTGAACTGTTGCTGCTCAATCTTCATGCAAGAAGGTTGAGTGTGCAAAGGTTCAGGTGTAGGGCCTTGCCCTGCTACAAGGTTGTCTCTAAAGAGGTAGCCTGATCGAAGAACAGATGCCCATGCTCAGGAATTTGGGATACAAGACTCTTCTTTCCCAGTCTAGAGCCATTAGGATGACTTGGGCCTGGTTGGTCCTGATCTTGAGAACTTGGGGCAGCAGCGCTCAGCAGAAAGGCATACAGGAGTCCCCAGTTCCGTTCTAAGTGGAAGAGTCTCCAAGCCAGAGCTGCTTTGGAAACTAATGCGATGAAGAGTGTACGCTGGGTGTTTTTGGTGGTGGCCAATAGATCGGGCAAGGTTCTCCCCATTTTCAGAAGAGACCATGCGCCACCTCCCGATGTAGGTGCCATTCGGGATCCGCAGCAGAGTTTGTCCATCCCGGCATTCAGGATTCCAGCCAGATGGTATACGACCAGGAAGATCTGTTGCTCCAGCCAGGTCCAGAGGCGCAGGGTCTCCTGGCAGACTCCATGCCCCCATTACGCACTGTGTTGGTGGTGGTGTTTATTTATTTGAGAAGTTTTATAGAACGCAAACATGACCCAAACAGGGTATCAGAGCGCTGTACATGTAAGCGAACCATAAAAGAAGTTAAGCAGACATAGGATGATGAACATAGATATAACAGATATAGGGAGACAAAGTAAAATATGGTTAAGAGGTAGATCCTGGCTGTAAAGCATGAGCAAAAAGTTAGTTTGGTGATTTCAAGTCTATAGTTGTAGGCAGCTTTTCAAGAACAGCCCTTTTAGTTCTTTTTGAATGAGGCGATAGAGGGGTTAGTACTGATTTCCAGGGGAAGAGCGTTCCATATTCTTGGAGCAAGGCCGGAGAAGGCGCGGTTGTAAGTTTTCTTCTTGAATTTATGCGGTTTCAGTAGTAGAGTGTTTGAGCTTCTTAGTGTCCAGTTCAGACCAGATAGTTCGAGTTTTTTTGCCAGGTAACTTGGCGTGTTATAATGGAGTGCTTTGTGCATCAGGCAGGCTATGTTGAACTGGATCCTTGCTTCAATAGTGAGCCAATTAAAGTGGGTTAAATCAGGTGTGATGTGATCTTGTTTTCGTGATCCTGTGCTGAGTTCAACGTAGCTCTCAGGGGGGCCAGTCGGGCTTTAGGTAGCCCCGCCAGGGTTGCAATTCCGTAGTCGAGGCAGGAGATGACTAGGGATTGGACTGCTAACTGCATGTCATCCGTTGGTAAGAAAGGTTTGCGTTTCCTTAATGTGTTGAGTTGGTGATTGGCTCCTCTGGTGGTTGCACTGATGTGGTTTTGCATATTCAGGCGCTTGTCCAGAGTTATGCCTAATGATTTAACGGAGTCCACAACGTGAGGAGTGCAGTTGAGTGCCGTTAGAAGTTTGAGCCAGTCTTGAATGGGGGCTGAGTGATTTTGGGGAGCAATGAAGAGGAAATCGGTCTGGAGTGTGTTTAGCATAAGGAGATTATGAGTTAGCCAATATTGGGTTTTCAGCAGAACTGAGTTAGGAGTTTTGATGTCATCAGGTGATGAGATTTGTAGGTATAGTGGAGTGTCGTCAGCATAAATGTGGTATTGGATGTTTGAGCACTTAAGAAATTCGGTGATGGGTTCCATGAGTAGGTTAAAAATCATGGGTGAGTGCGGATCCTTGGGGCACTCCGATTGGTACCGGCGTACGGTTAGTGTCTGATTTGGATTCTTTGCGTTCGGTTGTGAAGGAATGAGGCAAATCAAGTTAAAACTGGACCGGATTGTCCCATCCTTTTTTCCGAGGAGATGAATTAGGTTACCATGTTTGACTGTGTCGAATGCCGATGAGAGGTCTAGTATGAGAAGGCAGAGTTCGTTCTGGTCAAGTAATCTCAAGGCGTCGTAGACGATGTGCATTAGGGCAGTTTCGAGAAAACTTGTCTGTGAAACTCCCTCAGCTCCTGAAGACTGATTTGGATCAGAGTCTCTGCCAGACACCAGAGTCCTCTAATCTCCACATCTCCTAGGTGGCTGCCCCAGCCCAGAAGCGATGCGTCGGTCACCACTGTAAGGTCCGGGTGGGGAAGGGAGAGGGGTCTGCTGCTAGTCCAATCACAGTTCTTTAGCCACCACTGAAGAGCTTTTGTAGTCTCCTTCAAAATCTGTACCAGGTCGGAGAGATTCCCATGATGCTGTGCTACTGGGAAATCAGGTCCCACAGCACAGCCCACATACGCCATCGGGTGTGCTTCACCAGCAGGATAGCATCAGACCCAGCAGCCTCAGAATCCGTCTCACCGTAATCCAGGACAGAGGTTGAAACATTGGGACCATAGCCCGAATGTCCTGGACCGTCTGCTCCGGAGGGTTGGCGCAGAACTGCACTGTGTCCAGAATAGCTCTTAGGAAAGGGAGCATCTGAGAAGGAGTCCGGTGTGATTTCGGCATGTTGATCGTGATGAATCCCAGTGAATGCAGGAGGTCTGCAATAGTCTGGAGATGGGTTACGACTTCCTGGGGGGAGCCTGCCTTCAGCAGCCAGTCATCGAGGTAGGGGAAGATTGAGAACCCCATAACTATTAAGGTGAGGTGCAACCACCGCCATTCACTTTCGTGACCACTCGGGGGCACTGGTGAGGCCGAAGGTGAGCACAGCTAATTGGAAATGCTAGAAGCCTACCATGCATCACAGGAAACGCCTGTGGACTTGCAGGAAAGGGATCTGAAAATAAGCGTCCTACAGGTCCATCACTATCATCCAGTCCCCAGGATCAAGTCAGACAAGACCTGAGCCAATGTGAGCATCCTGAATTTCTTTTTCTTCAGGAAGGCGCCGAGGGAGCGCAGATCTAGAATGGGGCAGTGGCTTTTTTCGGCACCAGAAAGTACTGGGAATAGCACCATGTCCTACTTCTGGTGCTGGCACTCTTGGCTCCTTTGGCCACACCCTGTGTGGGATCTGCCCCTGCCATGAGGGGGCTGCGAAGCCTGTTGGGCTGGCAGGTAGGGGTGGTATTGCGGATGCCCAGATGGGCCCCAGCCGCGACCATGAAAGTGGAGAAAACTGTTGCTGTGGTCTGGAAGAGAAGACCACGGATCTGGCGGTCACCGGACTTCCATGAAAACGCTTGAGTGCCTTGCTAGCTTTGTCAATAAAGAGGCACGTTGATCAAGGAAGCCTGGACATCCTCCTAGATGACTGCAACCAGGCATGGGGGTAAAGTGCCACCGTAGAGGTCCTTGGTGTCAAGTTCGCACCTGATGGCAAACTTGACTGCGTCCCGACCATCCACCAGTGCTTGGTTCAGAATGGCTCTGCCCTCTTCGGGGATCATGGGCAGCAGATGTGCAACAGAGTTCTATAGGGCATTAGAATATCTGCCCAAGAGGCATGTAGTAATCACCGCATGCAAGGCCAAGCTGGTGGTGAAGATTCTCTTCCCAAAAGTGCCCAGCCTCTAGGATTTCATATGCAGTGGGGTGAAAGGAAATGTGTTTGGGTTGACCTTGGCTGTTGAGGCCTGCACAACCAGGCTCTCAGCCTATTTTGGAATATTGCTGGCTTGTCAAACAAGCTGAAATCTGAACCAAGGCTTGATTTCATAAAAGATTATAGTATCATATGCCTCCAAGAAACTTGGATGAGAGAGCCAGTTTATATTAACGGTTATACCTCCATACATACTCCGGCCAATGCAGCTCTGGGCGGCCATCTCAAGGGTGGCTTATTAACTTTGGTAGCGACAACACTATCAGATAGAGTAGGCAAGACCCAGCTCCATTCACTACATTTTCAAATTATTAATATTCTTTTAAACAGGTCACGCTGGTCGTTGTCACTTTTTATCATAATTTTGTTCTCAATAATACTGCCATTGCTGAAGACTTGAAGAATTCACTAAGCAGTCATATACAGGAGCTAAACACAGACTTTGTTCTCTGGGGGTGATTTTAATTGTAAATTATGTCCCTTATCAAAGCAGTCTGCATGTTGTTTACTAGATGGGGCTAGGGACGGTGGTTGCCATTTTTATCATAACCCATGTGGGAACATTTTTAATTCACTGCTCTCAAAATTTTCTTTTTCTCACAGTAGATCCAATTCAACCACTAGGCCAGGATCTTGTTTCCTTTATGGGCAGAGGTCAAGGCACTCTAATAGATTTTATTGCCCTATCTGAATATTTTAAACCCCAATCTGTGGCTTTTTCCATCTTTAAGGTTTGTTTCAGTGACCACTTCCCATTGGCCATTTATTTAGAAACTCAAACTGGCACTACCTCAGGGAGAAATAGACTATGCCCCATAATTCATAATAAAAATAAGGGATTATTGCGAAAGTGGTTTACTGTTGATCCAGATTCCGTCCTTCAATGAATTCTGACCACTAATATGAGACAAATTTTAGAATGTCTGGATGATAGTGTAAATCCCCCATCCATGTTAAAGGCCTTTGCCTTGATAACTGAAACTATTAATGCTGCTTTACGAAGTGATAATTTATCAAGACCTCGGGAGCAATGTAAATGGTTTAACAGTGACTGTTCACAATCTCATAATAATCTTGTGAAGGCACTGAAAAAAAAAACCCCGGGATAACTTAGCGGTAAAACATCTTCGAAACTATTATAAAAGGGCTTTAGGGAGACGTAAACTGGATATAAGAAAAGAGGCCTGGGAACAACTGCATATAGCATGTCAAAATAAAGATCCCAGACTCTTTTGGAAAACTGTCACCTCTGACTTCTTCCAAAGCTCCCATAATAGCAGTATTGATGTCACAATTATGCCTGATGTGTGGGTACAGCACATATCTAGTCTTTATAGTGCCAATGGTGAGTACTGCCCCACTCTAAATTATGGGACCTCAGAGCTGGTTCAACCAACGCTCGACGAAGTTGAAAGGGCATTAAACCAAACAGTAAAGAATAAGGCACCAGGCCCTGATGGCATTCCCGCCAACTTGTTTTTGGCCAATCCCGCCCTATGGCTTCCTCTGCTGACCAATATTTTAGGTTGTATAGCATCCCAGGGCCCCCCCAAATCATGGGGTTCCGTGATAATAGTCCCCATTTTTAAAAAAAGGGGATAGGTCGGACCCAAAATGTTATCGGCCCATCTCATTAATTGACTATACTTGTAAATTGATGGGTAGGGTCATATTAGAACGGCTGGAGGCCTGGGTAACCGAAAGCGGGAAGTTCTCAGATGTACAATATGGCTTCAGGAGGGGCCTGGGAACCATCGAACAGTGTCTTAATCTGCACCTGGTCATAAGCAAGTACACGATAGCCAAGCCCGGATCTCTTTATCTCGGGTTTATGGACCTTACGTCAGCTTTTGACTGGGTGCAGAGAGGGAGATTATGGGAAAAAAATGCTGGATCCGGAAAAAATGCATCAAGATGTGACTGGGCGGGTCAGGTATGATGTGGGTGGGGAACTCTCTGCTCCCATCAAAATGAATCGTGGGGTTCGTCAAGGCTGTGTCCTTGCCCCCTTTTTATTTTGTCTGTATATCAATGATTTAGAAAGCTATATTAATCATGGGAATGTGGATGCCCCCAAGATAGGTACCAGAAATCTCCCGGCATTACTTTATGCCGATGACTCTGTCCTAATGTCAAGAACCAGTGTGGGCCTACAGAAGATAGTGACCAGGTTTAATGATTTTATGAACAAACTGGGCTTAAGGACTAACATAGCGAAATCTTTCACCATGGTGGTGGGTAAATCCCCACCATTTTAAAATAATTTTTTATTAATAATGAAAAGTTATCCTATGTCCCAACTTTCTCGTACCTGGGAATCCCGTTCGATCTGAAGAGTACCTGGCACCATCTAGTCGAAACAAGGGTCAGTAGTTTCAATCAAAATCTGGAGGCGGTATTTAGGTTCACGAAGAAGTTAGGCTCAAGGCCAATTAATACAATAATTAATATCTAGAAGGCTCGTTCATGCTCTGTTATTTTGTATGGGGCTCTTGTAATACGGCGCATCTTCAAACAGCTGAGAACAACTTTATGAGACGTTTGACAGTCCCCAATAGTCTTCCCACCATTGTCTGTCATAGCGAACTTGGTTTGACCCCTTTGTCTTTTTGCATACAAATTGCACCAATTTTACTGTGGCACTCAATCTGGGCAAAGGAAGAGCCAGCTCTTAATAGCGTAATTATTATAGACTGTTTCAAACTTGACTACATGTTGAAGATACCTTGGCTCAGCTACATAAAAAAACTGGAGACATTGGGGCTGGCGGACTGCTTTTATAATCCAGCTAATATTGCTAAGACCCCAAAAACTAAATTGAAAAAGGATCTCCTGACTTGCCTTAAGCTATCCAGAGAGCACCTAGAGATGTAAAAAAGAGAGTCTCGGAACACTCGCTCCTAGTATGTTCTCCAGGTGTTGAGCCTCATCTCTCTTTATACTTCAGTCACACTAAATTGTTTTAGCTTATCAGATTCAGGTTTGGCATCTCGCACGTTTTGGTCTCTTATCCCCGTAAAGCCTATTGTGATGCTAAACTGGATCTGTGTCCTTGTGACTCCAAGTCTACACAGAGTACGCTTAATTTTTTGTTCTTCTGTCAACTCTATATCAAGCCAAGGCGTGATTTTATCATTCCTCTTCTAAAGTTTTTAAATATTAGGAAGTGCCGGCAGCTTTATATCATCTTCCGCTTTTAAATGATGAATTTACTTGTTGAATGATTTATAGATACATTTCTGCAGCTGTTCGTTTGCGTAATGTTGTTGGGAAATGATCTTTATCCTGTCTGAATGATTTATCTCTGGATTTTATGGCCTACGGGACGGGGGTTCCTCATGAGGTTTATTACATACCGTTTAGAATTTATTGAATTATTCTTACTACATCCCGACTATGAGTTACTACTGCTTTGAAGTATTTTACCCATTGTCTACCTTATTTTAACTCATGTTTTAAATGTTTTCTTTTATGATGCATTCTTTTATGGCTGCAAGTCAGCCGAATAAAGATATTTTGACTGACTGAACCAGGCTCTCAGCAGAGGGATACTGGTAGAGGAAGAGTGAGTCTCCTGGGGCAGAATGATGGCGACTGATAATCATGCGATGCACAGGAGCCCCTGTGCAGGTTCTTGCCCAGGACTAAGAAGAACATCTGTGAGGGCCTCATTAAAGAGGAGAAATGGCACAGCAAAGCTTGCCCCTGGGGTGAAGCACCTCCATCCAGATATTGGTCTTTACCTCAACAACTGGCAGCTGTAGGACATGCACCTCCTCTGCCCCAAGCATCATGGTTGCAAAAGATGCGCCTTCCTCCGAAACAGGCCCCAAAGGGGAAAGCATGCCAGCCAGGGAGCTATATAGACCGTTGGCATTTCCCAGCTCCTCATACCAGTTGTCTTCTTGACCGGTACTTCTCAAAGGGTCCATACCCCTCTTAATCAGCTGCCCTTCAGCATCTAAGGGTGGCAAGTCCTGAGGTAGATAAGGCCTTGATGGCGTTGGAGTCAATGTCTAGCGTCGTCATCTCAGAGTCAGAAATGGCAATGGGCTCGTCGTACAATGGCGCTGGCAGAATCTAGGCAGAAGTGGGCGGAGACACCTGTGGCAATGACAGACCAGATCCAGCGGACCCAGCTGGAGGGGAGGCGAACTCGATGGCGTTAACACTGCAGGGGCACTTCACTGCATGCATGGCATCCAAAAATGATTTTAAGTGAGTGGGCGTCGGTCTAAGGGATTCGAGGAAGTGTGAAGCGGGACTCACCGCCAGCTCCTCAGGTGGAGTGAGGGAATGGGACCGCAAAGCATATAGTTTGGATGGCGAAGCTGCAGAACGCTTCGAGTTTTTTTCTTGTGTTTGTTGGACTTCGCCAACTATGAGGTGGATGTTTTGGAGTGGGATGATCGTCCACGAGAAAGACTCAGGGAGCAGCCCCGAGATCTTAATGGGGAGCGGGAACGACGCAAAGCTTTTCAGCTGCGCTGCCAGAATCTTCATTGCCGATACGCGGATCGCTTTGGGGTGCATCGGCTTGTACTTGGGCGTAGGTCTTGGGGTTGTGGCCTGACCCCAGGGACAGACCAAATGAGGATTAGAGACAGACATTTGTCTGTGACATTCCCCACAAGGCTTAAAACCTGTAGGGTTGTTAGTGGACATGTCTTGGCACTCTAGCAGCAAATGCTTAGAGTTGATAAAAAGATGAAGGATGGTCAAAAAGTGACTGAGGTAGCTCTCTTAATCCTCGCTGTTGGCGAGGAACAAGAGGAACCAATGTCTGCGCGTTGGGGTACTACCTATGTAGGTACAGCGCACGTCACATCGGGAGTGGATGAGGTCAGAGCAGACAACACCACCCAAGAGTGTGCAGATGAACTGCTCAAGATTTTCTGGGTCCAGTCTGACGCCCCTGGGGAACATTCCAAGGAGAGGATGTGGTTAGAAGTCTATCAGAAACGTAAGTATGCTGGGGGCAAATTAAGATTTCATATTGCACTGATGTTTATATTAAACACCCTAGCTAAATGACAGTACTCTGGTTCTAGTACCCACCATACACAGTCTGCTCCTGAGACATATGGTTAGGGGGCCTTTAGTCTTGTCTTGCCATATGCTTAGTACCCGCTTGACCAAAGGCATGGTTTTTAGTCACATTGGGCCAACTTCCCATTGGCAAAACTCCTTTTCGAGAAAGGACACAGCACAGTCAATGGCCAGGCCCAGTTATCTGAGCAGAGGGCATGGGGGTACAGAAAGCGTGGCGACCCGTGATTAGTACTCCTACCCACAATCCAATATTGGCCTTCTGCCATTCTTGGCATATCTTGCAAAAGAACAGATGGGTCACAGACTGCAAAAATTGTTTAATTTCGGTTAATACCAAAAGGGAATATCAATGAACCTGGGAAATGGCTGGCAGAGCTACAACAAATGGATTTAGGAACAGAAAATAGATAATACAGCAAAAATTAGGGTACCCTCAAGACATGCATACACCTTTATTTTTTAATTTGTCACATGCAGATGAATGGAATTACATCAAGCTAATCAAAAGCGCTCATGCCAATTGGGTGCTGTAGAGGTTCCATAAAATGTGTGCGATAAAATCAGCCAGGGAGAGCTCCTTGCACAGACAGAAAAATACAAGCCCATACATTTTTTCCCAGGTTGTGCAACCAAAAACAAAGAAAAAAATTAAATTTACTTAGCATTCAGAACAAAACAAAGATATGAGAGATGTTAAAGTATATAATCAAATATTTCTAAACAAAGTAGTGTTTCCAATAGCTGAAAAGAGGAAGGAACCAGTGCCAATAATTATAAAAAGGACCAGGCAATATTTATGCAGTAGCATTACCCTTTTTTGTTTTAAAGCACAAGTTACTAACTTGTGTAACGATATATCTGTAAGAGACAGTAGTTAGTGACAGATTCCTTACCTTAGAATATCCCCAGGCGTCAGGCTGGATCCGGAAAGTTTTTGCGTAGCAGTACCCTAGCGCGTTGGTAGGCGGCGTAGTGCGGCTCTGCGTCCGTCGTCGGCTTCGTGATCGCCGGGATGACGTCGCGGGCAGTACTTAGACGCCGCCCCTGCGCGCTGACGTCAGTTCTGTACACGACTTTCCGCGCCAGGAACGCAGAGCCATGCAAGAAGCTGAAATAGGTGTCTGAAAAAACTAGGGCCCTGAAAGGGATGTCCTTAACCCTAGAAATCAGTTCCCAGAACGGGGAGGATGGGTGGGGCGGTAAGGAATCTGTCACTAACTACTGTCTCTTACAGATATATCGTTACCCAAGTTAGTAACTTGTGCATCTGAAAGAGACACGTTAGTGACAGATTCCTTACCTTAGAATAGATACCCCAGCAATACCAACCCCGGTGGTGGGTCTGCGAACAAAGATCAGACAAGGAAGTCCTGGAGGACAGAACGGCCAAAGAAGCCGTCCCTCCGGACCGGACTGTCAAGGCAGTAATGCTTCGTAAATGTGTGCAGCGAGGCCCACGTAGCTGCCTGACAGATATCCTGCAGCGGAACACCGTGGCAGCAGCCGTTGCCCTGGTGGAATGGGCACGCAGCCCAACAGGAGGCTCCTTCTTAGCCAAACAATAGCAGGCTGTGATACACAAGGTTACCCCGCGGGAGATGGTTCTCTTGTGCACCGCCCGACCTTTTTTGGCGCCCACGTAGCCAACAAAGAGCTGGTCATCCACCCGTAAGTGTTGTGTGCGGTTGATATAAAAGGAAAGCGCACGTTTTGGGTCCAGACGGTGGAGCCTCTCTTCCTCTCTGGAAGGAGGCGGAAAGAAGGTGGGCAAAGTGAAGGTCTGCCCAATGTGGAAGGCAGTAACCACCTTTGGCAAGAAGGACGGACGCGTCCTAAGAACAACCTTGTCTGGATGGACAGACAGAAAGGGAGGTTTGCATGAAAGAGCCTGGAGCTCACTCACCCGCCGAGCAGAGGTGATGGCCACCAGAAAGGCTGTCTTCAGAGTCAGAAGACGAAGAGGACAGTTATGTAGAGGCTCAAAGGGAGCGCACATAAGAAAGGTAAGAACCAAGTTCAAGTCCCACTGAGGCATCACAAACGGAACAGGAGGGAAGAGGTGTGTAATGCCTTTAAGGAATCTGTTAACAACAGGGGACTTGAAAAGGAGGGCTGATCAGGAAGCCTGAGGAAGGCCGAAATGGCACAAAGATAGCCCTTGATGGTACCCAGGGCAGAACCCTGTTGGGCCAGTGAAAGAAGGAACAGAAGAACCTCAGAAAGAGGGGCAGAGAGGGGATTCACAGCCTTTGCTGTGCACCATGCCACAAACTTGTTCCACCTGCAGGCGTATACCACCTTAGTGGAGGGACGCCTGGCTGCCAGAATCCCATCACAAACTTCGGGAGGCAAGTCGAAAGGAATCAACTGCCGCCGCTCAATCTCCACGCAAGCAGGTGGAGGCTGGACAGGTTCGGGTTGAGGACCGTCCCCTGCTGCTGCGACAGAAGATCCTCCCGAAGAGGCAGACGGATCGACGCTCATACTGAGTAGCTCGGGATACCAAACTCTTCGAGCCCAGTCCGGAGCCTCAAGGATGACTTGGGGCCCGGTCGCGCCGAATCTTCTTCAACACTCTGGGTAGAAGTGGTATAGGCGGAAAGGCGTTCAACAGACCGCAAATCCACTCGCGACGAAAAGCGTCACCGAGCAAGTGCCGCTTTGGAAATTCCAACGCGCAGAACTGATGACATTGCGCGTTCTCTTCGGTGGCGAATAGATCTAACCAAGGCTCTCCCCACTGCAGAAAGAGACCTTGCGCCACTTCCGAGTGAAGACGCCATTCGTGATCCCTCATGCACCTGCGGCTGAGTTCGTCCGCCCTGGCGTTCAGGGAACCTGCCAGGTGTTGAACCATCAGGAACATGCCCTGATGTTCCAGCCATGTCCAGAGGCGCAGAGCCTCCTGACAGAGGGTCCACGACCCCACCCCGCCTTGTTTGTTGCAGTACCACATGGCGGTGGTGTTGTCCGTGAACACCTGCACTACCTTCCCTTTGATAGAGGGAAGGAATGCCTTGAGTGCAAGTCGGATCGCCCGGAGCTCCAGAAGGTTGATATGGAGCCGGGACTCCGCCGGAGACGAGAGGCCTCTGATCTCCGCCTCTCCCATGTGACCGCCCCATCCCAGAAGGGACGCGTCCGTCACAACTGTGTGCTCTGGCTGGGGAAGGGAGAGGGATCTGCCCATGACCCATTGCCGGTTCGAGAGCCACCACTGCAACTGTTTTGCAGCCCCCTCCGAGATCTGGACGTGATCGGACAGGTTGCCCTGGTGCTGCGCCCACTGGAACTTCAGGTCCCACTGCAGAGCCCGCATATGCCATCTGGCATGATTGACCAGCAGGATGCAGGAGGCCATGAGGCCCAGCAGCCTCAGGGTCATCCGTACCGAAACCCAGGATAAAGGCTGAAAGATTGGAATCATAGCCTGAATATCCCGGACTCGCCGTTCGGGAGGATAGGCCCGAAACTGCGTCGTGTCCAGAACTGCTCCGATGAAAAGGAGCTGTGGAGAAGGAATCAGATGCGCCTTCGGCACATTGATGGAGAACCCCAGCGAGTGCAGGAGTTCGGCCGTAGTCTGGAGGTGGGAGACGACTGCCTGGGACGAGCCCGCCTTCAGCAGCCAGTCGTCGAGGTAGGGGAAGACTGGAACCCCTGCCCGGCACAGATGAGCTGCGACCACCGCCATCATTTTCGTGAACACCCGAGGGGCACTTGTAAGGCCAAAGGGGAGCACGGTGAACTGAAAATGCTCGAGGCCTACCGTGAACCGTAGGTAACGCCGGTGGGCCGGCAGGACGGGGATGTGGAAATAAGCGTCCTGCAAGTCCAACGCTACCAACCAGTCTCCAGGGTCGAGGGCAGTCAAGACCTGAGCTAGGGTGAGCATCTTGAACTTCTCCTTCCGGAGGAAGCGATTGACGTTCCGGAGGTCCAAGATAGGACGCTTGTCCTCCTTGTCCTTTTTGGGCACCAGAAAGTAGTGGGAGTAGCAACCACGTCCTACTTCTGGGGTCGGAACATGCTCGATAGCCCTCTTGGCCAAGAGGGCCGTGACTTCCTTCTGCAGAAGCACCAAGTGATCCCCTGACATGCGGTGGAATTGAGGTGGCATGGCTGGGGGGGTGGTCTCGAAGGGGAGGGAGTAGCCCCTTCGGACAATGTCCAAGACCCACGTGCCCGAGGTGATGGGACGCCAGTGGTGAAGGTGATGGCGGACCCTGCCCCCTACTGGCGTGCTGTGCACCTGAAAGGAGGGACTAGGAGGGCTTGGAGGCCGCGGACGGGTTGGAGGTGGTGGCCTGACCCGCACGCTGGTGGCCCGAACCGCCACGGCGGTATCCACGTCCTCGGCCACGCGAAGACGCTTGCTGCGCGGGCCGGTGGCTGGGCAGCTGACGTGACTGGGGGCAGCTGACGTGACTGGGCGCCCCTTCCTTGGCCACGAAAGGGACGAAAAGCAGAGGTTAGCGGAGGGCGTACAACAGAAAGCCCCAGGGACTTGGCAGTAGCCCGTGAGTCTTTAAAACGCTCCAGCGCATGGTCTGCCTTTGAACCAAAAAGACCGACTCCATCAAAGGGCATGTCCATGAGTGTATTCTGGACATCACCCGAGAAACCAGTTGTTCTCAGCCAGGCGTGGCGACGCAGCGCCGTCGTTGCAAGCGATCTGCCCAGTGAGTCGGCGGTATCAAGGCCACAACGTATGGTGTATTTAGCCGCATCTCGCCCTTCCGCAATGGCGCGGGTAAGCAGTGTCTGGACCTCCTCAGAACACTGCGGCAAAACAGCCGCCACCGAATCCCACAGGGAGTGGGTATATCGGCCCAAAAGGCAAGCGGTGTTGACGGACCGCAAGCCAGCAATGGAGGAAGAAAAAGCCTTCTTCCCAAATTGGTCCAGGCGTTTGGATTCCCTATCCGGAGGGGCGGTAGGGAAGGCGGTTTGGGAGGCAGAGGCTTGGACAACCAAGCTCTCGGGGTGGGATGTTGGGAGAGAAACAAGGGGTCGCCCGGAGCAGGGCGATGGTGTCGGGCCACGTTCCTATCCACAGGAGCCCCTGTGGTGGGCTTGGACCAGGCACCCAAAGAACGTCAGTGAGTGCATCATTAAACGGCAGCACAGTCTCCGAAGAGGAAGCTGCCGGCTGAAGCACTTCCGTCAGGAGATTAGTCCCGACAGCCACAGTAGGCAATTGGAGATGTAAGGCCCCAGCTGCTCTACGCTACACCGTTGCAAAATTAGCTCCCTCCTCCGTAGCCACGGGAGGAGACAGCATGCCAGTGTCAGGGGAGGTGTCTAGACCACTGGCATCCCCAAGTTCCTCAGCCCAGTCCGGATCATACTTACACTGTCGTGTGAGAGGGTCCTCAGACCTCTCCCAGCTCTCTTGGTCCTCCTCAGGTTCAAAATATGGAGGAGGAGGGACATTTGGGACCCAAGGTCTCACCGGAGCCGGCGTCGAGCGACGTCGGTCCGGCTCCATGTCCGGAGCGAGCCGGGGACCGACGCCGTCCGGAGCCCCGGACGGCGTCAGGAGCGGCACTGGGGACATCGGCGGAGGTGTGGTTAGGTCAACCGGCGTCGATGGGGGTTGCGGTACCACCGGAGCCGGGATCGAGGCCGGGATGAAGGCTGGTGGGACAGGCGCCGCCGGGACCGGAGTCGACGGCGACGCCGGAGCAACCCCATCAGGGCCCGAAGGCGCACCGGAGGGACCTTGAGGCCCGAAGAGGCGGGCCATGGCCGACAGGAATTCCTGTATTTCGGCCGGAGTCGCCCCCAAACCCGGAAAGGACGGGTAATGCGGGGGCGGCTCCGTAGGCATGTCCGGGGCCGCGGGGACGGTGCCGACTGGGGCCTCAGCCGAGTCGCAAGACCGGCGAGGCTAAGTCTTAGAGCGATGACGCTTCTTAGACTTTTTGTGCTTCGACTTACCCGAGGAGCGCGAAGACTTGGACTCCGACGAGCCGACTGCCGGACCTCGAGTAGCTTTCGAGACCGCTCTCGCAAAGCCTTCGGGTGAAGTTTCCGGCAGTCAGGGCACGACTTCGTGTCGTGGTCTCGGCCGAGACACTCCAAATGCGGGTCTGTGATCGACATCATGCGACCACAGGCGTCGCATGGCTTGAAGCCGGGCATCCCTACGACACCTAGGAGTCGTGAAGACTCGATAAAGAAACAGTGAAAAAATTCACAAAAAAGTTAGTCAAAAATTGACTAGGGCACTGCTCTTCCCGGATCTGCGCTTACTGGCGCGGAAAAAGAAGAACTGACGTCAGTGCGCAGGGGCGGCGTCTAAGTACTGCCCGCGACGTCATCCCGGCGATCACGACGCCGACGACGGACGCGGAGCCGCACAACGCCGCCTACCGACGCACAAGGGTACTGCTACGCAAAAACTTTCCGGATCCAGCCTGACGCCTGGGGATATTCTAAGGTAAGGAATCTGTCACTAACGTGTCTCTTTCAGATAAAAAGAAAATATGGCACAAAAGCAAAAAAAAAAAATAATTAAAAAAAAATTTAAAAATGTTTTTTTCACAAGAAGAGAAGACAAAACCAAAGTAAAATAGTGAAGGAAACTTACTCTGCCCGGGTATGCTGTGGATAGCTTGTGAAGTGATTGTGCTAACAGAATCTTGGGATTGCTAACCATCTGACCAATTGGATCATGTTCTTTTTTCCCAGCAAACGCAAGCTGTGAAAAAGCAGTTTGATACCCTGGGGTATCTTCAATATCAATAAAATGCTCCTCATCAGGGATAGTGTCATCTTCAGGAAGTTCAAAAAGACCAACCAGAGATTGTAGTAGAGGAGACCTATTAACAAAACACAGCCATATTGTGCATATGTAAATACAATATTACTGCAACAATTTTGCCGCACAGCAACAGGTTGTACATACTCTCAAACATGTGTCCATGACACTAAATGCAAAATCAATATACAACACCACAACAAAGGTACATTTCACATAATCAAATAGTTATGAACATGGATTGTAATGGATGAAATAAGTTACTTACTTGTGACAACATTTTTACAGCTTCAAGCTGTTCCAAATTAACATGGTATGCATTACTCAGCCGTCTAGTGGTTGAGAGCAGCAGTGTTCACATTTTAATCCAGTTTTTCTCGTTGTTAGTCGAGCAAAACTCACTATGACATTGCACATAAGCCGGGGCCACTGGAATTATGCAGCAGGGTGGAGTAAATTATGTAAACACAAACAGATGGACGGAGTGCTGAAACTTTTCAGACACTCACCCCCAGTCACAGATCTGGGTTGAATCCATCATCGTTCTTTAGCTCACTTTGCCACCCCAGTTCAGACACAGCTATATGCAAATCAGTCTTGACCCTGTGCCTCATGGGAACAGTCCAGCCCGAACTGCCAAGCCATGTCTTCCCTGGACCGGAAACAAGCACCCTGGGACCGGTTTCGGGCTAACAGCCCTCATCAGCCAGGCTAGCTTGAATCCAGTGGCAAAGTGAGCAAGGGACCCACGTCTGGGTAAACCCTGCCAACTTAGGGTGAACAAAGTAAACACAAGGAGATGATGGACGGAGCGCTGAAACTTTTCAGACACTCACCCCCAGTCACAGATCTGGGTTGAATCCATCATCGTTCTTTAGCTCACTTTGCCACCATAAATTATGTGGCAAGAAAAGCCAAATTATGCGGCATTATGCAGCAACTTTTGCAATAGTACTTCATTAATTTGTCATTTTTAAGTTGAGCCTAGGCAGCGCATGCGCTGTCTGCAAGACATGCTATATGTACAATATGCATTACAAGAAACAGTGGTCCCTGCCAAAGGAACATAAGGTTATGGACACAGAACTACATTCAGACCTGTGTTGGTATTTATCCGAATGAAAAACAATGTGTTTATTGAACGAATAATAAAAAAAAACTAAAAAAAACACAAGAGCGAATTATAAGCAAAGTGCAGTGGGTAAAAAGGGTTGGAAATCACCAGATTTCCAGACCTCAGGCATTGCATCCAAGGTGACTTTCACAGCACGATACATATATACAACAGTCACAATGTAAAGAACATCTTGTGCTCCACACAAATCCTAATGAGCTAATTGGAGTCAAGATGTGGGTGTCGACGACGTTTCGATCGAGACTATGGTGGAGGGATCATCATCAGGACAGAGATATATATGCCTAGGAGTTTGCCTGAGAAAATTACACAGGGGAGTGACCGTGTAAGTAAGAACTTCCGCGATGGTCTGAATAATTTGATCACCGTGTCTGTAATTCACAGAACGACGAACATGGATGTATACATGAGGGCCGAGTAACGATGTACTGCCCTCCGTCCCCTAAAGACCAAAGGTCCGGCACAGGATAGGGTGGATGGAGCCTTGGGAATGCAGTGGTAGTATCAATCCGTGGTCCAGGATACGACGAGAAGGCACGGGAACCGGGGAACGCATGTACAACATGGGCTTAACCTACGCCCATCGATTGCCATTCTTTCTTTGTTGTGCCATTCAGTAATGCTGGCTTTTTATTGGTGGATTGCTTTTAAAAGTCCCTCCTTTGGGTGCTTGGTTAACGCCCATGTGATTTCACTAAGTGATGCTTTTGTTCAGCCATCGCAACGCGTTCACTTCCTACTGGCACAACGCGCAATGGCCTCTCCTCCGGTCTGGTTTTTTATTCATTGTTCCTTCTGGTTGATGGGTACGCATTCACGACGGTTCCTCCAGGTCGCCCATCAGTTCTTTCCAGTTTCGTCCCTCCCACCTCCTACCATGTACCCTAATACAGATTGAATCTGCTTAATGCTTCAGGTACTTTTTAAAAACTAATAATGCCCGCATTTTTTCTTCATGTTGCTGCCCACCATCGCCTCTCCTCTGCTCGCGCTGTGATTTAGGATTTTTTTGTTTTATTTTAAATGTTTTCCCAGAGATTGTGTTTAATTCTGAGACATTTGATCGTTTTCGGGGAATGATCTGAGATCTGATTGTCCAATTACAGTGAAAGTATTTGTATGCTCTGCGATCAGCTGTTCTTCTTTGTTAGAATCTTAGACTTTCTCAAATCTCAAAGGCAGCAAGGTTGGTGTCTGCGATCCTGAAGCAAGTTATAATGGCAACCTCATGCACCTCCGTCAAGACGTTAGTCTTGGCAGCCACAGAGGGAAGCCTAAGGTCCAGGACCTAAGCCACCCTTCCTCACTACCATTACAAATGAGGCTCCTTCCTCCGTAGCCACGGTAGTGGGAAAGACCAAGCCAATATCTAGGGATGTGTCCAGTTCATTGTCATCTGCCAAATCCTCCCACCAGTTACCCTCATTGGGGTTTAGGGTCTGGTATTCATAAGGGTCCAGTGGCCCCTCCCAATGTTCCCAAAGTCCTAGCACATAGGAATAGGGCTCAGGCTGTGTCCTGGATTGAATGCCTTCTGTCTGCTTCAGACGCTGCCCATTCATCTCCTGGTCAGGGATAAGAATGAGGGCAGTGCTGGAGACATAAGTAGTGGGACTGGCACTGAGGGAGTTCGAGGTGGTTCGACCGACATCAGTCCGGATCAGTCCATGGATCCCTGGGGCTCGACTGGCGCCGGGGGCAAACCCGCAGGCGGAAAACCAGTAGGAGCCCCTCCAGAACCCGCTGGACCAGAGGGCGCGCCAGCAGGGAGCGGCTGCCCAAATATGAGGTGCATGGCCTCAGAAAATTCACGGAGTTGGGAGTGGTCGCTCCGAGAAACACGGGGAGGCACGGAGACGGCCCAGGCTCAACAGCAAAGCCAGGCTTTGCATGTTGAACAGCAGAGGCAGGATTTGAATGTCGACTTTCACTCGTCTCGTCGGATGACTTCGACGGACGGGGCCCAGGCAACGATCTCTTTGACTTTGTTTTTCTTCTTTTTGTGGGACTTGCCTGAATGTCCGGATGACTTCAACTGCAACGATAATCAATGGCTCCGTGACCGATCCTGGGACCTTCTACTCGAACGGGATTGAAACTGTTGGGGTGCCGCACGCTATGGGGCTTGAGGGATCTCTCCCTCAAGGCGTTGGGGTGCATGGTGCGGCAATTGATGCAAGTATTGAAGCTGTGGTCTCGCAGGAGACACCAGAGGCAGACGAGATGTGGGTCCATCACCGACATTTGTCAGTGACAGGTGCCAAAGAGCTTAATACCAGCCTTCCTCGTAGACATCACTGCCACACCAGGAGACAATGTCTCAAAAAATATTTTCGCAAAAGGTCAGTCAAAAAGTGACTGGGGTAGCTCTTCTCCAGATCTGCACCGACGCAGAAAAAAAGAACTGAGGTCAGCACGTTGGGGTGGAGCCTATGTAGCTACAGCGCACGCCACTTCTGGCACTGACGGCGCCACTCTGAGCAGAACGCCGCCGCCTACTGGTGTGCAGGGGTACTGCACATGAAAAATGTACGGCTCCAGCCTGACGCCTGGGGATAATTCTAAGGTACGGAATCTGCAGCTAGAAGTCTGTCAAGTGCATGTAATAAACTGTCACTTTTGTAGCGTCAAATTCACACTGTGCTCTGTGTACCTAGCCATATTTCCCTCCAGTGAGGAGGGTTTGAATGCAGAACAGTGACACAAATGTTTTAGTACTATCTGGTCTACTTTGGCCTCCCTTAGTGTTTGTATATATACACACTATTGCTTTACCTTGCTTTGTGAAGGAACTTTAGACAACCATGTTGCTGGCATGCATGTTATCCAAGGAAACATTAGCCAAGAAATCCAATGCTGTCCCTTTCCTGCCTTTGGCTTAACCTACAAGGTGTTACTAGCCATCTGTTATATATCCAGGTTCATGGTTTCTTTTTTACTAACGCACTGTTGCGTGACTTAGATTCTGCCAGCCTTTAAGACATATCCATTTCAGATTATGCCCACCTAAAGATAACCGGAGTGAAAACAGGAGCTACCACACCAGTCCGCTTCTGGTGGCGTTTTCCACAGCAACTGCTCAGGGACTCAGTTGATGTTGCTGAGATTCAAAAAGAGGTCGCCGCCTACTTTGACACCAACACCCACTCCAAGATCTCTAGACCTACTCTCTGGGACAGCTTCAAAGCCACAATAAGAGGGACCATATCTTCCATTGCCATCGCCAGCACACGGGAAGCCAGACTGGTTGAGACCGGTATAATAGCAGACATCAAGACCCTGGAATGCCTTGATCATACTGCCTCATCTAGACGGAAAAAAAAGGCAATTGGCTACACTTGGGGGTCAACTAAGGGCGCGTAAGACGGACAAGGCGGAATGCTCCCTACTGGCCTTGAAGCAAAGATACTGTGAAGGGGGGTGGGGGAGCAAGTAAGGTGGTATCTACTCGCACGCAAACTCCAACAAACCACACGTGCCCACATATCTAAATTCAAACTACGAGACGTGACATGGTCCACCAACGAATGGGCAAAATAGCAGATGTTTCACAGTTATCAAGTCCTTTATGAAGGGAATAACGGGCCCCAAGATAGCAGACTCCTACCTTAACGACTGCCCTTGGAAACCCCTAGACCCTCTCCACTCAGAACTCCTGGATGATCCCATCACCCTAGCTGAAATGGAAAGGAAGCCCAGGAAATTACCAGTGGGCAAAACTCCGGGCCCGGATGGTCTTCCTGTGGCGTTCCATCGTAACCTCCTTCCCCCACTTCAGGACCATCTGGTGGCATTATTTAACACATTTATGTCAGATACAGGCCTGACACCCACCATGGCGGCAGCAGAGATAGTACTTATCCCTAAACCTGGTAAGGACCCTACTCGGTGCATCTTACCGCCCGATTGCTCTCTTGAACACAGATGCCAAGATTTATACAAAGATTCTGGCAAACAGACTGGTGCATTACCTCCCTGGTCCTAATGGACCCGGATCAAGTTGGCTTCATCCGCCAGAGATAGGGAGCGGACAACATCAGTCGCATCACACATTTAGTAGAAATAGCCCATTGCTACAACATCCCTGCCTGCCTTCTCTCGCTAGATGCGGAGAAGGCCTTTGATCGGGTTTGCTGGCCCTTTCTACTGGCGATATTCAGCAAGATTGGTCTAGGGCCGGGCTTGACTTCTAAGATCATGACAGTTTATGCCTCACCCACAGCTACTATTCACGTTAATGGGCAACCCTCACAGTTGATTCATCTGGCGAGGGGCACCAGACAGGGTTGCCCGCTTTCACCCTTACTTTTCGCCCTAGCTGTAAAGCCCCATGCGATTATTATCCGTCGGGCGGAGGACATTGCGGGTATCCACTTCGGTGGGTGTGAACATAAGATTGTCTTATTTGCGGACGACCTCTTGCTTGCCCTCACCCAACCTGCATCGTCACTCCCAACTCTGGTGAATGCTTTGACAGCCTTAGAAAAGGTCTCCGGCTTTAAAATAAATAGGACCAAATCACAGGCCCTAAATATAAGTAATCCATAGCTCTGCAGTCGCTTACCCTTTTCCAATGGGCACCAAATCCTATTAAGTACCTAGGGCTAAACTTAACCCCAAATTTAGCACCTTGGACACAGTCCAATTGGCCAGCGTATCGGAGCTAGGTTTTGGAGGTCCTCCGCAGATGGAAGCCGCTACAGGTATCCTGGTTGGGGCGCCTCAACACCGTTAAAATGTCCATCTTGCTGAAAATCCTCTACTTATTCCAGACGCTGCCCACCCCTATCCCCCAGGAAGCTATCCTCCATCTCCAATGGGACCTACGCAATTTGTCCTTGAGAGGCCTTACCACCATCCCCTCTCCGAACACCCCACTTGCCCGCAGTCCGAAGTTCTCCCCAGCTCTGCAGGCCCAATCCTTTACGGACTGGAGGGAGGGAGGGGACCTGCCCCACTCTCCAAGACTTATTTGAGGGTGACAAGATCAAGACACTTGACTAGTGCAAACAGGATTTCTGTGTTCCTGAGTCAGCTAGATTATAATACTATCAACTGCGGCACTAGGCACTCCATCCTACCAATGCCCAGGAGGCAATGGGGCAATGCGACCACTTACCTCTTTTGAGGCCCTGATCCGGTACTTTAACAGGACAAGGGGCTTGATCTCACACACCTACCAGGTACTCCAACACTCTATCCTTGTTAGAACGCACACGTATCAATCCCAGTGGCACTCGGACACTACTGAGGGAATTTTCCCAGAAACAATGGAACCAGCTGTGGCATGACAACCCCAAGTTGTATAGGAGCATATCCTAACATGAGACGGCATACAAACTGATGACGAGGTGTTATTACATTCAGACCCGCTTATGCACCATCTACCCCTCTGCGTCTCCATTCTGCTTGAGATGCAACTGGACAACAGGCGATTTCTTCCATATCTTGTGGTCCTGCCCCGTTACAGAAACATACTGGAAGGAAGTTCGGAGCCATATCAAAGGGGTTGTGGGCTATTTGCTCCCCGACTCATACAACACAACACGGCAATATTAGGCATCCACCCTCTGGCTCTAGAAGCAACGACATACGCCCAATGGCGACTAATAGCCCATTTGCTTGGTGCAGCCAAACAACTTCTTGAACTCCACTGGAAGAAAGTGTCCACCCCACCGATCGCCAAGTGGTTTACACGCCTTTGCCACGTCATGGCCATGTGACTTTTATCCCATAGGGTGTCCCACACATACAAAAAATTCACACACATGACAACTACTGAACTTATTTCACCCGGTTGGAACACTCCTGCTTTTGACCGCCCAGGCCAAAGCTCTTAACCTGTTTGATTAAGGCTCTTTCTTGTAGTGATGCTCGATTGAGCATGATGGAGCCACCCTTATTGATCTAATCCTATCACTCCCCCAGTATACTCTTGAACATATATGTTTCCCCATATGGACATTGCTATACATAAGCTCAACTACAACCTCCACACGTTACTCTTCATTAAGTTTTTTATTTTACTTTACCATTATGTTTGGACATCCCCTCTTCTGTTGATGTGTTGTCTATGCAATTTGGTAATACCATGCTGCTCCAACATTGATGTAACTCTGACAATGGGCCTACTTTTCAATTTTGAGTACTTGCATATTTATTTTAGTTCCCAGTGGACTTCTTTCCTCATATGCTACATTGGGGCGGTGATGTTGGACATTTGTATATGCTTGTGAAAGCTTTGTTACTTGTTTTTTTGCATTGAAAAAGTCAATAAACAGATTTATAATAAAAGTTGTCCTGAACTAGCAATGTAACACACCGGATGCCTCTCGTGTGCCAGATGCAAGGGAACGTGGATGTAAGCATCCTTGAGGTCTATGGTTGGCAACAAAAATTGTTCTCCAAAAACTATCATCTTGTGAGGGGCCAACACCTGGAACCTCGGAGCCTAGGTGAACTTTTTTATGAAATGCAAGGCTAGTACCGTTCTTAATGTTCGATCCTGTTTGGGTATCTGTAAATAGAATACAATTAAAATATTCCTATGCCTGGTTCCTATACTTGAACCTCTATATCATTTATCTATTACTGCACATTCTATTTTAGAACTGGTTTGTGGTCAGTTTTTAGGTTTTGTTAAAGTTCATTTGATTGTGGGCAGTGTTTTTTGGAATTTTATGCAATTTCCATGTTTCATTTGGTTCAACGGACGGATGTTAATTGTCTGATCGTATGGACTGCCACTTACCTAGGTATTCTATTAATTTACCCCCTTCAAATGATGGATGATGCAAGGACTGGGTGTGAGACATTTGGTGCTTGAGGCTGATCCTCCTGAGTTCAGGTCTCTACTAATAATACTGCCTCAAAAAGTACGCTTGGGCTGTGTTTGCTGTCACCGTGGTTGAAAAAACTTCCTGAAGGTTTTCTCATACTGGGCTGCATAAGGCAGTGTCCCCTTGTTGTCTCCTAAGTGCTGGACCTACTCTTTTAAAGATTCCTATCATTTGCAAGGCTACAGTGCCTTAGTCAGGTCATTGTTTTTTTTTATTTCTTATGACGAGTCTACTACTAGTCGAAATAGATTATCCCCAATGAAAAGAATGTCAATTATGTTGGTCTGTACCTCACCTTTAAATCATAAAACATGCAGCCATGCAAGTCGGTATAATACTGTCCCAGTCATTAATTGCCCATTGGCTTTCTCTGCTGAAGCCAATACAGATTTAAGGCAAGTGCTGTAGGAAAATATCACAAAACGGAAAACACTTTTTTGAAAGAAAACAAATTGTACTATTTCAAGCCCAGCACAAGATGGCAGGAGTGTGCACAGCACATTAATCTACAGCATTAGAAGCTGCAAACAGATTATTAAAAGTAACATTTTCCATTTGCGGCGTGTGCTGCTATAGATCACACACTGTGCATAGACTAAAAAGCAGCACCCAAACCGCTAAGACGGTAGCCAGCAAGTCAAGGAGGACGCTGCCCAGGACAAAGTTTTTAGCACTGTGACTCACTGGTGATTCTTGACAGGCCCAAATATTTGTACAGGTATGTTTAGCAAAGGTACGAATGAGGGACAAAGTAGCTGCTTTAAATGTGGCATGAAGAACGAAACCAGCGGATACATGTTTGTTAACCTTTTCAGAAACAGCAGAACCACCAGAGATTTGAGCAAGGAAGGAACGTCTAGTAGACAAACTAAGGCTGACAAGTCTGAACTATACCACACGACCATACCTACCACACAGCTTTGTTGAGCCAAGGACAGTGTAAACTAAATGGTTACTTATCAGTAGTAGTTTTGCAGCTTGAGGAGTTTCTGGATTCACATACTGTGCATTATTCTGCCATCTAGTTGTTGGGTCCGGAATGCTGTCCTTGTCTGTTTTTTTTTGTACACCATCAATGTCGATCACTTGGCTACTGGTCCCAACTTGATGACTTTTTTTATTAATAAACAAATAAGTGCAGTTCCTCAGGGTTAAGACGAAAGGGGAGGGGTTATTGTGTTCCAGAGTAGGGGAATATGCTCCAATAAGAACAAGTGCCCTCACATACCCCGCAGGGTGTCATGCTTCATCACTGGGCTTGCTCCTCATCGGGCCGGTGCTGCAATGCCAGACGGGCACCCACTAGAGGACTCTTTGCCGTAGATCTTTTTTTTGCCGTATGATGTAGGAGAGTGTGGTCTGTTGTGACGTGTTTAGGGTGGTGTATCTGAATAAATGAATGGAGCATTTCTATAGCGCACGTCTACTCAAGGAGTGTCCCGGTGCTTTTAGGTATGATGCAGGATAATGGCCACAGAGTCTGTGCTCCTATTCTCCGTTAGGGTTTAAATAGAAATGTTTTCAGCTCCTTTTTGAATATCTAATAGTGAGTTAAAATAGGTCTAGTGATGTTCCATTTCAAAAATGTTTATTGGTTGAACTCACTACCCTAATTAAAAATGTGATGCTTATCTAGGATGCAGTGGTCCTAATGAGCAAATCAAAATGATTCATAAAAACAAAGTCAACATGTTTCTTGCCTGTGTCTGTCCAAACGGATCAATTGGCAATTCTTCAGGACCTAACAAATACTCACCTACACTCAGTCCAGTGGCATGCATGGCGGTATTGACTACATGCTCCCTGTGGTAAAAATAAAATTACAAACGAACCACAACCATCCCAAATATCGTGTCGTGGTTTTTTACAAACAGCATGGAGGTACGAACATTTTAAAACACTCACCCTCAATGGGGCTAGAACGTATGCCCGGAGGAATTTGCAGAATGAAACGCCTATTAGCGTCCTAAATAAAGTGAGTCAAGGGTCTTAGTCAAGGCATGACAACTCTTAACCTGTTTTCGAAGTCATCGGACCTACTAATCTTTCCACTTAGACGCGGTTCGGTGTCTGCTGCGAGACGTATCCCAGCTCTGCTTCCTCAAGCAGAGGCGAGGTACGGTGGATTGGTCCATTTTAGAGTGTATGTTGCATATCTCGGTTGGGCACGTTACCGCTCAAGGTGTAGTTCGCTAACCTATTTTGCCATGTTGGGGGGTGGTTCAGCGGGCATATGATTAGCCATGAAGGAGGGAGGGGCTGTGGAGAGAAGCTGCAAACCACCTGGCAAATCGGCATTACCCTGCGATGTGCATAAAAACTGCACAAAAAAAAAGCTCCCAACAATAACGGGTAGGGCTGTACTAGAATCATGAGAGAGACCTAGATCGAACATACTGACTTGTGTTACCACCTTCACTCCTGAATCTAACACCATTCAAAAGATCATCAAAAAACATTGGAATATTCTACAAACTGGAAATCTCATGCTAGATCCACCAAGATTTGCATACAAAAGGGCAGCAAACCTGAAAGATATGCTTATTCACTCTAGGCCAAGAACAAGCACATCCCCCTCGCAAAAACCACTATGGAATCTACCTCCAGTAGTGGGACATTATCCATGTTGACAATGTAATGTGTCCCCGGACAGAGGCTACTAAAGTCATCCAGCTCAATGACACCCTGAGGTGGATACAGAAAAAGAACACAAACCAATTCACGCAACTGCATCTATACGACCACCTGCCCGTGCCAAATGAAATATTTAGGGATGACAACAAGAGCGTTTAAGGTGAGGATCACAGAGCATCAGAGTAACATAAGATGCAAAAAATCCAACACCAAAATGAGCGCTCATTTTCTCACATCGGGCCATTCCCCAGACGATTTGAGATGGACCATCCTAGAAACTCACCCACTGATGTAACAGCCCTTTTTAAGAAGAAGCAACACTGGATTTTTCGCTTATCTACACATAAGGAAGGCTTGAATGATGAGAACCCGTTGGTAGAATTAAACCAATAACCCCACCGTTTGAATTATACAAAGAATGTGTAACATGAGGGAGCGCTACATAATTGACACATTTTTACATATGGGCCTATCAGTATGGGTCATTTTAAAATGGTCATCCTACACATACTCTCGATGGACAACTTGATTGGGATTATGTCCCGAGTGTGGTCACTGAGAAGAAAAACAAATATAACTAGCCTGATATTGACATGATCCCACAAAATTTCATGGGGAGAAGGCATCTTCGGATTCTTTTTTCAGTTTTTCTTATGTTTTGTAATCCTTGAGATGGTTTTGAAAAATATTGTAGTCCTTTACTCCCCACCTGTTTGTTTTCCTTATAGGGGAGGCCGGGTGGGTCGCATGTGAATCCAGAAAATTCTTCAAGCTGCAAAACTACTCCTACTGGTAAGTAACCATTTCGTTTTGCAGCGTGAATCCTTTTCTGGATTCACATGCTGTGCATTAGATTATGTAGCGATTTCTCCCGTGTCTGGGAGGCTGTGGTGAAAGGAAGACCTTGCAAACAGGTGTTGAAGCACCTTCTGTCCAATTTGAGCTTCCTTATTCATTTGTATATCCACACAATAATCGTTTGTAAAGGTGTGTGGCGATGCCCATGTTGCTGATGCGCAAATGGAGTCAATGGGCACATTGGCCATAAATGACAGCGTTGCTCCTTTCTTCCTTGTGGAGTGAGCTGTTGGTTGCAATGTTAGTTCTTTTTTGGCATTGGCATAACATAATTGGATAGCTTGTACTATCCATCTTGCAATAGTTGCTTTTGTGACAGCTGATCCTGTGTTGGTATGTGCGTAAGCAACAAACAATTGCTTTGTTTTCCTGATTTGTTCTCTTTTCTGCAAATAATACAGTAAAGCCCTCCTTACATCCAGGGTATGGAGGCTTCTCTCTGCTTTAGTTTTTGGGTTCTGGAAGAAAACTGGCAGGAGAATGTTTTGATTTAAGTGATACTTAGATACCAACTTTTGGCAAAAATTGTGTGTTAGTCTTTAAGATTACTTTATCCTTGCGGATTTGTAAGTGGGTTCTTGTATTGTTAATGCTTGCAGTTCACTTACTCTTCGTAGTGATGTTCTAGCAATGAGAAAGGCTGTCTTTAGAGTAATATGTTTGAGGTCCGCTGCATGCATAGGCTCAAAGGGTTTTGTCATCAGTTGAGAAAGTACTGTATTTAAGCTCCATGTTGGCACAGGAGCAGCTCTTGGTGGAGCTATTCTTTTTGCTCCATCTAAGAACCTTTTGATGACTGGTCTTGTAAAAAAGCTTTTGCATGATTTCCCTCTTGTATATGCCACTATGGCGGCAAGGTGCACTTTAAGGCTGGAAAAGTTGATGTTGCGGTCCAAGAGGCAAGTAAGATACGTAATAACTGTTTCTTGTGTATTGATTGAACTAGTGTTGTTAGCGGTGCACCATGTGGTATATCGCTTCCATTTTGCTGTATAGCATTTTCTTGTTGGCTCTTTTCTTGCTTCTTTTAGAATTTCCATGGTTCTTAGCGGTAGATTGAGACGTCCAAATTCTATGTATTCAGGCGCCAGGCTGCTAGTTTTAGCGTTGCTGGTTCCGGGTGAAATATTTGGCCCTGTTGCATTGTCAGCAGGTCTTTTTCTGGGTTTTATGTTCGAACTACGAGTTTGCCAACCACGACTTCCCTAACAATGAGATCGCAACCACGACCTCGCCTAAACCACAATTTTTTTTTACCACGATTTTTCGTGGTAAAGGAATGCGTGTTAAAAAAAAATCTTTCCAACTAGTACCCCAATTCCCCCACCCCGTAAAAACTAATTCCCCCACCCTAAAAATAAACACGATCACCCACACCCCCTAAAAACTAACCCCAAACAGCCAACCCCTAAACACTAACCCCAAACCCCCCCCAACCCCTGTATACTAACCCCAAATTCCCGCCCTCTAAAAACTAATTCCCCTACTCTAAAAATAAACACGATTACCCACAAACACTAATAACTAATTCCCCCACCTTAATAATAAACACGATCACCCACACACCCTTAAAACATACACGATCACCCACACCCCTTAATAAACGAACTCAACCCCCATAAAACTAATTTCCCCCTCCCTAAAAATAATCACGATCACCCCCACCTCCTAAATACGATCTCAACACCTTATAAACTAACTCCCCCACCTTTAAAATAAATACGAACACCCATACCCCCTAAAAACAAAACCCCAACCCCTAAAATCAAACCATAAACCCCCCACCCCCATAAAATTAACCCCTCTTACCTTTTCCTCTGCAACGCTCCTCCGAACTCCACCCTGCCCGAACACTAGACCGACTCAGTCTTAACCACGCACATGTGTGGTTAAGGCTGAGTCGTTGTTCAGGCAAGTCGTTGTTCGGCTTGCGTGACTCTGGAACTCGTTGTTCCGGAGTAGTTTTTCAGGACGTTTCCCCTTTTTCTGCTTTGATCCTGACCATTTCTCCTTTGGACAGTTCTAGGAGAGTTGAGTACCATGTTTGCCTTGGCCAATGGGGAGCAATGAGAATCATATTTGTTCCTGGTTCCTTTGCTTTTTGTAGCACTGTTTGCATCAGGGGTATTGGTGGAAAGGCGTAAACAAATGTCTGTGACCAATTGAGTGAAAGCGCATTTCCCTTGGACAGGTGGTGTGGAAACCTCGAGGCAAAGCATTGGCATTTCTTGTTCTGCACTGTTGCAAACAGGTCCAACACTGGTGTTCCCCAGATGTTGAATAGATACTGTACTGTTGTTTGTTTCAACTCCCATTCGTGGGAGCAGTTGTTTTGTCTGCTCAGTTGGTCTGCTGCGATATCGTCTACCCCTGGTAGATGTACTGTCTGTAGATTGATTTTTTTGTGGTATCGCCCAATGCCAGATTTCCTGTGCAAGTTTGCTCAGGGGAAAGGACCTTTTTCCACCCTGTTTGTTCAGGTGGAACATTGCAGTTGTATGGTCTGTTTGTATTAAGATGGTTTTCCCCTGAATAGGTTTCTGGAATGCCTTGAGTGCCAGAAAAACTGTTTATCTCAAAAAAATTGATGTTTTGTGGAGTCCTGTTCGCTCCACTGACCATGAACTTTCAGCTGGTTGAGATGTGCTCCCCAACCGTTGAGGGATGCATCCGTGGTGACCGTCACAGATGGAGTTGGGTCCCTGAAAGGTCTCCCCTGTGCTATGTTGTTGGATGCCCACCATTGTATCTCTGCTTGCACCCTTTGTGTAACAACCACTAGATCCTCCCAACTTCCTGTGGCTTGTGACCAGCTGTTGAGCCATTCTTGAAATGGGCGCATGTGTAGGCGAGCGTGAGGGATAAGTGGGACACATGATGCCATCATGCGCCCATTAGTTTTATTACTTTCCTCACTGTCAGACTGTCCCCTCTGGTAGAGGGCTGTTTTGTGAGGGATAGCTTGTATGGGATAAGCCTTGGCGTTTGCTGTGTTCAGTCTTGCTCCCAGGAAGGTTTTTTTCTCTTTCTGGTGTTGGAGAAGATTTCTTGTGGTTTATTGAGATACCCAGGATTTGTAGCGTTTGAATTGTCTTTTGGACATGATTGTGACGTTTGTTTTGTGCGCCCCCTTATTAGCCAGTTGTCCAAGTAGGGGTAAACGTGGATTTTTTCTCTTCTCAGGTGTGCTGCCACTGCGGCTAGACACTTTGTGAACACCCGTGGAGTAGATTTTATGCCGAACGGGAGTACCTTGAATTGGTAGTGTGTTCCGTTGTGCAGGAATCTTAGGTACTTTGTGTCTTTTGTTCTTAGGGATATGTAAGTAGGCGTCCTTGAAGTCTATTGTTGCCAAATAATCCCCTTTTGAATCTGTGGGATTATTTCTTGAAGGGTACACATCTTGAAGTGTTGTGTTAGTATGAACTTGTTTATGAATCTTAAGTCCATGATTGGCCTTAGAGTCTGGTTTTGTTTGGGGACTAGGAAGTATGGAGAGTAGTTTCCTTTGTACCATTCTTGTGTTGGTACCTTTTCTATTGCCTGTTTTAGGCATAGTTCTTTGATTTCTGCGTTTAGCAGGGTTTGTTCTGATCTGGTTAATTTTCTTATTTTGGGCGGATTTGCAGGTGGTGTCTTTGTGAGCTCTATGCAATATCCGTATTGTACCAAATTTAATATCCAATTGTCTGTTGTGATCCTTTTCCATTGTCTGTGGAAAAAGGATATTCTTCCCCCCACTGGTGTCTTATGGGAGTCCTTTTCTGTGATTAAGTCAGTTAGAGCCATTTCCTCTTCCTCTAGAGGATTGACCTCTTCCTCTGCCATTCCCTCTTCCTTGCAAGGGCTGCTTCTGCTGCTGTTGCCAACCTTGGTAGCTAGACTGTTGAACCATCTGTTGGTTTGGGTTCTGTCCTTCTGTTTGTTGTGGCATCTGCTGTCCTGGACTAAAGCTGCCTCTACCTGTGGTTTTTCTGTTAGAGAAGCCTCCTCTTTTAAAAGACACTCTTTGCTGTAGGGCCCCCATTGCCCTTGCTGTTTCATTGTCCTTTTTAATTTGCTGAAGGGATTCATCCACTTCCTTGCCAAACAGAGCTTCTCTGTTAAATGGCCTGTTGAGGATTGATGTCTGAACTTGTTTAAAACCATAAATTCTGAGCCAGGCATGCCTTCTGAGGATGGTTCCTGTGCACATTTGCCTGCTTGCAGTATCTGCTGCATCTAGGGCTGATTTTAGGCAGGCGTTAGCCACATTTTTCCCTTCTTGGACAATAGATCTTGCCCTCTTTTTGTCCTCCTCGGGGAGTTTGTTCAGCAACTCTTCTATTTCATCCCACTGTTGGTGGCCATATCTGTTTAACAGGGCATTTGAGTTGGCAATGCGCCACTGTGTTGCAGTTTCTTTTTCCATCCTTATCCCCACCATATCCATCCTCTTACTTTCTTTCTCTGGTGGAGGCCTGGTGTTGGAGACTGCATTTGCTCTCCTTCTGGCTGTGGTGACAATGATGGAGTCAGGCGTAGTACTTCCCTGTATGTATTTTGGGTCCTTTGAAGAGGGCTTATTTTTTTTTCTCCACTCTGGGAGTTAACGCTTTGTTTGAAGCTGGTTCTTAAAAGGCTTCTTTGCCTTGATCCAGGATACTAGGAAACATAGGTAGATATTGTGTCCCTTTTGTTGCAGGTACCAGAGTTTCTAGTAGGAAACATGTATCCCCTTTTTCTTCCTCTAAGGGAACACCAAATTGGTTTGCTGCCCTTGTTATAATGTCATTATAGAAAGCAATGTCATCTGGGGGTGATGCTTTCGAAGGATAGCAGCAGATCTCTTCCTCTGGACTCTCGGTGTCGAGGTCGTTCCATGTATCCTCAAAGGTTTCGGAGTTTTCCTCCTCCTCCAGTACATCTCCGTTTTCCTCGGGATCTTCGCCTCGAGGTTCCGGTGTTGGTGGAGATTCGAAGATACCTTCCTCCTCCCCCTCGCCGTCTTCAGCCTCTTCGGTGTCGACGTTTTCCGGTTCGGCAGCCTGTGTCTTAGGGATTCGAAAATCCTTTAGTGAGGCGTCGAATTCCTTTTTCTTTTGTATGAGCGTAGCCATCTCCTCGAGTCTGCTCCTTTTCCTTTCGACCTCGAGGGCCCTTTCAGCGTCGGAGGCTGGGGACTTTCTTTTCTTCCCGGCACCGACGTTAGTCTTCGGCGGTGTTGTGCCCTTTTTTGCGGGTTTGTTGTCGACCCTTGGCTTCGGTGCCTTCGGCGATTTTCCCTCTTCGGCAACCTTTGGATGGGTTCCGTGGGGTTCTTTTAATCGCGGCTGACCCTGGATCGCCTTTTTGCTCGGCGTCGGGGCTGCCTTGGGCCCCTTATGTTCGTGGCCCTTCGGTTCCGACGGATCTTTATGGTGTCTTACCTTCTCCGTCTTCTTCGACTCTGTTGCTTTCTTTTCGGCGTTAATCTTTTCGGAGTCCTTTTCTAGAATCTCGACGTCCGATACTTTGTGTGTCAACTCTGCTGGAGCTCCCTGCTCTTCTTCGTCGCTAGAGAAACCCAAGTCCGTCATGGAAGGTTTCTTCGTCGACTGCGACATTGTGGTGTAGTGGGCCTGTCTTTGGTTTCGGCGTGTGCTTAGCATCTTTGGCAGGAACTCTGCGCAGGCCTCACAGTCCTTGTCCTGATGATCTTCGGGCAGGCAAAGGTTGCACACGTAGTGTGGGTCGCGTTGTGCGTATTTGTGGTGGCACTTGGGGCAGAATTTGAAAGGGGTATTCTCCATGACCCCTACCTCGCCATTTGTAGACTGGAGTGGTCCTTTGGTGTTCAAACGGACGCTCTGCTCCTGCCTTCGGCTACGACGTCGGTTGATCGATTATACTTCAAAGATCCTTCGATGATCATCTTCTTTTGAAGTTTTTTCGGGAAAAACAACAACTTTCTTCGGAGCTTCCAGTCTTGCTTCCAGACCCAACGGCGGAAAAAGGAATCTGAAGATGGCCACCACGCACGTCGACCTCCAGGATACCGTCTGACGCCACATAGGGGACGTACCTGGCACCAAATGGTGGTCGACAGCGACCAAAACAAGACCATTCCATACCCAACCACTAGATGGCGGAATGATGCACAGCATGTGAATCCAGAAAAGGATTCACGCTGCAAAACTACTACTATTGGTAAACTACCCATTTCGTTTTGCAGCATGAATCATTTCTGGATTCACATGCTTTGCACTGACTTTGTAGCAGTTTTCCATATGATGAGATCCTGTTTGCAAACAGATGCTTTAGGACTCTCTGCCCCTCCTGAACTGCTATATTGGCCTGAATATCCACGCAATAATGCTTCATAAAAGTGTGTGTAGATGACCAAGTGGCTGCCTTACATATGTTCTCAATGGAGACATGGCGATCAACACGAGGATTGTTCAATTTTTTCATGTTTAATAGGCTTTTCACTAGTACAACCCCACTGCTGCATGCCATCTCTGTATTGTTTGCACTAATCCATCTTGCTATGGTTCTTTTGCTTACTGACATCCCCTTAAATTCCTGACTATAGGAGGCAAAAGAAGAAGAAAAACAAAAGAAAATGGTTCTCTTACGGATTGTTTTTTTCCCTTGAATTTAGTACATCACTGCTCTTCAGACATCTAGAGTGTGAAGAGCTCTCTGCTCTGGATTTTGGAAGAACGCAAGTAGGTGTCTACTTTAATGTGGAAAGCGGAGGCCACCTTTGGCAGAAAGTGGGGTTTCTGCACATCACCACTTTGTCTTTGTGAATTTGGAGGTAAGGCTCTTGTAACGTGAGTTCTTGCAGCTAAGTGACCCGGCGCAGTCGGGTGATGGCCACTATGAAGGCTGTTTTTATAGTTGAAAACGTGAGTTCTATGCTATGCATTGGCTCAAAGGGAGGTTGCATGAGCTGTGTGAGAACAATGTTCAGATTCCATGAAGGTGTAGCAACTGATCTCGGTGGTGCTATTCTTTTTGCCCCTTCTAGAAATGTTTTGATGACAGGTGCCTGGAAGAAGCCTCTACCTTTTCCTCCTCTGGAGTAGAGAAAAATGGCTGCTGGTTGTACCTTGAGTGAGGCGTACAATAACCCTTCATCGACAAAATGGGTGAGGTATTCTAAGACCGTTGCATCTGTAATTCGGTGCTACTGTGGCGTGCCATTGTTTGAAATATTCCATTTTGCAATGTAGCACTTGCCTTGTGGGCAAGTCTTCTGGTTTCTTGTAACACACCCATGGTCCTTTATGGCAACAGTAGGTGGCCATATTCTAACTCCTTAGGAGCAATGCAGCCAGGCTGATTATGAGCGGCACAGTGTGTAGCACTCGCACCCTCTGCATTATTAGGAAGTCTTGTGGCTTTGTTAGGGTTATCCTTCTGCCAGTTTTATCACCTCCGAGTACCATGTCTGGCTTGCCTGCTGCAGGCAGATTAGAATTACTGTCATTGTTGTTTGTTTGAACTTATCAATTACAAGTTGTATTGGGGGATCGGTGGAAAGGCGTATGCATATGTTCCCAACCAATCTATTGACAGGGCATTCCCCTGCGTATGATTGTTTGGGAACCTGGCTGCAAAGTTTTGGCATTTTGGGTGCTCTTGTGTTGTAAAGAGGTCTATTGTTGGTGTCCCCCACTTCTTGAATATCATGTCCACCACTTTCTGCTTTAGTTCCCACGAGAGACACACTGTCTGACTTCCTGTTCCATACACCTGGCAAATGTATCACAACTAGAAAGATTTACCTCTGAAAGGTGGACAATGTCCATATCTCCAGTGCTAGAGTGGACAGCTTGTGGGAACCTGTCCCTCACTGTTTGTTGAGGTACAACACGGTTGTTGTCTGTTTGTACCAGGACTGTTTTACCCACTGTGTTTGGAAGGGTTTCAGTGCAAGGAAAACTGTCTTGCGTTTCAGTATATTTATATGCTTCACTGCATCTTGTGGGCTCCATACGCCCCTGATCTTTAGCCTCTTCATGTGTGCTCCCCAGCTGGAGTTTGCAGCATCCGTTGTGCTCGTGACTGAGGGAGTTGGGTTCTGAAAAGTATTGCCCATTGTGCTTTTCTTAATGCTCCATCATTTTAGTTTCCCAGTGTACTCTGATCTGTTACAACCACTATATCCTTCCAACTCTCCGTCACTTGTGACCAGTGCTTATTTAGCCATTCCTGAATTGGTCTTGTGAAGTCTCGCGTTTGAATGAATGGAAATGCAGGAAGCCATCATGCCCACAGCGTTGTGGAATTTAATAAAATATCTACTTGTCCATGGGGCAGGTTGCTTCATAAATCTACTTGTCCTGTAACAAAATCCACTTGTCCCTTTGGTGCCATGTAGTGCGGCGACAAATTATGGCAGCAATCTCATATAAGAGCTCTTATATAGCCTCTCTGATTATGCCAGGGCTCATACCATAGTAGTGTTTGAATACTTGCAATCCCCTTATGTTGCCTTGTTTCCGCAGATCTACATACCGGGGCTGAAGGTAGCTCCAGGGTTAGAATGCCCTTTTGAGTCTGTGCAAACCTAACTTGCATCTTTTAAGGGTTTTCAACAACCCTTCTCTAATCTTTTCCCATACTGAGAAATGTTGGAAATTTACTCCAGACAATGGCAGACGTAAACCTTCTTCCAGAGTTGGGAAAAAAGTGGTTGGAGGGAAAGTGAACTTGCAAACACTCAGATTTTCGCATGAGCAAATCTACACATGCATATTTCCTCATTTTAAAATGCAGTTCATAAATATTTTCTATGAGTACCATTTCTAATCCTACTTCTGTAAATTCTTGGGAATTCACAAAAGCTGTATAGCTGCACTTAAAGCAAGGACATATACCATGGGTGCACTTTTGAGACTTTCTTTAATAATTGGGCCCCAAATTTGGTCTGGCATTGACCATGACCTTTTGCGTTTATTAAAATTCTGTCTCTCTCGCTCTGTATCGGCTGGCTCCACTGTGACTGACAGCATTCTGCTCTTTCACCAGGAGCATACCGGCACACAAAGTAGTTATGTTCAGTGCCAGTAACTACTGGGGCAGTGTGTGCTTTTTGAGACCAAAAACAAATTTTTGCTTTTGCCAATGTTTGTTATAATGCTGAGGGCCCGGCAGCTCCCACACCAATAAGGTTCACAAAAACCATGCCAAAACAATTCACACATTGACAAAACTAAAAAGCTGACCACCAATTTCAGACCTACTGGCTTTGCCAATGCTTGTTTACTTTTGTTTCCCATAATCGTATTGAAACTGGTTACACTGATTTTCCATTATGAATATTTTTGGGAAATACTAGCATGCATCAACGCATGTTACTAAATGATGCTGCAAAGAAATGGTACCTGACATTTTACAGTAGTTTAGCGAAATGTTTTTTTTTCCTGCTTTCATTTATGAACATTTTATTTTGAAAGCAAAGAATCATCAATCAATCTTGCTCTCAAGCTTCTGCAAATATTTGCATCAAATCAGACAGCATTCTGGGAGCATTAAACAGCATCATATGGCTAAACTTTTAAAACGTGTATACACATTTTTATACGTGAACCACTGTCAGTAGTGCAGTCAGAGCTTACAACATTTACTTAGAGCACTCACCCTAATAATAAAGGCTTTCAATTAATGAAGCATAAATACAAGTTTGAACAGCATTAACACATGGACACAAATATTACCTTAACTGCAGACAGTGCCCTTCCTCGATCCATAATGTGGTACTGCAAACTGGCAGCCAAAGGGTTTGTGCTGCAGGGGGTTGGGCCTACTTGTCCCAAGGACAAAATACACATGAAAACGTGTTGCCCTTGACCCCAAACAATATGTCCTAGGCATCGCGCTATAGGAATTCCACATCCCTGATGCCCAACAATTTTCCCACTGTCTTCACTGTTCGAGCTCAGCCCTACTGGTAGAGGTGAATCTGCTCTGTCAGTGCGTTGATCCTCTTCTGGGTAGGAGAAACCTTTGCTTGTATTGGAATCTACCAGTGGTGTTAGAAAGATCTTTTCTTTTTGTGGTGTTGGTGCTGATTTGTCCTGGTTTATGAAGAACCCCAAGTTATGTAGGGTTGGCATTGTGGTACTTCTGCTCTCCTGCGATTTTATGAATGGTTCTGCTTTTACTAGCCAGTTGTCCAGATATGGGTAGACATGTACTACTTTCACCTCAGATTTGCAGTTACTGCGGCTAGGGACTTTGAGGACACCCTTGGCGCTGTCTTTATGCTGAATAGCAGCACCTTGAACTGGTAGTGTATTTTGTCTGCTACAAATCTCAAAACATTTCATATGTTTCTAGTTCATGAGGATGTGTAGGTATACGTTCTTGAGATCTATGGTTGACATGTCATATCCCTTCTTCAGGTCTGGTATGACTGCTTGCAGAGCGGTCATCTTGAATTTTTGTGCCTTGATGTACCTATTTAATGCCTGAGATCTAAGATAGGTCATAAGCCTTTGCCTGGTTTTGGTGCCAGGAAATAGAGTAAACAGCCTGTCCCTTCCCCCTTGTTGGACCTCTTTCTATTGCACGTTTTTGCAATAGGTCGTGGACCTCTTCCCCCAAGATGTCTGTTCTTTTAGGTTTACTGATCTTGCTCTTGGTTTTATGTTTGGGGACTGCTTTAGCAGTTCGATACAGTATCCAGGAGAGATAATGTATAGAATCCCCTTGTCGGAGGTGATGGAGCTCCAGTGATGGAGGAATCCTCCTTTTGCCCCTCCCCCCACTGGTGTTCCATGCAGGGGAATGCTTAGTGCAGAGTCACTTGTTTTAAAGTTCTGCTGCCCCCCCCTCCCCGGCTGATCCCCCTGCCCTTTGCTGTCTCCCGAAAGGGCCGTCACTGCATGCTTGGGTACTGCCATAGTGGTGTGGTCCCCTGCGGTGGCGTTTGGGCGCTGAGAGGGGAGGCGGGGTGGGGACAACAGAGAGACTGCCCCTACTCTGGCTTACAAAAAAAAAAACCAAAAAAACCTTCCTTGTGCTTAGTGGTCTATAATGCACCCTGCCTTAGGGCTACAAGGCCTGCTGTATGGGTGAATAACATATTCCATGAAGTGACTTAAGCATGGCACAGAGTGAGTGTGCCATGTAGTGTTTTCACTCATAGTTTGACCCATGACATGCAGTCTACAATGGCAGGCTGCATGCAGTTTGTGTGGGGGTCACTTATGGTGGCATAATACATGCTGAAGACCTTAGGAGCCCTCTTTAGTACCCATGCTATAGGTACTAGGGGTACCATTTACTAGGGACTTACAGGGGTGTTAAAGTGTTTGCCAATTGTGTTACAATTAGACCATTTTACCTTGTTTTTAGGGAAAGAGTCCTGGCGCCTGGTTAGCAGGGACACAGTGCACATCAGTCAAAAAACCTCAGAAACTGTGGCAAAAAGTGTGGGTGACATGACAAAATGGGGCAATTTTCTACACGGTCTATTAAAAAAAATGGGACATGTACTTTTATATATCCCAACAGTAGAATTCTAAAATTAACGTTTTTTTGTGGAAAAGGCTAGTAGACCCATTGGCTAGTACAGAGTTACAGGCTGACACCTCAGCGTTGCTAACTTCTGACTGAACTACTAAAGTTGGTACCTAAAGGCAGAGGTTCCTAATCTTTCGACTGCCATGGACCTCCACTGAATCATTATTGGAATCCATGGACCCCTCCCCCCCCCCAGCCGAAGCATTTTCTATGATTTGAACCACAAAACAATGTGCACAAACATGTATGCACCAAACAAATGCCCAAATATTAGAAAATTGTGTTCAATTCACCATCAAATTCATAATCTTTATTCGATTTTATAATTAAAATCATAAAAGACAGGTCCTTTAAAAACATACAAAATTTCAGAGCCATAATCATTCATATTTTAGAACTCCCATCAGAAAACGTACAAGAAAAAAGCGGATAGAAGGGGAGTTCAACAACTGTAAGAAAAGTAAGGCTGGTGTAACTTGATTAAAATTCAGCGGTAATAAGATTGGGCGTACGAACTTATGTCGAAGGTTACTGTATTTTGGACGAAGCATAACCACATGTAATGTATCATTAATCGATGTGTTATCACAATTGCAAAAAGGCAGATCTGAGTACTTAAAACAGCCATGATTAAAAGGGACCAATTGGGGAAATAAATTTAATCTAAAATAGGTCAGCACTCGGCGTTGGTGGCGAGACATATTCCAGGTCAAATATGGCTCGATATTGCTAACTGTTTTCACCAATATTGCGTGTTGCACACAGTGTTTTGTTAAAGCGACATCCTCGCGCTCTGACGTCAACTTGTCCCTAAAAGCGGTTTCAACCCATTTTCCGTTAGCACGAGTTAGGTTTGAGGTGTTAGCAAACATATCCAGCCGCCCTATGGCCCGCAAACTAAGCGCCACATACTCCAGCCAAGGAATCTGTAAGGACTTCAAGTTGTAGACAATCTTGCAAAATCAGTCTACTAAAACTCATTCCTCCTTTGTCCAAATTGAGTTCCAAAGTTTAAATGGATTAAGGCGAAGTTGGTCAATTAAAAAATCCATACCTAATTCTTCATGGACGATTTCATAAGGTGTGCTTTGCCAAACTCCCAGGAGACTCCTTAAAAACTTGTTTTCAGCGACTTGGAATGCTGCAACCTGGCCATATCCCCAGATTCCACTACCATAGCACACTAAGGGGATACATTTAGCCCTGTAAATCGCCAGAACCGATTAGATAGGAGTACGCCCAAATCGGCGCCAAAAATCCCTAATGCCAAATATCACCGTGCTAAAGTACGAGTTACTTACCTTCGGTAACGATGTATCTGGTAGAGACGTTGTCTAGCCGCAGATTCCTTAACTTAGAATATCCCCAGGCGTCAGACTGGATCCGGAAAAACTTGCGCAGCAGTACCTCTGCGCGCCGGGGGGGGGTGGCTCCGCCCTGACGTTGTCCCCAGACATGACGTCAGTGGAGCCATATAGGACCCCCCCCGGCACGCAGATGTCAGTTTTCTTCGGACAACGCGGAGCCCCCAGCAAAACTGTGAGAGTATGGGAACAGTGTGCGAATAAAAAAGAAAATGGGTGAGAAAGCACCATGAACGACAGTGAGAAGCACTGTCGACTGAAAGGTGTTGAAAAGGAAAGAGCAGAGCAATAGATGGAGAAGCTATTTCGCAAAAGCGAAGTCAATGTCACCCCTGAGGGAAATAGATCTATAAAAAGAAGACCGAGGCAGACGACAAAGTCTGCACCAGATGAAGGGAATGAAAAGCAACCCAACAAAAGCGAGAGAATGCTCTCTCCTGAGGCAAAACGGCAATGAAAAGAGCCAACAGCGACAGGCAAGAAAGCTCCAACCCACAGGATTAAAGAAGAGAAAGAAAGAAATAGGGAGACTCTGTCCCCTATGATAGAACTATTGGACTGAGTAACAGGCCAGAAAGACCTCAAAACTAATGGACTGTAGGAGTGGCAACGGAGAAGGTGGGTGGGAGGGTAGAGAACACCAGTAGGCCCCATACTGGAGGAAACCGATGTGGAAAAACGCAGAAGGACACCTGAACTTATCGCCCAAGCATGAGATTGGGAGAAGCCGAACAAGTAAATCCAAGGAATAAGCCTGACGGGGAGGGTGGCGAAAGATACCGCCCCGTAGAAGGACAAGCCACTCCAAGGGAGGCGAATGCAGAAACCCCACCTGAAAAGGTCCTCGCAGATCGGGGAGGATGGGTGGGCGTTAAGGAATCTGCGGCTAGACAACGTCTCTACCAGATACATCGTTACCGAAGGTAAGTAACTCGTACATCTGATAGAGACATCTAGCCGCAGATTCCTTAACTTAGAATAGATACCAAAGCCATACACCATAGGAGGCGGGTCTGCGACAGAACCCCACTAAGTTCCCAGGGGAACTTAAGTGTTAACCAGCTGACTAAACACAGTGGGGGCAGCACTGCCAGAGTGGCCAACACCGGACTAGGCTACTCCATAGGGAGTGGCCAACAATGATAGGCAAAGGCATCAAAAGCTGCCGAGGGCGGCAGGAAATCCCTGTCGGTTAAACAGAGGAGAAAGTGAGCACAGAACCAGAAGGGCAGTGCGGAATAAAAGTGGATACCTTCCGTAAAAGGAGAGGAACCAATTGTATGATGTGAGGGATCCACAGGATCTGATGGACCTTCAAAAGAGAAAGGTCTAGCTAGGGTACAAGAACGGACCGAGTTCGAGCAGGCAGGACGGACATGCATGACAGGGAAAGAAGCACTGTGGAAGTGAGAACAGCAGCGGAAGGATGCTGACGACTCCCAGGATGAGTCAGTGTTACAGGAAACACAAGACCTGCTAATGCACCATCGCCCATGCACCGGACATGTGAAAGGGCGGGCATCAAAAGGCAGAAGGGCAGAGAATAATAGCAACAACCAGTGCCACGCACGTGGGGAACAGAAGTACACAAGAGAAACCGTATGTACCGCCAGAACCACACCATGGAAAGGAGAAGGCCCCATGAAGCGCCACGAGCAAAAGCTGAGACACGAGAGACGCACCACCAGGTGTATCGCGTGAAAGAGCCGGCAAAACTAACACACGTAGAAGACTTGCGCTCACGAAAAGTGAGGAACAAGACCACGGCCACCGCAAGGAGGACTATGCCTGTGGGAGGTCTGAGTGTGTGTAGTACGCCGAACAGGAGAAAAGAAGACAGGGCCCAGCCCGGTGGATGAGTTGAGAAAGAAAAAACACCATAGCACCAACAGCTAAGTAGCAGCGGTACCGACCCAGAGCCAGACGCAACAGCCACAGGCGGTAGGAAAGATCCACTGGCTACCGTGAGACAGACAGGGAGGCCGAGCAGTACTGGAAGGAGACAGTACGAAACGCACCGGAGGAACAAGAGTGGATATACGCACAATAGCCCACCAGAGAAACAATGCTCGGAGGAGAACACTCCCGCTGAGAGCAGCAACCGCAGCCCGAAGGAAAACAGGACAACACCTGCGCGGAATGCAGCAGGGAAATGGGAAGCTCTGGCAGGGGAAGTGGCCAAAAAAGCAAGGCACAAGACAATGAACAGCATCAACGTCTGGGGCCAGAACGCCACCATGGAGAGCAAAGTCCAACCATGAAAGGACTACGCAGCATGGATATAGGAGAGTAGAACTAGGCAACGGAATGTTGCCGAAAAACGCACCAACCTGTGACAGCGAGCATACTAGGGAGCAGTCACCGTACGCTCATAGAACACAGCGACGGGGCCCTCTGGTAGGCAGTCCACAGATGGAACGGCCGCAGCGAAAGAACCACGACGAGACTGGATCAGTGAGATGCAGGGGAGTGCCACAGACCAGCAGCAGCCACTATGAGAGAGCCCAACAAATGGACCACAAGAAGGCCCCGGGAGGGCCCGCAGCAGCAGTAAAAGTGTACAGGCACAGCCGCAGGACAACCTAGTAAAAAGGACCCCACAGAAGCGTACAAAGACTGCTGTGGGAAGAAGGCAGCTATACAATAGCTAACAAATACCCCACATAGGGTAAGTATCAACCCCAACAAGGGGCACCTCTTGAGCGTGAGCTCATAGACCGAGGACGTAAATTGGTAACTCAGAAACCACAGGTTCTGAACACATAACCCTTGGAGTAAGGGTGTGCAACCTGAACCTCTAGGCCATAGTGACTCAGAAAGATAAGCAGCTGACCTGCTGCATGAAAGAAAGCAAATACGGCGAAAAGCCGCTCAGGCCGTTCAGGTATTACAGCATGAACCCAGGGCCAACATGAAGCAAAGACAACAGAGCAGAGGGTGAGGACAAGGACCGCAACCGGAACAAAAACTACGGAAGGGTAGACAGAAGGCGGTGAACCGCAGAGTCCGCATGTGCGTCAAACAGGGACACACCATCAAATGGCAAATCCCGGAGACTGTCACGGACATTTTCGGGGAAACCCCCCGTTGCGCAGCCAAGCATGGCGGCGCAAAGCAACGGACCTCGCCATTGCCCGACCCACCGAATCAGTAGAGTCAATGGCGGACCGAACGGTAAAGCGCGCCATCTCTCGGCCTTCGTGAAGGAGACGAGCCACGTCAGCGCGAGTACACTCAGGGAGGGCAGGCAAAAGACACTCCACAGAGTCCCAAAGGGCACAAGAAGCCCGGGCAAAGACGCAAGCCGTGTTCAGAGCACGTAAGGCTGAACTAGCGGACGCAAAAATGCAGCGTCCACATGTCTCCAACCAACGAGACTCCCTAGTAGGAGGCTGCAACAGGTGGAGAGGAAGGCTGCGTGGACAAAGACACCTGCACTACGAGGCCATGAGCCCAGGCTGAAGGGACAAACAGGCTGGGCTCCCAGGGGCCGGACGATGCCGATGGGCTATGGCCCTGTCGACAGCATCTCCTGAAGAGGGCCGTGCCCACGTCCCGAGAAGGGCGTTGAACAAGCCGCTAAAAGGCAGCAAGGGCTCAATATCCACCACACCCTGGTGGAGGAGATCCAATAATGGGTCGGAGGACAAGTAGACAGAAGGGGGGTGCAAGTGTAAAACAGCTGCAGCCCTACGAACACCCCTCAAAAACAAAGCACCAGCTTCAGTGGGCGTCCTGGGGGGCGACAATAGCCAATCTGTAGGGGACGGCTGCAAGCTGACACGTCCCACAGCAGGAGGAACAAAGGCCCACTGCCCCCATGGCATTGGGGCCAACCGGCGTGGAGACAAGTCCGGGCACATCGGGTCTGTGTCCTCCAGAAGCGGAGAACCAACAGGTGCCGGCGACCGCTCCGGCGTCGAATGACGACGCTCCGACGCCGAAATGGTGTCGAACCAACGTCGACCTCCACGAGGGGCGACCCGGCCGGACGAGCCGGCGGCAACGTCCCCACCACCGAGAGGTGCGGAGAAAGAGCCTGAGGACCAGGAGGCGACAGGCATGGCGCCGCCGTTGATGCCGATGTCGACGCAGGGAGCCGCCAGGGGCTATGCGGAGACAAGGCAGAATGGCACGGCGTGGGGCTGGAACGCCCATCGGGGTTGGGACCCGACGCCGGCACGACTCCGGAGTCGAGGCACTCTGTCAGCGGCGAGGGCGAACCCGCCGGCGGAGATCCGACCTGAATGCCTACCTCCACTGTGGGAACGAAGGCGCGCCAGGGAGAGGAGGTGACCCGAAGATGGAGTGCAGAGCCTTGTAGTAGGCTTCCATCTTGTGCCGAGTCGCACCAGTACCCGGAAAGGGCGGGTAAATGGAGGCAGACTCCGGGCGGCACGGCTCCGTGAGGGAACGGGAACTATGGCCCCCATCGTCACGTGGAAGCGAGGACTTCGACTTCCGTGACTTGTGCTTTAACTTACCCGTCGACGAGCGACGTTCGCGGGAGCGGACGCGGAGAGAAGAACCAACCGGAGAACGTCGGGGAGACGCCGTGCGGGATATCAGGGCGGCCAAGAGCTTCATCCGGCGCTCCCGTAGGGACTTTGGGCGCATCTGCCGGCAGGCGGCACACTCCACGGAGTCGTGGTGCGACCCAAGACACCACATGCAAATGGCGTGCGGGTCCGACGCTGACATCTGGCGCGAACAAGTCTCGCACAATTTAAAACCCGAAGGCATCGCACACTGTTCCCCGACGCCAAAGAACGTCGAAAAAGGGCCTGAAGAAAAACAGGCCAGAGGAACAGCTGAATCCCGGATCCGCGTTGGAACGCGGAAAAGAAGGAAACTGACGTCAGCGCGCTGGGGGGGTCCTATATGGCTCCACTGACGTCATGTCCAGGGACAACGTCAGGGAGGAGCCAGGCGGCGCCGCCCCCCCGGCGCGCAGAGGTACTGCTGCGCAAGATTTTCCAGATCCAGTCTGACGCCTGGGGATATTCTGAATTAAGGAATCTGCGGCTAGAGGTCTATCAGATCGAGAAAACATTCTGATTTATAAGCGAATGCCACTTAAACTTAGAATCCAGTTGTATCCCGAGGTACTTTAACTTATCCACCATTCTAATATGTTGGCCATCTATCACGTTTCATGGTTTTCGTATTCGATAGACCAAACTTCATGATGTTTGACTTTAAAAAATTCGTAGATAAGTCAAGGCTGTTCATAAAACTAATAAAAAGAGTAAGAAACTTGTTCAGACTTTTAGCAGTACGAGTCACTAAAACTGTCGTCTGCATATAACAAGGCTGGAATTGGACGGCCTCCTACTATGGGAACGTCAACACCCACAGCTGTCAAGGCCTGCTCTATGTTGTTAATATAAAAAATAAATTAAAAAAGGTGCTAAAATACAGCCCTGCCGCACCCTACGCTGAAGTTCAAAGTGTTCAGTGCATTCACCATTGGGGCCAAACCGAACACTGGAGGCAAGACCATTATGCAAATCACGCAAGAAATTAATTAAAGCTACATCAACACCCATCTGTTCCATCATGGACCAAAGTTTAGAGCGGTTAACTCTATCAAAGGCAGAGCTAAGGTCCATGAAGGCCAGATGGATGGCCCCCTTCTTGACCTTGGTGTATTTACAAGTTAAAAGATAGAAATTCAAGGTCTGCTCTACTGTTCCCCGACCTGGGCGAAACCCGTACTGATGGTCAGACAAGAAGCCTCGCTCCTCGGCCCACTCCGTGAGGCGATTTAATAAGATCATACCAATAATTTTAGCCTCCGAGTCTATAAGGGAAATGGGTCTAAAGCAGGCCGGGTCAGATCTGTTGCCCTTTTTAAAAATGGGGATTATAGACTGAGACCAGGTTGCGGGAAAATGGGCAGATACAGCAGAGTTTAAATGCAGTGTCAATATCTGGCCCACAAGTCTATGCAAGCCCAGTATTGGTCCCCGGGTACCCCACCGGACCCTGGTGCCTTATTTAAAGGCAACTGGGAAATTGCGGCTCTAACCTCAGACAGAATAAAAACTAAGTTATGCTCTGTCCGGGAACCTTCTGTAGGCTCAGACTCCACTTCAAGGCTATAAATGGCCTTGAAATGATCCGCCCAGGCCTGAGACGAGATGGTACAGGCCTGGTTGGAAAGGTGGTCTTCATGAAAAAGAGGAGTTGCTAACACCCCAGAAAACAGTGCTATTACGTTGCCGACTAGCCATTTGTAGCTTATCCCAAGTCTCTTCTTTGATTTGAGCTTTACGTTCCTTACAGGCCTTTTTGAACGCCGCCCTGGCCTTCTTAACCTTTTCTTGACAACGGGGTTTAACGTGCAAAAGATTCCAGAGGTCTTTATGGGTTCTGAAGCATTGCCTATCATCTTTCCACACAGGTGACCAGTAAGGCAGCAGTTTTGAGGAGTGCAGACTTAATAAACCTAGAGATATTAGTAAATGATGCCAAAATTCTCTGTGGCGACTACTTCTGACAAACAGGTGTAGAAATAAGCATGACATGAGGTAATCAGATTTTGGGCAAAAGCCGATGGAACAATGCTGGCCAACCTTACCCCTCGGCCCTGATCATCCAATGTGATGGGCTCCTTATAAAGGAGTGTTAAACTCAGCGGTTTATTATCCCAATAAAATGATGCAGTTAACAGGTTGTGATCGCCCAGATTGTGTTTTAAAACCTCAAAATCTAAGAGTGTAGCTAGAAGGCAACCTGAAACAAAGATATAATCAATCACACTACAATGCACCCCCCTTAAATGTGGGTGTGCTCGCCTCCAGGTGATCCTGATTACTCACTATAAATTCATAAAATTAAACTCAGAAATAAGGCGGTTTGCAACATCCCCTTGGCGTGTAAATTTGAAGTGTTCCCGATTTTCAAATGGCCCCTCAAAATCTAAATCCTTATTATTAGAACAGGAGCAACACGGATGCAAGTTAAAATCTCCCATCAACATAATTGAAGTAAAAGGGGGTTCTGACAAAACAAAATCGTCCATAAATGTTTTAAGACTGGCAATCGCATTTGTCTCATTTTTCAGTGAAACTATTATAGAAATTAATAAGGAACAGTCTACATTTACTAGGGAATATTAAAAGGGTGCCCAAGATTGTTTTGCATTTGGAATTTATAACCTCAACTTTGCAATTATACTCGATTTTGATTAAGGATGTGAGACCACCCCTAGCCCGCCCACTAGAGGAGCGGGTAGCTAAAACTGAATAGGAGGAAAAACCATCAAGATACAAGCAACCCTTAGTGTTCCACGTTTCCTGTAAACAAACAAAACTAAAATTCTTCAGCATGCCCAACCAATCCTCATCTGAGAGTGCGCTCTGGACCCCAGCAATGTTCCAACAAAGGACCTTGATAAAGTCTTGGGTCATAATCACGGGATCCTTATTCGAAATAACAAGTCTGAGTATCTGTGACGGGAATAGGGTCCAGTCAATCTGGATCATCGACCTCGCTCAGCGGAAGAAAGCGGTTACTTAAAGGTAGGGCAGTGGTGTCAGATAAGATGAGTTTAGTGGGCCGCGACGCAGCTTTCCCTGTGGCAAATTCCAGTGTCTCGTGACCCCCACCATCATGATTTTTGGGCGGGTAGAAAATGCCCAATGGGAGAGCAGATATACTATCCAATGTTGCGCCCTTTAGTCCTAGAGCATGGAAAATTGATCCCGCCTGCACAGGATTATTAAAATGTGCTATTATACAATCTCCTGTTGCCGTTTTCTGAGTTTGGCCTATCCAGCCCACCCTACGGACCATTATTTCTTCTGCTAGCATCTGTGTGAGGGGATAAGAAGCACTTGTCCTAGTTGCCAGCCAATTAACTGTTTTGTTTTTGAGTTGGTCAAAGTTTTCCTCTGCGCACTTCCTCAAAGGGGGCACATCCACCAGCACAATGACGTAAGGTGTGGCCGTCAGAGGCAGCTGGATAGTGATGTTAGAAGGGCAATATGCTAACGGGGATTTTGAGATGTAGTAGGGACGGCCAGGTCTGGGTCACTAGAGCTTCCCTGATGGATTGGTTGGGCCATACCAAGCACCTGCCGGCCAGAATTAGCCTCCATTATCCTAGGAGCGCTGATATGGTTAAGAATACAGGTACGCAAGGACGATTGTGATGGAGCCGTCGATGGGGCCTGAGCCTGAGGGGTTGCTCCAGCCCTTTAACTGTCAATAACATCACGAGTGATAGTGCTCGAACCTGTATTTAAAAAGTTTTTCTGAAAGTCGGAGAGCCAACTGCTTATACTCGAGTGTAGAATATCCAATGAGCCCTTTAATGATCCCACTGTTTGCTCAAGAACGGAAATCCAGTTATCAAATGCATTTAGGGCTGTGGTAATCAGCGTTTCCAAGTTTTTAAAGAACACCAAAATGCGGTCTTCTGGGATGTCCCTCCTGCTAGCTACAAAATTATCCGTTGCTGGAGTTGGTGTGGCCTTTCCACGCTCGGGTATAGTCTTCTTGATCGACTTAGTAGTTAAGGGCAACCCCGGGGCGGAGATTTTGCATCTTGCCCCTTGTTTGCGTGTTTCTGCAGGGCATTTCAACATGGGGTCCCTAAATGTGGGCAGTGAATCCTGTACATTGGAAGAGCTAGCTAAGATGTCAGTCTATAGAGAGGGGGACAGGAGGAGGGCGGGTTATGAGGTTCCTAGAGTCAACCGTTCCCCCGATCGAAGTGTCTGTCTTATGAGTCTCTTGTGATGGGACTTGGTGGTTCCCAGCCAGCTCTATTTTAGCACTGGTGATCTCCTCTGATAAAACTCCCATGGCCTGGTTCAGAAAGGACAATCGACGTACTAGCTGTTGGTCTTTTATCACCCCCATTAGTTGTTTCCGCCTTTCTCTTACCCATGCTCAGAGTTAATAAGACACCAAACTATAGGCGAACAAACCAATGAGACATTAAACAGTGCTGAGAAACATCTACCTGCGTAACCACTCACCACCTGCAGAAATGGCGAAGTTTCCGATGTCCGGCGCCAGAAGAAAGGGGGGTAGCCCAGCCCGGCCTCTTCCGGTCTAAGACGGGTTTAGATGGGCCCGTCCGGGCGCGGGCGTGGCGGTCTCGGTGTGCGGTTCCCTCTGGGGCGTGTGGTCTGCCCCTGGCAATCTCCAAAGCGTCCCAGTTCACATTCAAATTTGGAAAACTTTTCAAATGTTTAATTTTGCTTTTTTATTTGTATATCCTTTATTAATTTTAATGTATTTGTTAATATTTTATTTTGTAAGAAAAGTTCACCTCCCTACCCGTCGCCCAGAGGACCTGCGGACCACAGGTTTAAAACCACTGCTGTAAGATATCAAATAACTTGTTACATTAAGCCAGAGTTGAAATTAATTTATCACTATGTACCACTTTTACGGTTGCACACAGGACTTGTCCTCGAGACAGTTTTCTGCCCTCCAGGGGAAACGTGCAAATGAATCCCAGGAAAGGACACAATAGAAGCCTGTGTGGGGGGAGAATTAACTCTCTTTGGCAGAAAGCCACACAGGTGTTAGACCAAAAGGAGAGCTTCAAAGGAGAAGCAGTCTTTGAAAGGAAAATGATAAACAATTGGGAGAAGGGCTACCCTATTGTTTAGGCACACAGGCTAGTACCAGGGGCAGAGCAGAAACTAGTTGTTAAACCAGTTTAGCCCCCTTTTTGGCCACACCTCTGGGTTGGGCTAGGGAGCTCTGCATGCAGAGGGGCGCTCTGCATGCAGAGAGGAGTTCTGCCATTCTGGAAGTAGGCAGAAAAGAGACTTCTGGGATAGCTAGATGCAACACTTTACAGGAAGTAGTATATCAGGATTGGGGGAACCTAACAGTACATTGGCGAGTGACAGCGACCTCCCCTGAAGGCAATTTCTGGGAATAGAAAGGACACCTTGGCAGCCTTTTTAGCCATAAATTTCAAATTCCTTTACATTAACAGAACGTTTTAAAATGTTGCTTCTTTTTGTATATACTCTATTAATTTGTCATTATTTCATTGTCTATGCAGTCGCGCCCCCCCTTGCCCCCCTGAGTAGCCTTTGCGGACCCCAGGTTAAGAACCGCTGTTCTAAAGTAAGAAATCGGAGGCAAGAAGCCTCTATCAGATCATGCCTTTATTAACCAGTCTTCTAGGTATAGGTAGACGAAGATCTTTTCCCCACAAAGCAAAGCTCTCACCATTGTCATGCTTTATGAAAAAGGTTTTGGGACAGGCATGGAGGCAGAAAGGTAATACCTTGTATTGATGATGGGTTTTGTAGATCAGGAATCAGAGAAATGTTCTCCGTTTCACTGCAACTGGAATGTGAAAATAAGTATCCTATAGATCTAGAGGGCACATTCAAACACCTTTCATTAGTTGGGGATAGATCTGACGCAGTGCCAACATTCTGAATTTTTGACATTTGACATATTTGTTGGCAAACAGATTCAAAATTGTTCGAATTCTTGTTTGGCACGTTTCTTGGGTACCCAAAAATATCTTAAATAAGGAAAATGCTACTTACCAGTATGCATCTGTTCTTGGCATGTAGAGCTGTAGATCCGCATACTTTTGCATAGATCGCCATCTGGTGTTGGGCTCGGATGTTTGCACTTTGTTATTGTAGAAGTCTTTGTAGTCACGAGATAGGAGACTCCTCCTTTGGTTAGTAGTGCGCATGGGCATCGACTCCATCTCCAGATTGTTTTCGCCATAAAGGGTGATGATGGAGTTAGTTAGAACTAGAAAAGATGTCCATGTGTAATGTATCTAAGTAAGATAGTACTGCAACACATATAGGTATCCGGGGAGGCGGGTGGGCATATGCGGGTCTACAGCTCTACATGCCAACAGATGCATACTGGTAAGTAGCATTTTCCGTTCGAGGCATATGAGCTGTAGATCGCATACTTTTGCATAGACTATATAGCAGTTACCCCGTTAGCGGTGGCTACCTGTATGTGTTGCAGCAGTTTGAAAAAGTGTTCTTAGTACAGCCTGGCCCACACTAGCTTGTTGTTTTGCCTGCACATCTACACAGTAGTGTTTTGTGAAAGTGTGCGGTGTAGACCACGTTGCGGCTTTGCAAATGTCATCCATGGGGATGTTTCCTAAGAATGCCATGGATGCCCCTAGCTTGCGTGTGGAATGCGCTCTAGGGGAAATGGATAATGTACGCTTTGCTTTTTGGTAGAATAATTGGATGCATTTAACTATCCACCTGGCAATTCCAGCTTTTGATATAGGATTGCCCTTATGTGGTGATGAGAAAGCTACAAAAAGTTTAGTTTTCCTGAAAGTTTTTGTCCTTTCAATGTAGTAAAGAATAGCTCTTTTGAAGTCAAGCGTATGAAGAGCGCGTTCTGCTACTGAGCCTGGTCGAGGAAAAAGACTGGGAGCTCAACAGACTGGTTAAGGTGAAAAGCCGAAACTACTTTAGGTAAGAATTTAGGGTGTGTCCTAAGAACCACTTTGTTGTGATGTATTTGCAAAAATGGTTCTTGTATGGTTAATGCCTGGAGTTCACTTACTCTTCTGAGAGATGTGATGGCCACAAGGAAAGCTACTTTCCATGTGAGGAACTGTAACTCACATTTATGTAAAGGTTCAAATGGGGGACCCATGAGCCTAGTAAGGACAATGTTTAGATTCCATACTGGAGAGGGTGGAACTCTGGGAGGAATTATCCTTTTAAGGCCTTCCATGAATGCTTTGATGGGAGGTACCCTAAACAATGACAAGTGTTGTCTGTTTTTGTAAGTAAGCTGCTATAGCAGCAAGATGTAATACGTATGGATGTGTATGCCAGATTACATCTGTGTAGATGCAGGAGATAACAGATGTTTTGAGTTGAAGCATCTAGTGGATTGATTGTGTTGTTATTGCAGTAAACAACAAATCTTTTCCATTTAGCTGCATAGCATGCTCTAGTGGTAGGACGTCTAGCTTCTTTAATGACGTTCATGCAGTCTGGTGGGAGATTGAGGTAACCAAACTCTAAGACTTCAGGAGCCAGATCACTAGGTTCAGTTGAGCTGGTTCTGGATGTCTGATCTCTCCATGGTTCTGTGAGAGAAGCTTTGGGTAAAGGTGCAACTTTTGGTGTGGAACTACTGAGAGTTCCAGCAGTGTTGTGAACCATGGTTGTCGGGCCCATGTTGGAGCAACCAGGATCATTGCGAGAGACTGTTTGAGCTTGCGCACCAGTAACGGAATGAGCGGGAGAGGCGGAAAAGCGTACGCAAATCTGCCTGACAAGTTCATCCATATCGCATTGCCTTTGGACAATGGGTGTGGATACCTGGAGGCGAAGCTTGGGCATTTTGTGTTTAAATGTGTGGCAAACAGATCTATGTCTGGGTGGCCCCACATTTGAAAAATGGATGAAGAACTTGCGGATGAAGTTCCCATTCGTGAATCTGCTGTTGTTGACGACTGAGCAGATCCAGCAATCTGATTGTGTATCCCAGGTAGATGCTCTGATAAGAGGTATATTTTTTGAGGAATGGCCCATCTCCATATGCTTTGTGCTAGGCGTGAAAGCTGCAGAGAGTGTCCCTCCCCCCCCCCCCGTTTTTGTATATAGTACATTGCTGTCATGTTGTCCGTCTGGACGAGGACAGCTTTGCCTACGAGATGTTTCGGAAATGATTTTAGAGCGAGAAATATGGCCTGTAACTCCAAGTGATTGATGTGGAGGAGTTTTTGTTGAGGGGTCCACATACCCTGAATGGTATGGTTTAAGAAATGAGCTCCCCAGCCGGTGAGCGATGCGTCCGCTGTTAGCACTATTTGTGGAACCGGGTCTAAGTACGGTCGCCCTTTGGAAAGATTTTGTGTGTTCCACCATTGCAGAGAGCGATATGTGTGACTGTCCACAAACACCAGATCTGTAAGTTGACCTTGAGCTTGGTTCCACTGATGTGCTAGACATTCCTGTAATGGACGCATTTGGAGTCTTGCGTAAGGGACAATTAAGATGCAAGAGGCCATCATCCCTATTAGTTGCATGAACACTTGAGCTGGTAGTGAGTGTTGAGGTTGAAATTTTGTTATGAGGGCTTGCATACTGGCTATCCTGGCTGGATTGGGGTATGCAAGGGCTTTGGAAGTATCTATTGTTGCACCTAGATACTGTTGGGTGTGGGATGGTTGGAGATGCGAATTGGTGAGGTTTATTGTGAATCCTAAGTTGAGTAGCAGCTGGATTGTGTTGTGCGTTTGTTGTACACAATCGCTGCGTGACTTGGCTTTTATGAGCCAGTCGTCCAGTAAAGGAAACACATGAATGTGTTGTCTTCTTAAGTGGGCTGCTACCACCGCGAGACATTTTGTGAAGACTCTGGGTGCTGTTGTGACTCAGAATGGAAGGACTTTGAACTGTTAATGTTGGCCGTCCACTACGAACCGTAGGTATTTCCTGTGAGCAGGGTGAATGGGAATGCGGAAGTAGGCGTCCTTGAGATCTAGAGTGGCAAGGAAGTCGCCTTGTTGGAGCAGTGGGAGAACCTGTTGTAGAGTGACCATGTGGAAGTGGTCCGATTGTATGTACAAGTTTAACGGTCTGAGGTCCAATATTGGCCTGAGAGTGCCGGCCTTTTTTGGAATGAGGAAATAAAGGTAGTAAACCCCTGTACGTTGTTGATGTGGGGAACTGGTTCTATTGCATGCTTTTGCGCGAGAGAGAGAGAGAGAGAGAGAGAGAGAGAGAGAGAGAGAGAGAGAGAGAGAGAGAGAGAGAGAGAGAGAGAGAGAGAGAGAGAGAGAGAGAGAGAACCTCCTGCTTGAGCAGTGTGAGATGTTCTGTGGACATTGTCTGGGAGGTATGTGGGGGGGGGGAGAAGAAGTGAGTTCCAGGCAGTAACCATACTGGATAATTTGTCTCACCCACCTGTCTGAGGTGATGGAATTCCAGACAGGTAGGAACTGTGATGGTCTTCCCCCGACTGGAGTGGAGTGGTCTGGGGGGAGTGGAGGGAAGACACTGCTTTGTGGTGGGGGAGTTGCGGGTGTTAGAACCACGTCCTCTCCCTCGGTTATTGCCTCTGTAAGTCCCTCTAAAATATCCTTTGTTAGGGGAAGTTTGAGTGGGGCTTTTATACGTGGAAGAGGTGTTTTCTGTGCCAATTGCTTTGGAGGCGCCCCTATAAGAGGAGCGACGAAAGGAACCTCTACTAGTTGTTGCCTGTAGAGCCCCCATAGATTTGGCTGTTTCTGTGTTCTTTTTCATCTTTTCTAAAGGTGTCCACAGTAGGTCCGAACAAGTGTTCCTGATCCAAAGGTTGATTAAGGATGGTAGACTGCACCTCTTGCCTAAAACCAGATATGCGTAACCATGCATGTCTGCGTAGTAACACACTTGTATTAATTGTGCGAGATGCTGTATCTGCTGCATCCAGGGCACATTTAATATAGGTATTTGTGATTAACTTTCCCTCTTGTATGAGATCATTTGCCTTGGTCTTATATTGGTCTGGGAGATGTTGCACGAGCTTTTGAAGCTCATCATAGTGAGCCCTGTCATACCTTGCTAGTAAAGCTTGTGAGTTAGCGATACGCCCAAAATTTGCCACCTGTGACGCAACCCTTTTACCAGATGCGTCCAATAGTTTAGACTCTGTCTGGCGGAGGGGCATCACCTGTGGTTTGGGAATTTGCCCGTTTACGGGCATTTGCCACTACTAGTGAATCCAGAGGGAGTTGACCCTTAATGTAAGCTGGATCGCTTGGAGCTGGTTTGTATTTCTTTTCAATTCTAGGATTGAGCACTCTAGCCCCGACAGGATCTTTAAAAACCGCAGGGGCATGTTTAATTATCCCTTTTAGCATAGGGAGAGTATTAGTTGATTTTTGAGGCTGCGAGAAGGTCCCTAATAAAAATATCTTCCTCCAGAGGGTCTGAGTGGAGTTGAACCCCATGGTATTGTGCAGCTCTATTTATTAGTTGCGCAAACCCTACGTTGTCATCTGGAGGGGATGGCCTAGAGGGATATACATGTGGCTCAGGTACATCTGGGACATTATAATCATCCCAAGAGTCATGAGGTGGGATACTGTGGGTGTCATCGTCAGTATCATTATCATGTGGTGGGTCTATGTTATCATCCCCACCCCCTATATCCTCATCATCATCTTGTGGTGCAGGTGAAAGAGGAGGCACTGGAGAGTGTGCTGGAGAGAGTATTAGGTTTGGAAGCTGTGGAAGTGGAGAGAAAGGCCTCATAGGTGAAGCGGCGGAGTCTTTTTTCTTTAAGGGTATCTCAGGTGTTTGAGGTGTCCAATTTCCTCTTTTTAGGTGGTATAGAGGTGACCTGACCGTTAATGGGGTCGATATGGAGTGTTTTTTGCTTAGGATCCAGTGGATCTGGATGAAACAGTTCTTTTGATCCACTGTCTTTTTTCGGCGCCGAGGACTTAGGCTCAGAGTGGTGCTTTGGTTTGTCGTCTTTAGCTTTAGGAGGGGTTTTAGTCTCCTTCTGCTTAGGTGGAGTTTTCGACTCCGAAGCTTTGGAATGTTTTTTCAGTTCCGAAGCCTTGGTCGGTGCCGAAGAGTTCGGTGTCGACGGTACCTTGGGTTTTTGTTTCGGTGCCGACGAGTCTGGTGTCGATGGTACCTTGGGTTTGTGTTTCAGTGCCGAAGATGATTTCTAGGTACCGTGGTGTGGCTGGCTCGATCCCGAGCTGCCTGAAGGCTTTGAGGACTTCGGAGCCGGGCCCGGAGGCGGGGCTTCTGAAGTAGTGTCACGGTGTCGACCCAGACCCGAAGGTGAGGGTGTTACCGGAGCCTTGTGTTTTTTCAGGGCAGGGGCGTCGATCTCAGTACTCACGCTCCGTTGACCTGGAGTAATCATGTGGTCTTCTGAGTCCGATTCCTCGGCTTCGGAGCCGCTGGCTTGTTCATCTCCTGTCTCTGGTTCTGGATCGTCGGGGCCTGCATCGAAGATGTTGTCTGGCGCCGAAACTGTTGATCTAGACATTTCGTGACGCCGAGCCCGGCGATCACGTATAGTTTTCTTGGACCTGAAAGAATCACAGGCCCGGCAGTGTCGACTCGTGTTCTGGAGAGAGACAAAGGTTGCAGACCTCGTGGAGATGTGTGTGGGAATTTAGCCCCACACTTGCATTTTTTGAATGGAGTCCTTTCCATATGCTGGTTGATGGCGTCGATCGGCCGAACGGCCCGCGTTGATGACCGGACTCGAAGATTTTGTTGGTTTTTGGATACGGGTCGAGGGAGATCGCGATCGAAACAATACCGTTGAACGGTGAGAGCTTTGCGCGTCGAAGGGGAATCGAAAACGACACCGACCCGGAGCGCAGCAAATCACATCCGCACCCGATGGCGGAAAAAAACAATCTGGAGATGGAGTCGATGCCCATGCGCACTACTAACCAAAGGAGGAGTCACCTATCTCGTGACTACAAAGACTTCTACAATAAAGTGCAAACATCCGAGCCCAACACCAGATGGCGATCTATGCAAAAGTATGCGATCTACAGCT